>SJYA01005647.1:2003314-2041236 GCA_006410615.1 Neotragus moschatus | reverse complement strand
TTGATAAATCCGTTTTCAATGTATTTTTCTCTGCTGCTGCTGCTAAGTCGCTTCAGTCGTGTCTGACTCTGTGCCACCCCATAGACGGCAGCCCACCAGGCTCTGCCGTCCCTGGGATTCTCCCGGCAAGAACACTGGAGTGGGCTGCCACCTCCTTCTCCAATGCGTGAAAGTGAAGAGTGAAAGTGAAGTCGCTCAGTCCTGTCTGACTCTTAGCGACCCCATGGACTGCAGCCTACCAGGCTCCTCCATCCATGGGATTTTCCAGGCAAGAGTACTGGAGTGGGGTGCCATTGCCTTCTCCGGTATTTTTCTCTATGTTTACAAATATTTCTTTTATCTTCTAGTTTTCGGCATTGATCATTCTATTTGACATTTTCACTGCTAAATTTTTAAATGGTGAAAAAATGTTTTTTGGTTTCCCCATTTCTGTGTCTCTTTAGGGCTTCTTGCTGTTTTCATCTTAATTTTTCTACTTTCCCTTACAATTAGTTCTGTCTCAATTACAGTCATGCATTCTAGTTGTTCAGATTGATTGTTCTCTCATGTTACTGTATTGTGAATTTTCAATACATGCTTATGGATGTGTTCATTCAGGACACATGTAGTTCAGGTTGTTAAGGGTCTCTCTGGCAATAGTGAATTGGAAGGTGTTGGATGATAGAGTAAGAATTTTTATTCCAGTATTCCCTTAGCAAGTGAAAGAAGAAATGGAACCTCACTATGGTATGTGTGCTTGTGTATGTGGCTTTTCTGTTCTCAGTCTTCCTTCCTTAGGTGCAAGTATTGATAGAAAAGTTCATGAAGGAATTCCCTGGTGGTCCAGTGGTTAGAACTCTGCGCTTCCACTGCGAGGGGCATGGGTTCAATTCCTGGTCGGGGAACTAAGATCCCACATGCTTGGCATAACCTCCCCACAGCAAAAAAAGAATTTTCCAGACCTTTTCTCTTGATAATGCTGCATGACCAGTGTCATAATTTGCAAAGTCAGAGTTTATTTAACATCTTTACTGCTGCCAGATCTAACTTGGGCTGTNTCCTTGGTCAAGAAACTAAGATCCTACAAGCCATGTGGCATGGCCAGGAAAAAAAAGTGCATGAAATGGGAACAACACAGCTATTGCCCTCCAGGGATGCCTGAGATCAGCAAAATGAATTATCTTCATAAGACTGCTCTGGAAAGTGGAAGAACATTACTCAAAACCTCTTATTTCCTCCTTGACCCTTCCTTTATTGTTCTGAAAAATGACATCATGCACTTGTTATGTCCTCTGGAGACGTGGCATTCTCTGATCCAATTAAGATTCTCTGTACATTCTTTCACCATCAAACTATGCTTATTTAGGACAAGTAGTCCTACAAATAGCTGTGAAAAGAAGAGAAGTGAAAAGCAAAGAAGAAAAGGAAAGATATAAGCATCTGAATGNTCCCCAGGCTTGGGACAAGGAGGGGAATCCAACCCCCAGGGTTTTTGAGGTCCCTTCACCCTGTGAGAATCCTAATGTCCTAGGTGAGCCTGGTTTAATTTATGGCAGTAGCTAGTACCACTGGGCTTTGTTTGTTTGCTTTTTAGCCCTTTTTTTGGACATATAGATGGAAAAGTAGACATCATACTTGCACAGCTTGATGACTTTTTCCAAACAAAACAAGTCAGTAGCTTGCATATAAATCAAGAAATACAAGCCCAGAAGTTCACTCATAGCATCACCTTCTGTGTTAGGTTTCTTGCTGGCTGAGCGCTTAGGTTTCCTCTTAACTCATCCTGGCCCAGCCTTGGTTAGGGGATGCCTAGAATTTAATGAACAAGTCCCCAGGCACCTCACTCATATATGCTGTTTTTTTCTTTTTTTGGCGAAGCACAGCATGCAGGATCTTAGTTCCCCAACAAGGGATCGAACCTGTGCCCCCTGCGTTGTGAGCTCAGAGTCTTAGCCACTGGACCACCAGGGAAGTCCCTCCCACCCACATGACTTGTGGCTCCCTGGGAAAATGGACTCCAAGACCTGGTGCTCCCATCTGGTTGAAGTGTCTGACTCTGAGTGCAGGGATCCAAACTGAGGTTACTGTGTACTCAGAATTGTGGCCTCTGGGCCTCCAGTTGGCCCACAGAGGTGCAGTGGTGTTTTTATGGCATGAAGCTGGATCATCCTCCTGGGCAATGGTCAGCCTATACCTGGCTTGAGCCCCTGGCTCGGGCCTTGGTAAGAGAGGATGTCTGTTTCATCCTTACTCTCTAGGAAGTTCAGGGAGTCACGAGTGGGTAACTCACCCTGAGTTGGTGTGGGCNGTGGTGTTTTTATGGCATGAAGCTGGATCATCCTCCTGGGCAATGGTCAGCCTATACCTGGCTTGAGCCCCTGGCTCGGGCCTTGGTAAGAGAGGATGTCTGTTTCATCCTTACTCTCTAGGAAGTTCAGGGAGTCACGAGTGGGTAACTCACCCTGAGTTGGTGTGGGCTAATCATCTATCTGCCCATTGTCCTCCCTGGCAGGTGGATCTGATGGCTCCCGGCTCTACGACTGCGTGTGGAGGTACAACTCAAGCGTGAATGAGTGGACGGAGGTGGCGCCCATGCTGAAGGCCCGGGAGTACCACAGCTCCTCCGTGCTGGATGGGCTGCTGTACGTGGTGGCTGCGGACAGCACAGAGCGCTACGACCACACCACCGACTCCTGGGAGGCCCTGCAGCCCATGACCTACCCCATGGACAACTGTTCCACCACTGCCTGCCGGGGCCGGCTCTATGCCATCGGCTCCCTGGCTGGCAAGGAGACCATGGTCATGCAATGCTACCACCCAGACACAGACCTGTGGTCGCTGGTGGACTGCGGCCAGCTCCCACCCTGGTCCTTTGCCCCCAAGACAGTGACTCTGAATGGACTCATGTACTTCATCAGGTGAGTCCCCAGGGGCTCAGGCCACTGGGTGTTCTTTTTTACTAGCTAAGCACAGTTTCAGTGTTCTCCCATTTCACAGATGAGGAAACTGAGGCCACACTGGGCTCTGAGGCTGGATCTTTCTGACTTGGAGCCGTGGTTCTGTCCCTCATTCCTTAGAGTGGTTTCTGTGCCTCTTGGGACCCAAGTGTAATGGATGGAGCTAGGTCTTTGCAGAGAACTTTTTGAGAGTCAAAGATGCTAAGTTAACTATGTCTCTTTGGCTAGACTTTGCCTGTGTGAGCACGCCAAGTTGCTTCAGTTGTGTCTGACTTTTTGTGACCCTGTGGTGTGTAGCCTACCAGGCTTCTCTGTCTGTGGGATTCCCCAGGCAAAAATACTCGAATAGGTTGCCATTTCATCCTCCAAGGGATCTTCCTGACCCAGGTATCAGACCCTTGTCTCCTGCATTGGCAGGCAGGTTCTTTACCATTAGCGCCACCTGGGAAGCTGCTGCTGCTACTGCTTCAGTCATATGCGACTCTGTGTGACCACATAGAGAGCAGCTCACTAGGCTCCCCCATCCCTGGGATTCTCCAGGCAAGAACACTAGAGTGGGTTGCTATTTCCTTCTCCAATGCATGAAAGTGAAAAGTCAAAGTGAAGTCACTCAGTCGTGTCTGACTCCTAGCGACCCCATGGACTGCAGCCTACCAGGCTCCTCCGTCCATGGGATTTTCGAGGCAAGAGTACTGGAATGGGGTGCATTACCTTCTCCACCTGGGAAGCTGGGTCCCTCTAAAAACCCTAGTTGGTCTCATGTGGCCTTTACCAAAAGGAGGCATCTATCCTACCTTAGAGGGACTTTGAATCTTAATAAGAGGAGAGCTTTCTGGACACTTGAGTCTTTGGGAGGGGGAGTATGGCCTTGACAGACGGTTTGCTTATCAGCCGACTGGTGCCAGGTGTGAGGGACCAGGTGGATGGATCGACCTCGCCCCCTCTGCAGAAAGCAGAACTTCCGGGTTCAGTGCGTCTCTGCAGATTCTCTCTTTCCTTCCTGCCCGGCCTGGCCCAGGAGGGCTCATGAGTCTTGCTAAAAGAATGCTGTTCTCCCAGGATCCTGCCGCCACCCTGGACCAGGGAGGGGTCTGGTACCAAGCCGACCTGAAGCTTCCTGCAGGAACAATGACTATAGTTAGCCTGTTGGAATCCCCAGTTGGGTTGAGCTCTGGGTTACCTGCTTTAAGGGCATTTTCAAGGCTAGTCCTCCATGGCTGTCTAATAAGATGACACCACTGTTGTCCCCCTTTTACAGGTGGCAGGGACAGAGGGGTAAGGGACTTGCTCACAACTGCAGGCTTTTATGTATATTCATGCGATTGCATCAGGTCTTAGTTGCTGCACTCAAGATCTTCAGTTGCGGCGTGCAGGCATGTGGGATCTAGTTCCCTGACCAGGGACCGAACCTGGGCCCCCTGCATTAGGAGCATGGCATCTTAGCTGCTGGAGCACCAGGAAAGGCCCCCTCAGACTTTAAATGGTGGAACAGGGTTAGAACCTGTTCCAGCCCAGGTCCCATGTGCTGTCACCACATCCCAGCCTCCTTGGGCCCAGTTGCGGAGCCGTGGAGCTGGGCACGCAGTGGGTCAGCGTGCATCCGTGGGTCTTGATGATTTGTCACAGCCAAATGCCCCCTCCTGATCAGCCAGTGGACACCCAAGGAGCTGGGAGCTCCTTACCTGCAGCTCACGGCTTCTGCGTGTGTGTCACGTATGCACACATGTACGTGCTTGCGTGTGTTAGTCGCTCAGTTGTATCTGACTCTTTGTGACCTTATGGACTATAGCCCGCCAGGCTCCTCTGTCCATGAGATTCTTGAAGCAAGAATACTGGAGTAGGTAGCCATCCCCTCCTCTAGGGGATCTTCCCAATCCAGGGATCGAACCTGCATTGGAAGGCAGGTTCTTTGCCATCTGAGCCATCAGGGAGACCTACATGCTCGTAGGCCTGTGTATCTGCCTCTTCCCTCCCTGGCCTAGAGCCTGCCTGAAGCTTCAGACCCAGAGGGAAGGGAAAGGTGTGAATGACCATCCCTCCCTCCTCATTCCATCTGGGACTTTGAATTGGGAGTCTCCGAGGATAGGGACTGTGTGCTTCTTGGGGCACGCCCCTCTGACCGGCTGAACCTGCCCTTCCCCAGACCTGAGGCTCGTTCCCAGGCTTCCTGGGAGAACACAGCTGGAACCCAGTGGTGTTGCTTGTCTCATGATGGCCAGGCCTCCTTGATTCCCAGAAAGGTCAGGTCGGCTCCAAGGAAGCCCCACAGACCCAGCCGGCTCCCAGCCCTGTTATAAAACATCACATCGTCTGACCCTTCGTCCAGCTCTCCTCCCCGAGTCGTGAAAACTTCAAAGTGGGGGTGGGGATAGCTATAAATATACCTTACAAGTGTGCCAGAACCTTCTTCAGAGTGCCAGGAACTTGGCCTCAGCCCCTCATGGCAGTTCCAGGCTGCGTGCCTTTGAGAATGCCCTCCTACCCCCACCCCACAGTTCTAGAACAAGATATGCCCAAGGACCAGCGTGTGGGCGGAAGTCCCCAGCGCCTTGGTCCTCCTGGTTGGGGTCACTGGTCAGCTGCTAAACCGCCCCACATGCGAACCTTAGGATGCCCCCCACCCCAGACCCACTGTTAGCCTTCATACATGGTCACCTAGCCCATGGAGGGCCAGGTAGGCGGGCTTGACTCTGCTTATCACACCCACCCCACCACCAGAGTTCCCACCAAACTTGGCAAGAGTGTGAGTGGTCTGGAAAGGCAGCCTGTTTGTTCCGTAAGTGAAGAGTGGGGACCTGGCCTCACCCGAGCATGTGAGTGAGCCCGGGGGCCTGGGTCTCGTGCACTTGAGCGTTCATGTACCCTGTCCACTCTGTTGGGCACCTCGGCCACATCACCCCTGCTCACAAGGCCCCCTGTGGGGATAACTCCTGTCTAGAAGAGGCTGTGATAAGGAGGTGTCCCACGCTGTCTGCTGCAGCTGCCATTGGCTGTGAGCAGCGACCAGCAGCCCGCTCACCTTAGCCATGCTCCACTTTGGTCCCAGTTTCACATGGCTCCTGGGCTGGGGTGTCCCAACCCCACAAAGGCAGGAGGCAAGAGCCTTGTTCAGCCTGGCACCTTCTGACTGCAGCTTCTGTGTTCCTGCAGCTGGGGAGGGCAGCCCAGCGGGTTCCCAGGTCAGTTATCGTCATCTCATGGGCCACAACCTAAGAATGGTTTTTACATTCTGAAGTGGTAGGAGGAAAAAAAAAAAGAGTCATCCTTCCTGACGTGTGAAAGTTATGTGAAATTCAAAGCTGCGTCCATAAATAAGGTTTTATGGGAAGGCAACCAGCCCCTTTGTTTATACGTCTGTGGCTGCATTTGTTCTCATTGGCAATGCTGGAGACCTGCCGCAGAGGCCGTCTGCTCCACAAGGCCTGAAGTGTTTACTCTCGGGCCCTTCTGCCAACCCCTGACCTGTGACTATCATCATCATCAACGCTACTATTTGGGAGATAGTGTTTTATGAGGCTGTGCCTTCACATTTGCATGAAGTCAAACACGAGTGAGTCAAACAGGATTGAAGGAACCTGAGCCCAGAGTTGGGGCCAGTGCTGGTGTCCTTGGTCCTGCGATTCTGGTCACCCTGTTGGGCACCTAGTACGTAGCAGTGAACAGGGTGTGATGGGGGCTGGCGGCGGTGGGAGGGCAGTGGCTGAGGAGCAGTCCAGGGCACAGAGGGGTGGGCAGTGGGGCGGGAGGCCTGGCCTAGACTGGTCAGCCCTGGAAGGCTGTCCGGAAAAGGAGGCAGAAGTCCAAATCAGAAGAATAAGTGGGGATTGGACGGAAGGGCCACGGTCAGTTTCGGAGCCAAGGCTACCATGTGATCATGGTAGGGGCTCAGGGTCGGCTGCATTGGTGCTGGGCTGCAGGAAAGGGTTTAAGTGTGATTGTTGGGTGTGTGGAACAAGGGTGGGTTCCAGGCTCAGAGCCAAGGCGTGGCAACCTGAAGTCTACCCCCTGAGCCAGGGGCGGGGTCCCACTGGCCAGTGGGCAGCCAAATAGCATCACAGAGGTCCCCAAGGAAGGTGGGCCTGGAGGACCCTCTCTCCAGCTCTCACACCCAGGGGCTTCCTGCTCACTCTGACCTGCTCTTCCTCCTCGCCCCCTCCCCAGGGACGACTCCGCCGAAGTGGATGTGTATAACCCCACCAAGAACGAATGGGATAAGATCCCGTCAATGAATCAGGTGAGTTTGCAGACTCGCCAGCATTGGGAGCTTGGGCTGGTCCTGGTTTCCAACCAGTGTCAGCATAGGTGTTTTGGGGTTCAGTCCTAGCCAGCAGGGGTCTGTACTGGGCACTTCCCCAGTGTTGTCTCACTGCACAGCAGGCTCCTGCTATCTTCAACTTGTGTTTAGGGGTCACCGAAACAGAGACCTTAAGATGCCAGAGTCACACAGCTTAGTTCATCTATTCAGACCAGAGTTCACTGAGTGCCTGCTGTGAGCCAGAGAGCAGGCTTGGAATGAGTGTGCCACAGAGGGACTGCAAGTGCAAAGGGCCTGGGGCAGGCCATGCCTGATATGTTCATGGAACAAGCCCTCAGCCTGGCATGGCTGGAGCAGAGTGAACAAAGGGGCAACGGATGAGGTCAGACAAGGAGGTCTCTGGGGATTGACCTTGGGAGTACATTTGTTGAGCACCTGCTGTGTACCCACACTTCTGCTACCTAATGGGGTGTGACTCTTTGCTTGTTGAGTTTCACAGTAAGATGGAACCAGGAAGGTTTGGTAGCATTTGGCCACGTGGGCACTTTCCTTATTCCCAGACACACATCTATACCGCCCTCTATCTCTGTTTTCTGTCTTTCTTAATACTTCTCAACCTGGGGTTTCCCTGGTGGTCCAGTGGTTAGAACTCTGCGCTTCCACTGCGAGGGGCATGGGTTCAATTCCTGGTCGGGGAACTAAGATCCCACATGCTTGGCATAACCTCCCCACAGCAAAAAAAGAATTTTCCAGACCTTTTCTCTTGATAATGCTGCATGACCAGTGTCATAATTTGCAAAGTCAGAGTTTATTTAACATCTTTACTGCTGCCAGATCTAACTTGGGCTGTCCCCATAATGAGCTGCTGCACGTGCATGCTCAGTTGTGTCCAACTTTTTACAACGCTGTGGACTGTAGGCTGCCAGACTCCTCTGTCCATGGGATTCTTCAGGCAAGAGTACTGAAGTGGCTCGCCATTTCCTTCTCCAGGGGATCTTCCTGACCCAGGGATTGAATTCATGTCTCTTGTATCTCCTGCACTACCAGGCGGGTTCTTTACCACTGCACCATCTGGGAAGCCCGTAATGAGCTACACGTACTCATTATAGCGATTTTGGGAAAGGTGGGATAGTCGAGCCCAGACTCTGGATCAAGTTCCAGCTCTGCCGCTGTCAGCCAAATGTGGCTTAGTTTTCCCATCTGTAAGATGGGGAGAACGATTGTGCCTCTCTTACGGGGGTGATGCTGCTTGGAGGCCCTTGACCACCATTGGGACCAGTCATGGCATGTGACCCCTGGGCATGGAGCCCCTGTTTCCCAGCTGGGATATAGGAAGTGCCAAGGCCACCCCTGCCACAGGCCCCAGGCACCTTCCCCGCAGAGGGGGAGCTGTGGGGGCTCTCCCCTGCCCTGGCTGCCAGCTTCCCCTCACTGCCCACCTTGGCCCACAGGTGCACGTTGGGGGCAGCCTGGCCGTCCTCGGAGGTAAGCTCTACGTCTCTGGGGGCTACGATAATACCTTCGAACTCTCTGACGTGGTGGAGGCCTACGACCCAGAGACTCGGGCGTGGAGCGTGGTGGGCCGGCTCCCAGAGCCCACCTTCTGGCACGGCAGCGTCAGCATCTTCCGCCAGTTCATGCCCCAGACACCCCTGGGCGGGCGCGGCTTTGAGCTAGACGGTGGCAGCAGTGACATGGATGTGGGCCAGCCCCGGCCGCCGCAGAACCCCGCCGAGCTGCGCTAGCCCCGGCCCGGCCCGGAAAGGGCCTCAGTGCAGGTAACCTGGCACCTCAGGGGGCAGCACCCCCTTCCTTGTGCACAGGCCAGGTGGAGCCCACCGGGCAGAGCATGGGCTTGGGGGCAGCTGAGCAAGCAAGGCTCAGGATGCGATACCTGGAAGCTGCTGTGCGTTCAGGGCCTCCTGGGGCCAGGCCAATGTGCACACTCCTGCTCCTTGGTCCAGAAAGAGCTGCCTCCCTGTCAGCAGGCCTGCTGGGACCAAGGCTGGTGTGCGTGCCCCAGCTCCTTGGCCCAGGAAGAGCTGCCTCCCTGTCAGCACGTCTTGGACTCCAGTGAATCCACCCCCCCACCAGGCTCCCACCTCACAGATGCAGGCACACCCCTCCTGCAGTCACCACCTGTGCCTACTTGCGCCTCTGCCTGCCCCTGCCCTGGGAGAGCTGAACCCCAGCACTTCTGGGTGCAAGTGGAGGGGAGTCTGAGAACAGCCTCTTCACAGATCCTGCTATCCAGAACATGGAGAATCAAGCTGACGGTGGCCCCAGGGAGGTTCCACACTCCATGGTCAGGGCTGGATAGACAGCAGGCCAGCTCCACAGTGGAGGGGTCTGCCTGCCCAGCTCCTCAACCCTGCTGGGGACTCACACTGAGACATCCACTATGGGTGGGCCTCCTGGAAGTAAGCTCAGACCTGGCGACACAGGGCGGGGAGTGGACAGGAGCATGGCCTTGCAAGGGGGCCCAGCAGGACCTGCTGGGGGTTGTCTGTCTCCAGTGGACCTGGGCCAGGGCAGGTGCTGGGGTTCCTGTCCAGCCCACCTGCCAGTGTGGCCTCACATGACTTGGAGGCCTCCAGGACCTTCGTCCCCGGCTAGTGTGGGAGAGGACTAAAGGCTGCAAGTGCAAGGTCGTAGCTTCTCTCTGGGAGGCCCTGGGACTTTGTCACTGAAGCCCCGCCAGGCAAACAGCTGTGGATGCCCTTGCCCTGACAGCCTAAGCAGAGGGGAGGGTTGTTTCTCAAGGAACCTGGGGTGGGGCAGACTCCGTGGTTGGTCACAAGGTTTCAAATGCAGTTGGCCTTTCCTTAAAGGAAGAGAGGGCAGCTAGAAGCAAGGTCTGGGTGGTTTGATCTTTACTCTTCAGGGCTACTGCTGAAGTTCTCTGCAGGGGGTTGGGGGGCTGGCATGTGCTTTGAGCCTTGCAGAAGCCAGGGCTTCTCTAGGGGGGTGCCTGGAGGAGCCCCTGGGAACCCCGGAGCTGTGTCCCTGGTTCTGAGGAGTGTGAGTGTTCCAGTGGATGCTGGTCTTGGCCCCTCCAGGTCCCCAAAGTAGCCTTTGCTTGAATTTGTCCTCTTTCCCTTCCAAAGGGTTGATATTCATCTATGTTCTCACCAAGAAAAAAGTTTTCTCATCATTACTTCCCAAGTGGCTCTTAACAATCCTTTTATTGGGCTTAGCTGTGGGGGGGCCTGCCTTCCCCCTGTGAGGAGCCCTGGGGGAGCCATCGCTGTCAGGTCGACCTTCTTGCTCTGGAAACCCCACTGGAAAAGCCACAGCCCAGAGCCGGCCCTTTAGGTCCCCCTGGGCCCTGGCTCAGGGACCACTCCTAGGCCCCACTCCACCCAGTGTAGCTGGCACAGTGGGAAGCTGGGGGGTGGGTAGTTGGTGTTTCCTGCCTTGGGCCTTGGCCAAGATAAGTGCTTGCCCTCTGCTCCCTTGGGGACCCCACCCCCTCCCAAATCACCCCTCCTGGTCTGAGTGTCCTCCCTTGTGAATTGGGGCTGGCCTGCCCCCTCCCCCTAGGGTGGTTGCAGCCCTAGATGCTCCCCCTCCACTGCCCTCACTTCACTCCCCAGGGGTTATTGTGACCTTTCTTCCAGCTCAGGTGCCTGCCTGGTGGGCCAAGCCCACCCAGAGGTGGCTCCATGGAGTGGCCAACGTGGGTTCCTAGGCAGGCAAGGCTGCCCAGTGTGATGCTTGTCTCCTGTGCATGCCAGGGGGACAGCAAGACCGGGGTGCTTGGGAGCCCTGGAGCCCTGATTCTGTCCCAGTCATCAGTTCAGTGCCAGTCTGTGCCCTCCCAGAGGTGTGACATCACACAGAGATGTGACACGTGACAGGTCATGGGGGTGGAGCAGGGACTCAGTTTCATGGGAAGACTCCAGGTGCCCTTTCCAGGGCTGTCTCTGTGGAGGGCCTGGGCAGCCCATGAAAGCAGGATGGAGATGGAAGGCAGCGTGTGCCATGGTCACTGGAACTCCCCCACCACCCCCCAGGCAGGCGGGGCTGTTCCTCCGTGTCAAGGGCAGGAATCTCCACAGTCAATTGCTTAGGGGGAGGCCTTTAGCTGGGGCTGCAGACACTCATGATTTCCTCCTAAATCAGCGTTTGTCACCCGACACGGCATTCTGGGCAGCGCTGAGGGCCAGAGCCTGGGCCTTTGTCTGGTCTTTGCTGTTTTTGGTACTTTACTGTGTGACCAGCCATCCCACTCGCCAGTGGTGACTCATGATGGTTTGGGGGTGGGGGGGCAGTAATGTTCACTTCCTAGAAACTCCCAGGTCTCTACCCCCAGATCCCACCTTGGGAAGGGGAGGCACTAGCCTCAGCAACAGCAGACTCCCGCCGGGGGTCCAAGAGCAGGGTCGACCCTAAATGTCCCCTTCCTGCCTGGTCGGTGCTCCGCTGCATCACTGCACACTGACAGGTGGGGCCAGCCGGGGAGGGACTGTCTCTACGTGTTAGATGTACATGACTTTGTGTCTGTGAGGCAAGTTACGAGAGTTCGGTGACTAGTATTTAATGCTGACCTACTGTTATATTCTATATTTATACGACTTCAGAGACTCTTCTGGACTAGCACACCCTCCCTCCAGGGTCCGACATCCAGTGCCAGCCCCCCAAGCGTGGGGGCAGGTTTGCATATTTATTTGTTCATTAGGCTTGTGTCTGGGATCCTGTTAAGGTTTTAGGATGCCTTCAATACATTAGCTTTTTGAAATAAAAATGTTTCCTATATGTTTGGTGTCATCGCCTCCATCCTGCTGCTGCTGGGTCCTGGAGCCTTACAGGCTGAGGCCAGGCACGTGGGGCAAGGGAGCAAAGGAGCACTTGAGCACATTTAACACTCATTAACATGGCTGCCCCTGTACCCACAGGGAAGGGGGTCTAGGTTGAAGTGCCCAGGATTTGTGCTGGTGGTTTTGGGGGCAAAGCCTTTCAAGCCCTTTCTTGTCTCTGTCATTACAAGGCAGGAAGTAGTGGAAAGAGGAGGCTGAGCCCTGGAGGTGGGGGGAAGGCGAGTGGTGGAGGCCAAGAGCTGTTTCAGCCTCCTTACTCCACTTCAGGGCACTCTGCCCACTGCCTTGCGCCCCCTTCCTGAAAGTGGGGTCCCAAATTGTGAGATCCCCATCTCTGCAGCAGGTAAACCCCGGGCCCTTAAAATAGAAGATCCCCCTAGAAGAGGCTGAGAAGCTTGGAACATTCCTCATGTCTGCAGAGCCCACTGAACCCAAGGAAGCAGTCAGTGCCCGGCGAGGAAGGGGGAATCTTGAGGCCAGGTCCACCTCAGTCCCCAGGTCATCTGCAGTGGCTCATGACCTGGCTGGCAGTCAATGCCCTTGAATATTATCTTTACCTCTTTACCTGGTGGTCAAGGAGTAACAGGAAAGACGGCTGGATGGGTTCTGGTTCTAAAAGTTTCCTTCCTCAAATCTAAGGTGTTCAGCACAGGATGGGCAGGTGCCTTGGGAATCCTCCAGTGAGGAGGTGAGTGGTGGGTCATGACTGTCACTGCCGCTGACTGTGTGCACACTGCTAAGCTAAACAGTGAGCAGAGGTGCACACTCCGGGTGAGGCAGCTGTGAACGTGTGCAGGTTCCAACACCCCCACTGAGTGGTGGGGTCCATGTTCCCTAGCCTTGAGCCTGAGGGATGATGTGTGGTGTCTGCCTGGAGCGATGCGATGTGGTGGGGGAACACTGTGGACTTGCAGGGCTGGGTCACAGACAGGCAGCTTTGGCCTGTTGGGATGTGTGCTCTCAGCACTCAGCTACCATGCTCTTGGGGAGCTCAGACAACCCCTGGAGGGGCACCCGGCCCACAGCCAGGACCACCTTCTCAGGCACACACAAGTGAGCCGTCTTGAGAGCAGACCTGCCCTCCCAGCCCGTGGGCAATTCTGGGTGGTCTGTTATCCAATCATCGGACTGGACCAGCAGGCTCCCTCATTTAATCCTTCTCTATGAAGCATGCACTGTCACTAATTCCATTAAAAATAAGGAAATGAAGCTCTTAGTCACTAGCCCCAGGTCACAGACATGAAGGAGCTGAGAACAGATGCAGGCACCTGGCCTCCTGAGCCCATGCCCTTCTTCCCAGAGCTGCAGAACCTGGGTGCTACCCGGGCCTCTGGCCTTCTAGGCCTGGCCTGGCCGGTGCCTCAAGCCAGCCTCCTGGACAAGCTTCTCCCCAGGGAAAGTTCCTGCCCGTAGTCTCTTCACCAACCAGGACAGAGTATGCTTAGCTGCAAGCCTGTCCTCCAGCCCCAGATCCACTTGACTGCACGCTCACTGGGCCCCCGTCTTGGCCAGCCACCATCATCAGGACCCCGGCCACCCTGTTTTGACTCCAGAGGCTGAGTGATAAATTCCACCCTCCCTAGCTGGCATCACCGAAGCTATGCTGTAGGAACGCTACTGCTCCATCTGATCCAGTTCTAAAACCCAGACAGGGCCAAGCCAGAGGCGTGGCCCCAAAGCTACCAACCCACGTTTCACCCATGGGGTCTCCCAACAACCTGGGGAAGCTGCTGGCCAAGATCTGGAGTGCACAGGTCAGGCAGTGCCCCATTTCTTCTAGAGGACACAGGAGGAAAGCAGCTCCTCCCAGAGTCCAGGTTCCCGGGGAACAGACCAATGGATGGGCTGGAATGGTCGGGTCCAAAGCCCGGTGGTTTATTGGGGGCTGGGGCCAAGTGGACCGTGCACGGGTGAGGGGCTATGTGTCACAGTCTTCGGGGATGGCGGCCGTGATGATGAGCGAGGGCTCCATGACGCCCGCGCCCGCGAAGCTCTCCTNGAGGGGAGTCTGAGAACAGCCTCTTCACAGATCCTGCTATCCAGAACATGGAGAATCAAGCTGACGGTGGCCCCAGGGAGGTTCCACACTCCATGGTCAGGGCTGGATAGACAGCAGGCCAGCTCCACAGTGGAGGGGTCTGCCTGCCCAGCTCCTCAACCCTGCTGGGGACTCACACTGAGACATCCACTATGGGTGGGCCTCCTGGAAGTAAGCTCAGACCTGGCGACACAGGGCGGGGAGTGGACAGGAGCATGGCCTTGCAAGGCGGCCCAGCAGGACCTGCTGGGGGTTGTCTGTCTCCAGTGGACCTGGGCCAGGGCAGGTGCTGGGGTTCCTGTCCAGCCCACCTGCCAGTGTGGCCTCACATGACTTGGAGGCCTCCAGGACCTTCGTCCCCGGCTAGTGTGGGAGAGGACTAAAGGCTGCAAGTGCAAGGTCGTAGCTTCTCTCTGGGAGGCCCTGGGACTTTGTCACTGAAGCCCCGCCAGGCAAACAGCTGTGGATGCCCTTGCCCTGACAGCCTAAGCAGAGGGGAGGGTTGTTTCTCAAGGAACCTGGGGTGGGGCAGACTCCGTGGTTGGTCACAAGGTTTCAAATGCAGTTGGCCTTTCCTTAAAGGAAGAGAGGGCAGCTAGAAGCAAGGTCTGGGTGGTTTGATCTTTACTCTTCAGGGCTACTGCTGAAGTTCTCTGCAGGGGGTTGGGGGGCTGGCATGTGCTTTGAGCCTTGCAGAAGCCAGGGCTTCTCTAGGGGGGTGCCTGGAGGAGCCCCTGGGAACCCCGGAGCTGTGTCCCTGGTTCTGAGGAGTGTGAGTGTTCCAGTGGATGCTGGTCTTGGCCCCTCCAGGTCCCCAAAGTAGCCTTTGCTTGAATTTGTCCTCTTTCCCTTCCAAAGGGTTGATATTCATCTATGTTCTCACCAAGAAAAAAGTTTTCTCATCATTACTTCCCAAGTGGCTCTTAACAATCCTTTTATTGGGCTTAGCTGTGGGGGGGCCTGCCTTCCCCCTGTGAGGAGCCCTGGGGGAGCCATCGCTGTCAGGTCGACCTTCTTGCTCTGGAAACCCCACTGGAAAAGCCACAGCCCAGAGCCGGCCCTTTAGGTCCCCCTGGGCCCTGGCTCAGGGACCACTCCTAGGCCCCACTCCACCCAGTGTAGCTGGCACAGTGGGAAGCTGGGGGGTGGGTAGTTGGTGTTTCCTGCCTTGGGCCTTGGCCAAGATAAGTGCTTGCCCTCTGCTCCCTTGGGGACCCCACCCCCTCCCAAATCACCCCTCCTGGTCTGAGTGTCCTCCCTTGTGAATTGGGGCTGGCCTGCCCCCTCCCCCTAGGGTGGTTGCAGCCCTAGATGCTCCCCCTCCACTGCCCTCACTTCACTCCCCAGGGGTTATTGTGACCTTTCTTCCAGCTCAGGTGCCTGCCTGGTGGGCCAAGCCCACCCAGAGGTGGCTCCATGGAGTGGCCAACGTGGGTTCCTAGGCAGGCAAGGCTGCCCAGTGTGATGCTTGTCTCCTGTGCATGCCAGGGGGACAGCAAGACCGGGGTGCTTGGGAGCCCTGGAGCCCTGATTCTGTCCCAGTCATCAGTTCAGTGCCAGTCTGTGCCCTCCCAGAGGTGTGACATCACACAGAGATGTGACACGTGACAGGTCATGGGGGTGGAGCAGGGACTCAGTTTCATGGGAAGACTCCAGGTGCCCTTTCCAGGGCTGTCTCTGTGGAGGGCCTGGGCAGCCCATGAAAGCAGGATGGAGATGGAAGGCAGCGTGTGCCATGGTCACTGGAACTCCCCCACCACCCCCCAGGCAGGCGGGGCTGTTCCTCCGTGTCAAGGGCAGGAATCTCCACAGTCAATTGCTTAGGGGGAGGCCTTTAGCTGGGGCTGCAGACACTCATGATTTCCTCCTAAATCAGCGTTTGTCACCCGACACGGCATTCTGGGCAGCGCTGAGGGCCAGAGCCTGGGCCTTTGTCTGGTCTTTGCTGTTTTTGGTACTTTACTGTGTGACCAGCCATCCCACTCGCCAGTGGTGACTCATGATGGTTTGGGGGTGGGGGGGCAGTAATGTTCACTTCCTAGAAACTCCCAGGTCTCTACCCCCAGATCCCACCTTGGGAAGGGGAGGCACTAGCCTCAGCAACAGCAGACTCCCGCCGGGGGTCCAAGAGCAGGGTCGACCCTCAATGTCCCCTTCCTGCCTGGTCGGTGCTCCGCTGCATCACTGCACACTGACAGGTGGGGCCAGCCGGGGAGGGACTGTCTCTACGTGTTAGATGTACATGACTTTGTGTCTGTGAGGCAAGTTACGAGAGTTCGGTGACTAGTATTTAATGCTGACCTACTGTTATATTCTATATTTATACGACTTCAGAGACTCTTCTGGACTAGCACACCCTCCCTCCAGGGTCCGACATCCAGTGCCAGCCCCCCAAGCGTGGGGGCAGGTTTGCATATTTATTTGTTCATTAGGCTTGTGTCTGGGATCCTGTTAAGGTTTTAGGATGCCTTCAATACATTAGCTTTTTGAAATAAAAATGTTTCCTATATGTTTGGTGTCATCGCCTCCATCCTGCTGCTGCTGGGTCCTGGAGCCTTACAGGCTGAGGCCAGGCACGTGGGGCAAGGGAGCAAAGGAGCACTTGAGCACATTTAACACTCATTAACATGGCTGCCCCTGTACCCACAGGGAAGGGGGTCTAGGTTGAAGTGCCCAGGATTTGTGCTGGTGGTTTTGGGGGCAAAGCCTTTCAAGCCCTTTCTTGTCTCTGTCATTACAAGGCAGGAAGTAGTGGAAAGAGGAGGCTGAGCCCTGGAGGTGGGGGGAAGGCGAGTGGTGGAGGCCAAGAGCTGTTTCAGCCTCCTTACTCCACTTCAGGGCACTCTGCCCACTGCCTTGCGCCCCCTTCCTGAAAGTGGGGTCCCAAATTGTGAGATCCCCATCTCTGCAGCAGGTAAACCCCGGGCCCTTAAAATAGAAGATCCCCCTAGAAGAGGCTGAGAAGCTTGGAACATTCCTCATGTCTGCAGAGCCCACTGAACCCAAGGAAGCAGTCAGTGCCCGGCGAGGAAGGGGGAATCTTGAGGCCAGGTCCACCTCAGTCCCCAGGTCATCTGCAGTGGCTCATGACCTGGCTGGCAGTCAATGCCCTTGAATATTATCTTTACCTCTTTACCTGGTGGTCAAGGAGTAACAGGAAAGACGGCTGGATGGGTTCTGGTTCTAAAAGTTTCCTTCCTCAAATCTAAGGTGTTCAGCACAGGATGGGCAGGTGCCTTGGGAATCCTCCAGTGAGGAGGTGAGTGGTGGGTCATGACTGTCACTGCCGCTGACTGTGTGCACACTGCTAAGCTAAACAGTGAGCAGAGGTGCACACTCCGGGTGAGGCAGCTGTGAACGTGTGCAGGTTCCAACACCCCCACTGAGTGGTGGGGTCCATGTTCCCTAGCCTTGAGCCTGAGGGATGATGTGTGGTGTCTGCCTGGAGCGATGCGATGTGGCGGGGGAACACTGTGGACTTGCAGGGCTGGGTCACAGACAGGCAGCTTTGGCCTGTTGGGATGTGTGCTCTCAGCACTCAGCTACCATGCTCTTGGGGAGCTCAGACAACCCCTGGAGGGGCACCCGGCCCACAGCCAGGACCACCTTCTCAGGCACACACAAGTGAGCCATCTTGAGAGCAGACCTGCCCTCCCAGCCCGTGGGCAATTCTGGGTGGTCTGTTATCCAATCATCGGACTGGACCAGCAGGCTCCCTCATTTAATCCTTCTCTATGAAGCATGCACTGTCACTAATTCCATTAAAAATAAGGAAATGAAGCTCTTAGTCACTAGCCCCAGGTCACAGACATGAAGGAGCTGAGAACAGATGCAGGCACCTGGCCTCCTGAGCCCATGCCCTTCTTCCCAGAGCTGCAGAACCTGGGTGCTACCCGGGCCTCTGGCCTTCTAGGCCTGGCCTGGCCGGTGCCTCAAGCCAGCCTCCTGGACAAGCTTCTCCCCAGGGAAAGTTCCTGCCCGTAGTCTCTTCACCAACCAGGATAGAGTATGCTTAGCTGCAAGCCTGTCCTCCAGCCCCAGATCCACTTGACTGCACGCTCACTGGGCCCCCGTCTTGGCCAGCCACCATCATCAGGACCCCGGCCACCCTGTTTTGACTCCAGAGGCTGAGTGATAAATTCCACCCTCCCTAGCTGGCATCACCGAAGCTATGCTGTAGGAACGCTACTGCTCCATCTGATCCAGTTCTAAAACCCAGACAGGGCCAAGCCAGAGGCGTGGCCCCAAAGCTACCAACCCACGTTTCACCCATGGGGTCTCCCAACAACCTGGGGAAGCTGCTGGCCAAGATCTGGAGTGCACAGGTCAGGCAGTGCCCCATTTCTTCTAGAGGACACAGGAGGAAAGCAGCTCCTCCCAGAGTCCAGGTTCCCGGGGAACAGACCAATGGATGGGCTGGAATGGTCGGGTCCAAAGCCCGGTGGTTTATTGGGGGCTGGGGCCAAGTGGACCGTGCACGGGTGAGGGGCTATGTGTCACAGTCTTCGGGGATGGCGGCCGTGATGATGAGCGAGGGCTCCATGACGCCCGCGCCCGCGAAGCTCTCCTCCGCACACAGTCTCTGGCCAGGCAGCTGGGAGGCCAGGCTGCCATGGGCCAGTGACTCCACAATGACCTCGGCTGAGCCCACCTCCAAGTCGGGGGGCGGCTGGAGCGCCACCACCACCATCTTCTCGTCCTCAATGACCAAGTTCCGGAGCTTGCGCTGCCTGGGGTTGTAGTTCTCCACCCGGTCATGGATCTCCCTGTGCCTCCGCAGGTGGGCCTGGGGGTTAGAGGGACTCAGGCTGGGTGCAGAGGGAGGAGGGTTCAGGGGCCCGAAGGGGCAGGAGGAGGCAAGCCAGTCCCCGGCCTACCTGCCGGGTGAACTTGTAGCCACATTCGGTGCACTCGAACTTCCTCACCCCCTTGTGTCTCCTCACGTGCACGCGCAGCTGCTCCACAGCTACAGGAGGGAAGGGCCGGGGTTAGGGGAGGGAGGAAGTGGGCGGGCTCAGCCCTGCCAGGTTCTCGGGCAGCACCCTGAAGTCACTACTGCCTGGGGCCCTCGGGAGCCTCCACCCATTCCCTGCTGGCAAGAGGGTTCTGCTGCCAAGGAATGTGTGACAGCCACTGCTGCGCCTGACCTCTCCCAGGAAACCCCTCCAGCTCTGACCAGGGGAAAGGGCCTAGCCCTCTCTCCGCCCAGGGTAGGGCAGGGCGATGGCCTAACACAGGCCCATGTACCTTTGAAGGTCTTCCCGCAGATCTGGCAGAAGTGGGGCCGGCCCTCCTGGTGGCGACTGGCCACGTGCCTCAGCAGGGGCCCCTTCTCCGTGAAGCGTTGCTCGCAGAACTCACAGCTGAAGGGCCTCTCGCCGGTGTGGGTGCGGTTGTGCTTGTCCAGGCTGGCTGTGGGGACAAGGAGGGGGGCTCAGCCACCAGGCCTCAGCCCTGGGCTGGGGAGGGGCCGGCCTGCCTCACCTTGGGTGCGGAAGGTCTTGCCACAGAGGTGGCACTGGAAGGGCTTCTCGCCCGTGTGCGTGCGCAGGTGCATGTTGAGATTGGCCTTCTGGGTGAAGGCGTGGCTGCAGAACTCACAGACGTACGGCCGCTCGTTCCTGTCCAGGCGGGGACACAGACGTCACCAAAAGAAGCAGTCCTCTTGGTGCCCCTGCAGCTGGGAACACGCCTGATCACAGGCCAGGATGAGGCCAGCCTGGCTGAGCTGTGAGAACAGACTTGGGCTGCCCGGGGAAAAGAGGGCATGAGCTCCATCCCAGGGGCCACGGGACACCAGGACTCTGCCCAGGGAGGCCCACAGCCTGCCTTCCTGGCAAGCTGCCTCATCCCTCAGGTCCTGCCCTCCAGAAAGGCTGCGGCGCTGGACACAGGTGGGGGCTCTCTGGCCCCTGTGAGAGGCAGCAGGGCCGGGCCTGCGGAGGACAGTCCCACCTGTGCTTGGCCTTGATGTGCATCTGCAAGCCATTCCGGCTCGAAGCCCGATGCCCGCACTCCTCGCACACAAACAGCTTCTCCCCACGGTGCTTGAACGCCTCGTGCAGCTGCAGCTCCGTCCGGGACAGGAAGCACTTGGCACAGGTGGGACACTAAGGGACAGTGGGCAAGGCCAAAGTGAGGAGCAGGGCCACCCTAGAGTCCCTGCCCTGGGAAACCGCACAGCCTGCCCGCTCTAGACCAGCCACACCGTCTTCCTGGGCTGGCTCCCGGCATTGCAGCGGGCCCGGCCCCCATCCTTGGTGCGGCCTGGCACTTACTGCGTGAGGCTTGGGGGCTCCGTGCAGCTTGATCATGTGGCTCTGCAGGTCCTTCTTCTGCATGAACTGCTGGGAGCAGGAGGAGCACTGCAAGACAGGTCACAGTCACCTCTGAAGCCGCCAACACCACTGGAAGCCGGGTCAACCCAGGGCTATTGGGGCAGGAACCCAGAGGCAGGGCCCAACCTGAGATGTTCGGAGGCTCCTCGAGCAGGTGTGAAGGTCACACCCAGGCGGAGGCTGAGCTCCAGTGACGGAATCCCGCCCAAAGACACAGGAGCACTGGGCAGGTAGGGAGGGGAGGCCCCAACACCATCCCACGTGAAGGGCTAGGCGAGGCGGGTGGGGTGGAGATCCTGGGGCCGCCCCTCGGCCTCCAGCCTTGGGAACAGGCAGAGCCTGACCTTGTAGGGCATCTCCCCCGTGTGGGACACCATGTGCACCCGCAGCTCCATCCTCCGGCGGAACGTCTCCTGGCACACGGAGCACGTGAAGACCTGGCAGCGTGAGGGGCAGGCGGGGCTGGCGTCACCAGGGGGAGAGCCTCTGCCTGGGCTTCCACTCACTGCTGGCAAGGGTCTACCCGAGGGGGTGGGGGTGCTAGGGTGGGAGAGGGCAACACACAACCTGCTTGCCTGACCGTGACCATCGCTGAGTGGGGCAAGCCCACCACGCCAGGCTGGAAGTCAGACCAGGGACAAAGGCCGAATGGCCTCACCTGTGAACCCCACCCTGACTGGTGACCAGCCTCTAGGAAGCAGGGTTTAGCCCACCAAGGGGGTTGGGGGAGATGGCCAGGTGGCCTTTCTCAGCAGTTACCCCCCTTCTCCAAAGCCCAGGAACCCAGGCAGGCAAACCCAAGATACCTCCTACAGTGTCCCTCCTGGGCTTGTCCCTTCTGCCCTAAGTACCTGTGTCCCCACTGTCATACCAGGGAGGGGACCAATGACATCCAAGGACCCTGCGGCTCTCGAGTCTACAGTCCTGTCAGGCCAGTCCCCTGGAGGCCCCTCCCAGGTGGAAGAGAGACAGAAGCCAGCGTGTGCCTGCCCAGCAGGACCCCGGCTGGCCCTTAGGTACCTGTTCTGAGCGGTTCATGCAGTTCCGGGCTTCATGCTCCAGGAGGTTCTCCTTCCGGAAGTAACACTTCCCACATTTGGGACACTCAAAGGGTTTCTCCCCAGTGTGTTTCCTGCTGGGAGAAGCCACAGGGTGTGGAGGCTGAGTGGACTTGCCGCCCTCCCCAACACAGGGCCTGCTCTGGCACCTCTGCTGACTGTGCTGAGCTGCCCACACTGACACCTGAGGCTCTCCACGTGGCTGGTGGAGCTGTGAGGTGCGTCCAGAAACCCTCCTCCTTCCCAGAGACTCCACAAGGGAGGGGACAGCTCCCCGCTGTAGGGGATATACCAGAACCACAGGCCACTGGGAGGCCCAACTGCAGTGTCTCTCCAAAGACAGAAATAACCTCTGGGCCCCGACTCCCTGGAGAAACCACTCAGCCTGCCTCGGACTTCTGTGAGCTCAGCCTTCGAAACTATGGCCACAATCTGACCACCTCGCCTGGCCTCCAGGCTACCACCCAGTGTGGCTGCGCCATCCCCAGGCCAGTGCCTGAGCCTCCTACCTGGTCCTGTGCTCCACGCAGGCCTCCCAACAAGTTTTCACTTTAGGAGTCAGATGGACCCCCGAGGATAACCAGATATCATCATCTTACTCAACCCTCTTAACACGTGGCATCTGGCCCCGAGAAAGGCCTGTTGCTACCCCTTACCTTGCTGCCTCCCTCCCACCCCAGAGCCTTTGTTCCAGCTCCCCTCCAGCCAAGAGCTGCTCCCCAGCCATCTGCAAGCTTCCTCACTTCCTCTGAACCTGCTGGGTAGTCTCCTGTCTATAATTGCAACCTGACCCGACCCTGAACTCCCCAGGTCCCCTTCCCCAACCCTCCTATCCTTTTCTTTTTTCCCATGGCACTTCTAGCCCTTCAGCACACTGCAGAGTCTCTTATCCGGTCATTCAGGGTCTCACTGCCCTGCTGGAAGGCAAGCTCCACAAGGCCCCTTTGTTCTGTTCATGAAGGTATCTGAAGCGCCCAGCCACCTGGCAGACAACTCACTGAATGAACTAAGTGAACCCTGACCTCAGAGCCCAGAACGGTGTGGAAAGAACACTGACAGCCTGCCACATCCCTGTCCCCTACCCACAAGACCTCAGTTGGCACCTCAGCTGGCACCCCCTCCTAGTTCTTAGGTCAGTCCAGTGGCCTGCAGCATAAGATGAGGACGGGGCTGGTACCTGCACCCAAGTTTCACACTAGGGAGTGTGCAGGCAGACACAGGTCACCCCAGGGTGACTGGCCCAAAAGCTCCACTAGCAGCAGCTGCCCCCAGAGCAGGGAGAGCAAGGGGCCTCTGTCCTCAGTTCCAACTCCATTCAGTCACCAGGGGCCTCTGAGAGTTTCGTAGTGAGAAAATGTGCATGGCCCAGCCTGGCTTGGCAAGACATCTGTCTGGGGCTGAAGAGGGGCAGGAGGGGAAGGCACCTCGCCTAGCTGCCCTCTCTGCAGGCCCTAGGAAGAGCAAGGCCACGGGAGCAGTGCCTTCCACAAGGATGCGCGGGATGATGGAAATACTCCAATACTGTATGTACATGCTGTGGCCTTCATTCAGCAGCTGGGGCTGTAAGTAGCTACTGAGCACTTGAAAAGAAGCTAGCATGACTTAAGAACTAAACTTATTTAATTTTAATTACTTTTAAGTTAAAATAGCTTCCTGTGGAATCTGATTACCTTTGAGAAATGGAATATTTCCTGCCAGATCAGTAAACAAGGATGTCACAGGCGCCAGTCCTTGTAGCCCTCCAAGGAGAGCCAGTGAGCCCTAAGGGAACTCAGGAGAAGAATACCTGCTATCTGCAGCCATCAAAAGGCAGCCACTTCCTCAGGTGAGCCCCAACGACACTCAAGACGTGGAAAAACACAGCATACTTGTCCCAGATAGTGGAGGTGCATATCCAAAGAGTAAGTTCAGTGAGCCCAGAAGCTTACATCTTCCCATACATAGAAAAGTGCAAAATTCCTTAACTTGCGATATCCAGTTTTAACAATAATCTTTTGATGTTCAGACTATATACCCTTGGTTTCAAAATTTTCTGTATAACCTGGCTCCTCCCTTCGCTTCCTCAGAGCAGTTCTCTCAGGGTTACTTGAGATGCTGCTGCCTCCTGGGCTTGAAGTCCTAAAAATTCCCACTGAATAAAACATGACTCTCAACTTTTAGGTTGTGACTGTTTTTTAAGTCAACACCTTACTGGACACAGCAGCTTTCAACAAAGGGTCCCTAGTGCTCCACTGACACCTGAGACAACCTTCTGCAGAAACGCAGGCGGCACCCACCCTACAGATAAGACATCTTAGCCCCAGGCCCACGCTGCCAGGCTTCAGTAACACCTGATCTCAGGCCTCAGCCACAGCATGGGCCCTCAGGCTGCTCTCTCCTCCACAGGAGAAGCCTGCTGGAGGTCAAGGTCCACAGTGGGTGGAGCCTGATATAATAGCTGCTTCAATCCTATTAGACTCTTTGCGACCCCATGGACTGTGGCCAGCCAGGTTCCTCTGTTCATGGGATTCTCCAGGCAATAATACTGGAGTGGGTTGCCATGCCCTTCTCCAGGCAATCTTCCATCTCTTATGTCTCCTACATCGGCAGGTGGGTTCTTTACCACTAGCGCCACCTGGGTGTCCCCAAACCTGCTCCCAGGAGAAAGCTCACAGGAGGGGGGAGGAAGAAGGAAGCCATCCAATGTCAGAGTCTCACTCCCCAGTGGTCAGAGGGTACCAATGCCAGGCACTGTGTGGGTCTGAGACGGCACCCCAGCCCCCCTACGTGGGCCGCAAGTGGGGAGTGCCGGTCCCCTCCCCCAGCATGGGAACAGCAGATGGGAAAAGAAAATAGAAAAACAGAACGTTTACCTGTTGTGGACTTTTAGGTAATATTTGCTGAGGAACTTTTTATGACATGTGGGGCATTCAACTGGCACCGCTGTACCTTTTCTGTTCTCAGGAGGCTCGGCTGCCAGGGAACCTGCGCTCCTGGCCGGCTCGGCAGCACAGGGCTTTCTGATTATGTTTGCTTTCCTCTTGCTCGGCACAGTCTCAGTTTCAGAATCATAATCGCCATCCCCGTCGTCCTCAACTTGAACCACCACCTCCCACTAGAGCAGAAGAGGCAGCAGGAGGGGGCGAGGTCACCAAACTGAATCAGCAGGGGTTCTGGGGATGGGTCTACAGGGTAGCCAGCTCCATCTGGTTTCATCCCAAGTCCCAACCCAGGCATGTCCCCAGACACGTCCGTTCCTTCATCAGTGCTTGTTCCCTTCAAGGTCCCAGGGCAGCAGCAATATCCCAATCCCAGCTTTGAGGGCAGGAGCTCTGTTTGTGGGTAACTGGAAGTCCGCCTGGATTTCACTTCCCTGGGGAAGCACCTAATGCCGCTCACGTCTGCCCCAGGAAGCTGCCAACCACGGACACCACTGGCAGGAAGGTCAGCCTGAGGCTGTGGGATGGAGCTGGCTTCCTGCATTTGGAGATATCACATCCGACTCTGCAACCCCATGGACTGTAGCCTGTCAGGCTCCTCTGTTCATGGGATTTCCCAGGCAAGAATACTGGAGTGGGTTGCCATTTCCTTCTCCAGGGNCAGGAAGGTCAGCCTGAGGCTGTGGGATGGAGCTGGCTTCCTGCATTTGGAGATATCACATCCGACTCTGCAACCCCATGGACTGTAGCCTGTCAGGCTCCTCTGTTCATGGGATTTCCCAGGCAAGAATACTGGAGTGGGTTGCCATTTCCTTCTCCAGGGGATCTTTCTGATCCAGGGATTGAACCCACATCTCCTGCCTTGACAGGCAGATTCTTTACCACTGCGCCACCTGGGAAGCCCTATGTTTGCAGAAAGCCTGTCCTAAACCCACAAAACAGACTGTACCTTTCAGTCCAGATTACCCCTGAAAATGTCAGTCCCTTCTCCCCATCTCCCCTTCTCCAACACCCTGAGCACAGTACCTCATTAGTCCCGCCCTGCAGATGGACACCTTCAGCTTCAAAGGGCCTTGGGGGCACTTTGCAATCCTCAGGCTCCTTGTCCCCAGGGGGACAGAGCTTCAGGGCCTGCTTGAGTTTCCCACGGAGAAAGGACGGGCTCTCACTCTGAGCAGGGAGGCCAAGCCGGGGCCTCTGGGGGCTGAGACTACCGCTGACCTCTGGATCCCTGGGGATTTGACCCAGAGTCCTTGAAACTTCCTCCTTCTCCACACCTGCAGACTCCTTGAGGTGGCTGTTCACATCCCGGGGGGCAGGTATCCTGAGCCCACTCTGGCCACTTGCTGGCTGTCCCACCGAGGCTTTGGGCTTGAAGCTCTGGCACAACTCCACAGCCTCTGGCACTCGCAACTCCCTGGCTGCCAGGAGCACCTGATCCCGGTTCCCCGAGGTGAGGGCGAGGTGGCCGGTGTAGAAAAAGTCCAGCAGGAGGCCAAAGATCTCAGCAAAGCCCGCAGGAAGGACGACACTGCCCCCTGAGCCATCCCCGTAGAGGCTCTGGAAGAAGTGGCTGCAGCAGGCAAGAACACTCCAGTGTGCCTTGAACACCAGGCCCCCCACATCCAGGGTGGCATCGCAGTACTGGCCCCGCTCCCGCTGCTTGTTGAGCTCCTGCAGAACCCTCACGCTGTGCTGGACGAATGAGCCGTCCATGGTCCCTCTGAAAGGAAGAAACACGGCAGTGACACTGACCAGTCCAACCCAGAGGCAGCAAGAAAAAGCCCCTGGAGCTGAGGCCAGCGTAAAGGGAGACAGATGCTATTCATTCACGTTTATTACAACCAGGACTTAGATCAAAGTTAGAAGGTGCAAGCTGTGGCAGGAGGGACTGAGAGCCTCCCTGGGGGCGGGGNTGCCTGCAGTGTGGGATACCTGGGTTTGATCCCTGGGTTGGGAAGATCCCCTGGAGGAGGGCATGGCAACCCACTCAAGTATTCTTGCCTGGAGAGTCTCTATGGACAGAGAAACCTGGCGGGCTACAGTCCATGGGGTCGCAAAGAGTCAGACTTGACTGAATGACTAAGCACAGCACAGGCTAGGATAGTCAGAATTTAGAACTAGGGCTGGCCAGGAGAGACTTAGATGCTGAGTAAAGCCAAATAGTGGGGTCTGGCAGATACCATAAATCGATACAGAAATGGGACCGAGTTCAGAAAGGCTAACCTAAGTCATGGGGCAGTAGGCGAGGTCCACAGTCTAGGGGGCATCTAACTGTGAAAAGTTGGATGTGTTAATCCTGAGACAAATGGTATGTGCGATCTCAAAGCATTTGTGAATCCACAGATTCTGCTGGTGACTGTGTAGTCAAAAGTCTAGAGATCAAAGGCAGAGGTACTGAGACCATTAAGTATTTTTCACATCTGATTTCCTACCCTGTGTCTTAGATGAGACCATGTACAACCTAGGTGGCGGTAGCAGTAAAGAACCTGCCTGCCAATGCAGGAGACATGAGACACAAGTTCGATCCCTGGGTCAGAAAGATCCCTTGGAGAAGGGCATGGAAACCCACTCCAGTATTCTTGCCTGGAGAATTCCATGGACAGAGGAGTGTGGTGAGCTACATGTAGTCCATGGGGTCGCAACGAGTTGGACACAACTGATATGACTTCGCATGCACTCACAACCCAAAAAAGAATCTGGCTCTCAAATAACTCATCTTCCCTGTAAGACAGTTATTCCAACACGGACCTGGGACAACTTTATATGCAGACATAAATTGGCTAGTGTTGATGTTTTCCCAGAAATGAAGTTTTACCAAATTTAGGCAATGACATTGAATGAACTTCTTATAGGCATTCCAGAACATAATTCTTGGAAATTATCCAGTTGTCATGGCATCTTGCCACTGATTCTGAAGGAATGGCAGGCATTGAAATTTCCTGTTTATTTTAGAAGTTTTCCGGGGGAATAGAGATACAAACTTATATATTACAGAATCCAAATGACATATTCAGGTTTTATTTTTCCACTGAATTCAACTATTTTAATTCATTTTACTTAGTTCAATCACACAGATTGGACTTTATTATTTACTCTGTACAAGTTTTGAAGGAAGACTAGAATCCTAATATTTATTTAGCGTTTAAAAGTGCTAAGCATTGTACTGTTTAGCTACATCATTGCCTCAGTGACCTAGGTGAATATGAATTGTTATCTCCACTTTAGAAATAAGGCAACTGAGACTCAGAGAGATTAAGTCACTTGTCTAAAGTCACACAGCTAGTAAATGGCAGAGCCAAGATTAGAACTCAAGTGTTTCTGTCTCAAAAGTCTATATTTTTTGTCACTAGATGCATCCTTAAGCAGATTTTGTTATAGGCAGACAATTTAAATCCCATGGAATGACAATAAAAGTGTAATACATTTTGTAAGAGAGTACTATGCATGAAATAGATTCATGATAAATGTTTTTTTTTTGCATTAGTGGAAAGCTGAATACTTGAAAATACAGTGGTTTAATAATAATGCTCACATTTGACTTCTTTTGTGTAGAACTATAAGTAAAATCAAACCTTTCTGAATTTTAGTGTAAGATTTCACCTCCTGGATTTTAATTACTGTATTTTTCATTACCCGATGTTGCTTCTGCATTTTAATAATCATAAACTTTCAGGAACTAATACCAGTGTGTATTAGTAATAAGCTTTGCTTTATGAATGAATTAATGAATGCATCGGCCATCTTCTCCCCAAAGGAGATGTTAATGACATTTCCTGAAACCCAGTGAGGCTGGTGAGTCTTAGACATGTAAAATTTTAAATCTGCGATTTTAATCTGGAGATTGTACATTTTGTTTCACTCTGAGGAGAACCTCAATGTTGCTTTATTGTTATTTTCTTAGTTGTTTCTTTTCAATCTCAAGATTCATGTAATGCATTGGGAAATATGAGATGCTAAATGCCACATTTACAATTGTTTTTGAAAGGTTTAACCTTTATTAAAGTAACTGGGTAAATGCAATTCAAAAGGGTTTACTTCTCTTGTAAATTAAATGGTATGTTTGTAGACTGAAAGGTCAATTTTCCAGCAGAGTCTGATTTTCAAAAACTATCACTTTTTGTCTCTGATAATTCAAGGAAGCTAATTTGTTTTACATATATGATACATCAACCCTAATACCATTTGTCTGATTTAAAGCTTGGTTACTTATGGCACAGGAGCACTTTTTATGATGAACTGTAAATGTTGACCTCTGAAGACAAATGTGAAAGAACTTTGGACTGAAGTATTTGGTTCCCTGTGCTCAAAGAGGTGAATTCATCTTCTGAGATTTGTAACTCAATCAGGTTCTACATGTCACTTTGGGTCTATTGAGTCATTTCATATCTTGGTACAGAAAATATTATTTTTCCTCTTTTCATTAAAGAGAAAATTCACCTTTTCCTTTTCATTCTCCCCAAAATTCACTAAAAATTCTAATCCACTTTAAAAACTCACACACGTATGCAAGCATATGGAGTGGTAGTCCTCCTTCTGGCTTTGGTTGCAGATATTTGTTTCAACTCTGGAGTCAGTATTAAAATCCTGATACTTAAAGAAGAAATGCATGGAGGAAATAATGCTTAGAGACCGCTGGCTTTGAGAACAGCCTGCCCAGAGAAGATTTAATTGAGAGATGGAGCCTTAGGCCTGATTCATTCCTTGGGTTTTAAGGGTTTTGGTTGGTTTTACACAAATGAACAGGTAGCCATCTATAAAATGATGAAACTACATGAATAATAATGGCAGAAACTAAATGTTAAGTAAATGCCAAATACAAAGAATAGTAAACACTTGTTCCAACAAGGTATTTGAACAATTGTTTCTCTTAATATGCTTTATTTTTTTGTCAGTGTAGGAGTTCAGCTTAGTTCAACATGTTAATTAAGTACTTATGTGATCAGGTTTGTGCTCCAGACTGGGAGTTCAGAGCAAATACAGGCTAAGGCACCAACTGTCCCTTCTTCCTTTCTTCTTAATTCAGTTTCCTTTGCTACAGGAGCTTTTTCTTTTCCTCCCTCTCTCCCTTCCTTCCTCCTTCCCTCTCTTCTCCCTTCATTCTAGAATTTTAGGTTGGAATATTGTTGGCATTTTCACCCAGTTTTTCACACTCACAGGCTTACCTTGAGAACAGATTAGTACATGGCAAGTTTTTATCCGAGCCCTATGGATAACTAAAAGTCAGGGGTGTGACAAATCATTTTACCTCTCTGAGCTTATATTAGATTAACTTCTTATTTTTTACAGTTCTTACCTTGCCTTATTGGCCCAAGACATTTGGCTTAGGCTCCTTGTAATTTAGCCTAATAATATGTAGCAACAGCAATGGATTTAATTTAATTCAACCAATATTGCTTAATTTCACAAAAGCACTCTGCTTGGCCCTGTGGGCAATACAGTGAGTAAGAGCCAGTCCTTTCCTTTGGGTTCTTACAGTATTGGTGGGGGAGGGGGAATAATTATACAAGTAATTATAATAAGGCAGGATATGAGAAATGCCATAACAGATAAATGAACAAAATGCTATAGTGATTTGAAGGAGAGAGAGAGCACATGTAACTGGAAACATCTGAAAAGGTTTCTTGGCGGTTGTGAGATGGGCTTTGGAGAATAGGTGATTTAATAAGCAGAAATGCACAGAAGTTCCTCTAAGCAAAAGGGCTAAGAACAGACACTTGAGATGGAAACACACAGGGGCTGTTTGTCTGTAATGTGGGGTTCCTGTAGGGAGTGGTAGGAGGTAAGACTGGAAAAGAGAATCTGGATTTATATGAGGAGGGATTTGCACACCATGCTGAGGCATTTGTATTTAATTCTATAGGCTGTGTTGAGATGGCACTAAAGATTTTAGAAACATTTGTTTGTTTGTTTTATTTGTTTAACAGAGAGTGATATGATTTTGTAGGTAAAATAACCTACTAGTTTGTGTAGACTGGACTGATAGGGCAAAGCCAATATGAAATAACTAATAAAACCCTTTCCTCTGCTTACAGCTGCAATGCAAGATCATTATAGAAACTCAAGAACATAAAGAGAAGCACAAAGAAAAAAAGTCACCTGTGATTTCATCACCTAATCTTACCCATTATTTACATTATTTTACATTTACATTATTTTAGTGTATCTATTGCACTCAGTTTTTTCATGGTATTGTCTATCATCTGCATGTTCTGCTTCTTCATATGTCAGAAAATATTATCCAGGCCATTCAAGTGAATTGAAAACTATATTTTAAAAAGGTAAATTTTGTTACTGATTTCTATTTAATATTTACTTATCTGAGTTGGCTTCTTGGGTCTTCCTTGTGATATACAGGATCCTTAGTTGCAGTATGTGGAATCTAGTTCCCTGACCAGGGATTCATCCCATGCCCCCTGCACTGGGAGTGCAGAGTCAGCCACTGGACCCCCAGAGAAGTCCTTGTGTTACTCTTAAGAACAAACAGTAAGTTTACAATGTCATCAAGTAGAAGTCCTGCTAAGTCTCCTTTAATAAATATAAGAATTACTTGGAATTAGAATGCAAATTATTTGATTACAGTTAGTGCTGCTATGGTATATACTTTTTATAAGTCAATTCAACATGCTACTCTGTCCTATTTCTTCTATAGTTAGCTCACTAGTATTTTATTTTTTATTTATTTTATGAAGGATAATTGCTTTACAATAGTGTTGGTTTCTGCCATACATCAATGTGAATCAATGATAGGTCCCCTTCCTCTTGAACTTCCCTTCCACTTCCCACCCCATCCCACCTCTCTAGGTTGTCACAGAGAGCATGGGTTAGAGAAAATTCCCACTGGCTATTTTACATATGATAATATATATGTTTCCATGCTACTCTTTCCATTCATCCCACCCTCTCCTTCCCCACTTGTGTGTCCACAAGTCTGTTCTCTATGTCTGTGTCTCCATTGCTGTCCTGTAAATATGTTCAGCAGTATCGTCTTTCTAGATTCTAGATACATGCGTTAACATAAGATATTTGTTTTTCTCCTTCTGACTTATTTCACTCTAATAGGCTCAAGGTTCATCTACCTTGTTAGAATTGACTCAAATGCATTCCTTTTAATGGCTGAGTAATAGTCCACTGTATATATATGCACCACAGCTTCTTTATGCATTCATCTCTCAATGGACATAGAAGCTGCTTCCATGTGCTAGCTATTGTAAATAGTGCTGCAGTGGACATTGGGGTACATGTATCTCTTTCAATTATGATTTCCTAGCCTTTGACTGGGAAAAGGCAATGGCACCCCATTTGAATACTCTTGCCTGGAAACTCCCATGGACGGAGGAGCCTGGTGGGCTGCAGTCCATGAGGTTGCTAAGAATTGGACATGACTGAGCGACTTCACTTTCACTTTTCTCTTTAATGCATTGGAGAAGGAAATGGCAACCCACTCCAGTGTTCTTGCCTGGAGAATCCCAGGGANCAAATTGCCAACATCTGCTGGATCATGGAAAAAGCAAGAGAGTTCCAGAAAAACATCTATTTCTGCTTTATTTACTATGCCAAAGCCTTTGACTGTGTGGATCACAATAAACTGGAAAATTTTGAAAGAGATGGGCATACCAGACCACCTGACCTGCCTCTTGAGAAACATCTTTTTAAGCAGTTAGAATAGGAAAAAGGAGTTCAAAATGGCAGTTAAAGAAGATGGCAACTAGGAGAACCACATGGAGACCAAACAAAGAAAAGAAAAAGCCCATGAAAAGGGAAACCATGGACTGGAGTGAAGGCCTCTGGTAGGAAAATACGCTCAACATGTCTCCTTCCCTAATTTATCTTGAGCAGGCACCCTTTCGCATTCCCTTGTCTAACTGGTCTTGGGTAGAAGCCCAATTTTGCATGGGGTAGAATCAATCAGACTCTGGGGACCACTTAGGGGAGGGAAAAAAGGATATAAAAGGGAAACCTAAAATGGGGTGGGACCCCTCCTACAGGGTGTTGATCTGCTCTCACATCTTGAGAGTGTATTGTTTGCTGCTTGCTTAATAAATCCTGCCTGCTTGAGCTGTCTTGGGCTGTCATTTCAATTCTTTGCTACAAGAAAAAAAAATCAAGGGAGAAAAACCAACCCAACAGTCTCATACATGTTTAAAATTAAGGAAATAGAGAAAAAATTTTTTTCTTGTGATGAGAATTCTTAGAATTTCTTCTCTTAGCTTTCAGAAACTTTTATATATAACATACAGCTATATTAATTATATTTATCATGTTGTACATCATATCCCTAGTACTTATTTATCTCATAACTATATGTTTGTATCTTTTGACCACCTTCATCCAGTTTCAACTCCTCCCAATCCCCACTTCTGGTAACCACAAATCTGATCTCCTTTTCTGTGAGTTTGTTTTTTTGTTTTTAAAATATAATTGACCTACAACACTATGTTAGTTCCTGTTACACAATATAGTGATTTGCTATTTCTGTACATTTCAAACTGATCACCATGATAAATCTATTTACAATGTCACCATACAAAGGTATTATATAGTTATTGACTATATTCCCCATACTGTACATTTCATTCCTTTGACTCATTTATTTTGCAATTGGGAGTTTGCAACTGGATATTACCTCTTAATATCTGTCACCTATTCCTTGCTGGTTTTGAGGTTTTTTGACAAGTCTAATTAAGGTGCATTTATTAAGACAGTGTGGTATGGTAAAAGGAATTGGGCATTGTTGTTAAGCAAAACTAGGTTCTAATTCCTTTACCAGTCATTGGCTGTGAAACCTTGGTGAAATCACTTAACCACTCTGGGCCTTAATTTCCTCATCTGTTCACCATTTTCTATTAAAAAAAAAAAGTCAAATTTCCATAGATGGAATCACTTACCCTCTACTTTCATTTCCAATCATATAGTCTCAGCCAATTATACCTCTAACCACACGGATGGGTTCTTGGATAGATACATAATCAGATTAATGATAATCATAGCCTAGAAGAGAAACTGTTTTCCACTGGATGTGAAGCTGAGGTTTTAGGAGTCTGGAGCAGCTGCAGCCATTTTATGGGTAAGGAGAGATTGTCTCAGGATAAACTAGACTGAAATCAAGAGTCTCAGAGAATCAGGTCCTGGTGACACCATTTGAGTCCCTGCACCAAGCTTTGTCTGAAGTTAGCAAGGTTCACCCTTGAGCAGGTAGAATCTTAGTTTCCACACCAGAGTTTGATCTTGGGCCCCCTAGAGTGGAAGCGTGGAGTCTTAATCACTGGATCACCAGGAAGTCCCAAATTCTCTTTTTTAAAAAGACAAGTTTGAGTTAGCTTTTCGGTCCATTGAAATAAAGATAGTCCTAATTGTTATATAACCTCTTAGAGCTGTGACTGTAACAATTAAGTGAAATATTGTTTGAAAGAATGCTTAGTACAGAACCTAAGTCTTAAGAGTCTATGAAGGTTATCCTTTCTCTCCCTTCAGTAGTATCCCTAGGAGCCTGCTGTTTAATCCCAGTGATTTCATTTGTGTCTCTGTGTGACTTAGCAGACCTTTGCACAGGGAGAGTTGAGGGTCATTCAGCAGCTATCAGCTGAGCTCTACCATGTTCTCTCCCTAATCTTTCTACCTAGGCTGTAGACCATTTCAATGAATCGTCATCAGTGTCCAAGTACTGAAGAGGACCTTTACTTCTCTTTATACAGAAGCTGTATAAACAGAGGTCCATTTCAGGTCCTGGCCATTGGTGAAATGATTGATGGCTTATATGTACCAGGATCAGGGAGATGTGTAGCTCAGAGCCTGATCACTGCTAGTGAGCTTTTACAGTCAGACTTGGGTAATTCTATTCTTTATTCATTTTTAATTTTCAATGTTTTTGTGTCATATGTTACTATTTTTGGTAAGTGAAAGAAAGTGAAGTTGCTCAGTTGTGTCCAACTCTTTGCGACCCCAGGACTGTAGCCTACCAGGTTCCTAAGTCCATGGAATTTTCTAGGCAAGAATACTGGAGTGGGCTGCCATTTCCTTTTCCAGGGGATCTTCCCAACCCAGGGATTGAATCCCAGGTCTCCTGCATCGCAGGCAGACTCTTTACCGTCTGAGCCACCAGGGAAGCCCCATAAGTTAATTGGACTGGTATGACTAGTAGAAGCAGATCATACCACTTCCTTACTTAGACCCCTTTAGTTTCCCATTACTTTTGGAATAAAATTCAAGCATCTTACTCTTACGTATACAGCCCTTTCCTAAACTGACTTCTGTTTACTTCTCAAGCTGTATATTTTGCGCTTTTTCAAAATAAACTACATGCTTTAGCCAGGCCAAATCACTAACAATTCTTTGAGCATCTCTGGCTTTCACATGAGCTATTTCTGCTGCCTGGAATGTACTTTTCTCACCTTTTTCATCCTGTTAATGCTCATGTGCCATCTAAAGCAACTCAAACTACACTGTCTCTGTGCAAGTCTTTTTTTCTTTTTTTTCTTTTAGGACTTCAAATTTTATTCTCTCTTCATCTTTCTTTAAGCCACTGAAGGTGAGTGGCATGAGGGGGGAAGGGAACTAACACAAGCACTAGTGTCTACCATGTGACAGGGACCATGTTCAATATTTTATAATAGTTATATTATCTCATATAATCTTTATAGAAAATCTCCTAAGCTTATTGATAAATTTTAGTACACATATTTATTTAATTTGTCATAAAAGCAGGCATGAGGTTTCCGTATCAAGGGAGGAGTATTGTCATTACATACAGCAATAACCACATTGATTCTTCATGCCCCATTCTTCCCCTTCAGGGTAAGGCAATGAGAACCAGATGGTTATATTCTGTGCAAGTCTTAATAGCACACTTTCTCTCCATCTGGTTTAAATGCACCCTGCACTTATCCCTATCAGCCTGTAGCACCATCACGTCTGACTTATTTCTTGTCTCCTTCTCTAGAACATGAACTCCTTTGAGGGCAGGGACCACATCTTATTCATTTGTGTTCCTAGCACCTAGTATAGTACCCGGAACAGAGTAGGTATTTAAAATATGTTTAATGCTGCAGCATTGTTTAATTTGTAGTAAATAGCAGAATTCTAATAATTGTGTTTCAAGCCCTCATGGATAGAAGTGCTGTTTTGTGTGAAGATAAAAGTGAGAGACTATCATATAGTAAGAAAAAGAGGATATTTTAGATGAAGTCAAAAAAATATCTGAGTTGCGATCTTGATTTGTTTAAAAAGGATATAGTAATTTCAAGACAGAGTGGTGTCAGTACAGAGATAGTCAGATTGATCAAAGAGAATAATAAGCCAAGAAAGCAGTTCAAGGTTATGTAAGAATTTGGTGTTGCTTAAAGCTTGCAGTAAGAATTCTTACTCAGCAAATGGACAGTTCACTAATGACTTAGGAAAAAGTTTCATAATATACACCAAGGAGTTGCAGATGGATTAAAGATCTAAATGTAAACATTGAATAGTAACATTTTCAAAACAGCATAGCTTGAGTTCAGACTCTAACTCTATCAGATACTATCTCTGTGACCTTGTCCAAGTCACCCTATCTCTTTCATGGCTTAGGTTTCTCTTCTATAACATGGGTATAATAAAAGTATTACTTGGTAGGGTTATTTGTGAGGATGACATGAATTAATGCATGTGAAGCGATTGGAAGAGTGTCTGGCACATAGTAAGTACCATATAAATGTTGTATATTATTTTGCTAGAGAAAAGCACAGGCAAATCATTATAGCTTCTTGAGGTGAGGAAATGTTGTCAAGGGATAACAAATAGCAAAGGCACACTTGAAACAGGATGGATTAATATATTTGATTACATGGAAGGTAACTCTCTCTCAGTACCTGCTTCAGCTTCACTCATTCTCAGGGTTTAGCTTATACATTCTTCCCTCAGAGGGGCTTTCCTTGATATTCCAATTTAATTCTTGTGTCATCCCCCAATTTTCTTTCTCATAGCACCCTATTTATTGCCTTCAAAGTATTCATCACAATAAATCTTTATATATGTATGTTTGTTTATATGTTTAATGCCTCCCTAGACACTTGGCAAACTAAGTTCTATGAGATAAGGAACCATATATATTTAAAAAATTTTTATCACAAGATATTTGCTTTACAATATTGTGCTGGTTTTTGCCAAATAACACCATGTATCAGCCATGAGTATATATATGTCCTCTCCCCTGGAACCTCCCTTCCATCTCCCATCCCATCCCACCCTTCTAGGTTGTCACACAGCACTAGGTTGAGCTCCCTGTGTCACCCAGCAAATTCTCACAGCAAAACAGAGATGTTTTACATATATGGTTATATATATATTCCCATGCTAACCATATTTGTTTTTTAACCATCTTTTTAAAAGCCAGTATCAGGCAGAGTTTCTGATACATAATAAACACTTTATACATTTGGCCGAAATATTGAATTTAACACAGTCAAGTCCTATTGATGAATATCCTCAAGGTTGTGTGCCAGAGGGGTCTGATTGATCACACATTTTGCTAGAGAGCTTCTTCCTGGGAGGCAGTATAATGTAGGGGTGAAGAGTGTAGACAACAGAGCCTGGTATCTTGAATTCAAAGCTGGATTTTGCCCTTTAATAGCTGTATAAACTTTAGGCAAATGACTTCATTCACCCTCAGTTTTCTCATCTGTAAATTGGGACTAATATTAATGATTTTTATTCAAGTCTAGGGATAAACAGAGGAAAGGAAGGAAAACTGTATCAGACCTAATGCCTCTTCAACTGAGATAATATACAAGAGCTTATTTTCTTTAAGTTTATTTTTTAATTGAAGGATAATTGCTTTATAGAATTGTATTGGTTTCTGCCAAACATCAACATGAATCAGCCATAGGTATATATATGTCCTCTCTCTCTTGAACCTCCCTCCCATCTCCCTCCCCATCCCACCCCTCTAGGTTGTTACGGAGCCCCAGTTTGAGTTCCCTGAGTCATACAGCAAATTCCCATTGGCTATTTTTCATATGGTAATGTATGTTTCCATGTTATTCTCTCCATTCATCCCACCCTCTCCTTCCTCTCCCCTCCCTTTTATTTTTTTAAATTTTAGTTAGTTATTTTTGGCTGTGCTGGGTCTTCATTGCTGCACAGGCTTTTCTCTAGTTGTGACAAGCAGGGGCTACTCTTTAGTTGCTGTTTACAGATTTCTCATTGTGGCGACTTCTCTTGATATGGAGCAATGGGCTCTAGGGTGTGTGGGCTTAGTAGTTGAAACTTCTGGGTTCTAGAGCACAGGCTCAGTAGTTGTGGTGCATGGGCTTAGTATCTCCAAGGCATGTGGAATCTTCCTGGATCAGGGATCCAACCATGTCTCTTGCATTGGTAGGCAGACTCTTTACAACTGAGCTACCAGGGAAGCCCAACATATTTTCTTTTTAACCTAAGTCCTGGATTTCTGTTTGTTTTACTCTGAGTGATATTACACTGAAGATTGGTTTGGATCTAATAAAACACCTCATTGATCCTCTTTTAAAAAGAAATTGGTTAATATTTCCTCTTAAATGTTTTCAGACAAACAGTATAATCATACTATT
>SJYA01005647.1:1978655-1995960 GCA_006410615.1 Neotragus moschatus | reverse complement strand
ACATCCGTCAACATGACTACTGGAAAAATCATAGTTTTGACTATACAAACCCTTGTTGGCAAACTTACTTCTGTGCTTTTTAATATACTGTCTAGGTTTGTCATAGCTTTCCTTCCAAATAACAAGTTTCTTTTAATTTCATGGCTGCAGTCATTATCCACAGTGATTTTGGAGCTAAAGAAAAGAAAATCTGTCACTGCTTCCACTTTTCTCCATCTGTTTGCCATGAAGTGATGGGACTGAACGCCATGATCTTTGTTTTCTTCATACTGAGTTTCAAGCCAGCTTTTTCATTTTTCTCTTTTACCTTCATCAAGAGGCTCTTTAGTTCCTCTTCACTTTCTGCCATTAGAATGGTATAATCTGCATATCTGAGGTTGTTGATATTTCTCTAGACAATCTTGATTCCAGCTTGGGGTTCATCTAACCCAGAATTTCACATGATATACTCTGCATATAAGTTAAATAAGCAGGGTGACAATATACCAGCCTTGAAGTACTCCTTTCCCAATGTTGAACCAGTCAGTTGTTCCATGTCCAGTTCTAACTTTTGCTTCTTGATCCACATACAGATTTCTCAGGAGACAGGTGAAGTTGTCTGGTATTCCCATCTCTTTAAGAATTTTACATAATTTGTTGTGATCTACACAGTCAAAGGATTTAGTGTAGTCAATGAAGCAGAAGTAGATGTTTTTCTGGAATTCCCTTGCTTTGTCAATGATCCAGCGAATGTTGGCAATTTGATCTCTGGCTCTTCTGCCTTTTCTAAGTCCAGTTTGTACATCTGGAAGTTCTCAGTTCATGTACTGCTGAAGCCCAGCTTGAAGGATTTTGAGCATAACCTTACTAGCATGTGAAATGAGTACAACTGTGCAGTAGTTTGAACATTCTTTAACATTGCCCTTCCTTGGGACTGGAATGAAAACTGACCTTTTCCAGTCCTGTAGCCACTGCTGAGTTTTCCAAATTTACTGACATATTGAGTGCAGCACTTTAACAGCATCATCTTTTAGAATTTGAAATAGCTCAGCTGGAATTCTATCACCTCCACTAGCTTTGTAAGTAATGCTTCCTAAAGCCCACTTGACTTTAAACTCCAGGATGCCTGGCTCTAGGTGAGTAACCATACCATCATGATTATATGGGCCATTAAGAACTTTTTTTGTATAGTTCTTCTGTGTATTCTTGCCACCTCTTCTTAATCTATTCGGCCTCTGTTAGGTCTTACCATTTCTATCCTTTATTGTGCCAATTTACATGACATGTTCCCTTGATATCTCCAATTTTCTTGAAGAGAACTCTAGTCTTTCCGATTCTATTGTTTTCCTCTATTTCTTTGCATTGTTCACTTAAGAAGGCTTTATTATCTCTTCTTGCTATTCTCTGGAACTCTGCATTCAGATGGGTGTATGCTTCTCTTTCTCCCTTTCCTTTTTCTTCTCTTCTTTTCTCAGCTATTTGTAATGCCCCCTTATACGATCTCTTTGCCTTTTTGCCTTTTTTTCCCCTTGGGGATGGTTTTGGTCACTGTCTTCTGTACAATGTTGTGAACCTCTGTCCATAGTTTTTCAGGTACTCTGTCTACAAGATCTAATTTCTTGAATCTATTTGTCACTTATGCTGCATAATCACAAGAAATATGATTTAGGTCATACCTAAGTGGCCTAATGGTTTCCCTTACTTTCTTCAAGTTAAGCCTGAATTTTGCAATAAGGAGCCCTTTATCTGAGCCATAGTCTTGTTTTTGCTGACTGTATAGAGCTTCTGCATCTTCTGCTGCAAAGAGTATAATCAAGCTGATTTTGGTATTGACTATCTGGTGATGTCCATGTGTAGAGTCATCTCTTATGTTGCTGGGAAAGAGTGCTTGCTATGACCAGCATTGTTCTCTTGACAAAACTCTGTTAGCCTTCATCCTGCTCTATTTTGTATTCCAAGACCAAACTTTCCTGTTATTCTGGGTATCTTCTGACTTCCTACTTTTGCATTCCAGTTCCCTAAGATGAAAAGGACATCTTTTTTTGGCATTAGTTATAGAAAGTCTTGTACTTCTTTGTAGAATCAGTGGATCTCAGCTTCTTCAGCATCAGTGTTTGTGACATAGACTTGGATTATTGTGATGTTGAATAGTTTGCCTTGGAAACAAACCGAGATAATTTGTTGTTTTTGAGATTGCACTCAAGTACTGCATTTCAGGCTCTTTTGTTGACTATGATGGCTACTCAGTTTCTTCTAAGGGATTCTTGCCCACACTAGTAGATATAATGGTCATCTGAATTAAATTCACCCATTGTCATCCATTTTAGTTCACTGATTCCTAAGATGTTGGTGTTCGATCTTGCCATCTCCGGCTTGACCACATCCAATTTACCTTGATTTATGGACCTAATATTCCAGGTTTTTATGTAATATTGTTTTTTTTCACAGCATCAGACTTTACTTTCACAACCAGACACATCCATGACTGAGCTTCGTTTCCATTTTGGCCCAGTCGCTTCATTCTTTCTGGAGCTATTTGTAATTGCCCTCTGTTCTTCCCCAGTAGCATATTGGACACTTTCTGGCCTAGGGGGCTCAATCTTCCAGTGTCATATATTTTTTCCTTTTCATGCTGTTCATGGTGTTCTTGTGGTAAGAAAACTAGAGGGGGCTGCCATTTCCTCCTCCAGTGGAACACATTTTGTCAGAACTCTTCACCATGACCCCATCTGTCATGGGTGGCCCTGAACAGCATGGTTCATAGCTTTACTGAGTTACACAAGCCCCTTCACCATGACAAGGCTGTGATCCATGAAGGGGAAATGTCAATTATCTTCATATAACTCCAGGTGAATTTCAAATAAAACACTTTGAATATTTTTGGGAAATTTGACAAATCTATATTCTAATTTATGTTGAAAAATGAAGGAGATAGTATGTTTGAGACAATTGGTAAAAAAAGCCCCCTAATTGTGGTGGCACAGAATTGTCCTACCAGATAAAGTGATTAAAAAGTGAAACTGGCATAGGAAAAGCCAGGTATATGAATACAAGTGAATACAAAATCCAGAAACTAATAAATATCTAATAACATACTGATCTAGTATATGTTAATGCATTACAAAAGACTGGATTATTCTGTAAAGGATTTGGGGACAATTAGATGGCAATATATGAAAAAATTTTGTGTCAATTAACAGTTCACAAAAATAATATTCCAAGAGGATTAAATATTTAAATAAGGGTATTAGAAAAAAATGTAAGTGAATGTTTACATAATCTTGAAGATTGATAAAGATTTTTTATGCATGAAATCTAGGCTGGGGAAAAATGAAAGAAATTATTTGAATCATTGAAGCATGTGCACACACACACACACACACACTCTCTCTCTCTCTCTCTTCTCGTTTCATACATATTTTTTTATATCAAAGGCCAACAAAATAATGCCAAAAGAGAAACAACTTGGGGAAACTATTTGCAACATTTATGAGAGACAAAAAGGTAATATTCTTAATATGTTCAAAAACGATTGCAGATTGTGTCAGGCAGAACACTTTCTGTTACAAGAGATAGAAATCAATTCCAATAGAAAAAAAAGGAGGGAAAAATGAACAAAAGAAAGAAAGAAGAAATTCAGGCCAGTAATCATAGGAAAAGATATTCAGTCTCATCAATAATAGACCATACAATAGGGGGCTGGATGAATCACAAGCTGGAATTAAGATTGCCAGAAGAAATACCAACAACCTCAGATATTCACATAACACCACTCTAATGGCAGAAAGTGAAAAAGAACTAAAGAGCCTCTTAATGAGGGTGAAAGAGGAGAATGAAAGAGCTAGTTTAAAACTCAACATTCAAAAAACTAAGATCATGGCATCCAGTCCCATCACTTCATGGCAAATAGATGGCGAAAAATTGGGAAAAGTGACAGATCTTCATTTCTTGGGCTCCAAAGTCACTATGGAGAGTGACTACAGCCATGAAAGTAAAAGATGCTTGCTCCTTGGAAGAAGAGCTATGACAAACTTAGCGTATTAAAAAGCAGAGACATCACTTTGCTGACAAAGGTCTGTCTAGTCAAAGCTATGATTTTTCCAGTAGTCATGTACGGATGTGAGAGTTGGACCATAAAGAAGGCCGAGTGCCGAAGAATGGATGCTTTCAAACTATAATGCTGGAAGAGACACATGAGAGTCCATTGAACAGCAAGGATACGAAACAAATCAATCCTAAAGGAAATCAACCATGAATATTCATTGGAAGGACTGATGCTGAAGTTGAAGCTCCAATACTTTGGCCACCTGATGCCAAGAGCTGACTCACTGGAAAAGACCCTGATGCTGGGAAAATTGAAGGCAGGAGGATAAGGGAGTGACAGAAGATTAGATGGTTGGATGGCATCCCTGACTCAATGGACGTGAGTTTGAACAAACTCCGGGAGATAGTGAAGGACAGGGAAGCCTGGTGTGCTGCAGTTCATGGGGTCACAAAGAGTCAGATATGACTTAGCAATTGAACAACAGCAACAGAATTATTAGGGTAACTTACAGATGCTTATGTGGATGTGTGTCTATATGGTTAAGAGACTAATTTATGAAGATATGAATAGTATGTTTCCATTTATGTGAAGCACCAAATATAAAAATAAATGTATTATATGTACAACAATTTGGAAAGATATAGTATTAATCTGCCTTATTCAAAATGGTAGTCACAAGCCACATTGGCCAGAGTCATTTGTTGGCTAGTCAGAACTGCTGCTGCTGCTGCTAAGTCACTTCAGTTGTGTCCGACTCTGTGCGACCCCATAGACGGCAGCCCACCAGGCTCCACTGTCCCTGGGATTCTTCAGGCAAGAACACTGGAGTGGGTTGCCATTTCCTTCTCCAATGCATGAAAGTGAAAAGTGAAAGTGAAGTTGTTCAGTCATGTCCAACTCTTTGCAACCCCATGGACTGATTGCAGCCTACCAGGCTTCTCTGTCCATGGGATTTTCCACGCAAGAGTACTGGAGTGGGGTGCCATTGCCTTCTCTGAGTCAGAACTGAGATGTGCTATAAGTGTAAAGTATGTACTAGATTTTGAAGATTCAATACAAAAAAAAACATACAAAATATTTCATTAATTTATATTGATTGAATGTTTAAATGGTAGTATTTTAGACATATTGGATTAAGGAAAATAATAAATTTACTTTCCTCTTTTTTAAAATTGCTTTTGTTTTGTTTTATTTTTACATTTCAATGTAGCTACTAGAAAATTTAAAATTATATATGATGATGTCTCAGGGGCTGCTAAAGGCGAATGAGAAGAGAGCTTAGTTAGTGGGCTCTAGGTCTTTCAGACTACTCTGACATAAATGTTTATGTACATATATATCAACTGATCAATTGATAGAGTTTGAAGTTTGAAAATCACTAGGGTAGATGATCACCAAAACTCCTTTAAGCTCTGGCAGATTTTGTTTTTTAAGACTTTTCATAAATTCTCTAAAGACTCCTCATGAATTGGTCTAAATTTGTGAAGATTTTGATTTAAATTTGGGATAACATACTTAGTACCAAGAAATACAGCCTTCTTACCCTGCTCGCCTACAAAGCTGTGTGGGTGTGCAGTGTTGCAGACACAGGGCTGTGAGCCAGTAGAATGGATTAACCTGTAGGAACTGGAAAGCTTATCAGCAGGGGAGGAGTTCCCTGTTGGTCAAGGGCTCTTTTGAAGCCTGGTACAATATTTTGAAGCAGTTGTAAAATGATGTCTCTAATGGCCTATGATAAGAAGTCTACATGTTTTCTTGAGAAGGAGAGGCAAATTAATTGTTTCTTAAGTCTTGGACACAGGAGTGGGAGGCGGAATGACAGCATACCCTTTTGTTACTCTCTTCTTTGTTTCATGAACCTATGTGCCTGTATGCCTTGCTGGCCTTGAAAGAGGAAAAGAGAACGAAGTGCTTACTTAGCAAGAGAAAAGCAACCTCAGTATTTAGCTTGCATTCCTTCTGTCCTCATAGACAAGAGTTCTCAGGAGTGGGTGGGACTCCTGTGCTCCAAAATGCAGGGAAAGATGACAGTACAACAACTGATTAGAGGGTTGGCTGGTCAGGTTGGCATTTGAAGGCAGAACTAGCTTTACTGTTAACCTAGGAGTTTTGTTGGAGTCCAGGCCTACTTAAAATGAAGAAGGTAGTAGATTTGTCTCTAGAACACTTAACTTCCTACTTATGTTGCTTTTCCCCACCTGTTCTCTGCCCTCCTAAATTTTATATATCTCATATTCTCCTGATCTCATTTTACCCTCTTGATTATAGAACACAATTGTTGACAAATTCATTCTCTAAGTTGAAAACGATTGATTGCATAATTATTCCCCATAAAAAGACCACAAATACTATGAGGACAGAAGTATAAATCCACAGTGGTATAATTTTAGGTAGCACTGATTGAATGGGGGAAGGGATGGAGCTTGATCCCACACTCTACTTAAAAAGAGACTCTAAACCCCACTTCTTGAATAGCCATCTAATCACAGGTCTGAGCCTATTCTTGGTTTCCTAAATATGTGTTTGTTGTGATAATTAGAAAAAGTGTAAAAGTATAAAAATTGGGTACTCATTAGCTTTGGTGATGTGACAGCCTCCCCGGGGGCCTGCCAAATGAATATTTCTCAAAAAATAGCCTGTTTCCTTAGGGGTAAAGGAGTTAGTTAGGAGATGAAACAAACAAACCTGTGAAAGTAATGGAGAAGACCAAAGGAGTTCCGGTAGAGAGTTAGAAAAAAATTGTATGCAGTCTATTGCCACTGTTTGAATGGTAGTCAAGATTTATCAGCGGTATTTAATCTTAGCACAAAAGAGAAGAAAGAGTAGTTTAAAAATAGACCAAAGATTTAGGGGGAAAAAAATTGGCGAGCCTAGTTTAATTTTAGGCGTAAAGGCACAAATTTCCCAAGTTGGATAGAAGGAAAAGGCCTGACCCTGCTGGGGGACAAGCTTGAATGTTCCCATCTATGATTTTTTAAGTCTAATTGTCATTAACATTTCCAAAGGGCTCATATTGGGCTGGGTGATGGGGCTGGATAGGTAGTTCATACAAATGAAATAGAAAACCCATTTCACATCCATTGTTAGGGTTTAATTTGTGAGGGGAAATTCTTTTCTCCCTTCCCCTTCTTCACACAAATTCAAACACCTATAGAAAAATAGTTATAAAGTGAATTGGAACAGAGTAGAATCAATTCAGAAAGGCTTTCTACTGAGAGGAAGTATCCTTTGTGAGTGATATTGACATACAGCATGGCAGTGATTTCCAAAGGAAGCAGCAAATCAGAATCATTTGAAGTGTTTTAAGAAATATGGATTCTTGGGTTCCACCTCAGTGGTTATGATTCAGTGATCTGGAGTGGAGTCTGGGAATGAGGATTTTTAACAAACTTTCCAGTTGATTTGGAAACACAACCAAGTTAGGGGAACACTGATTTGAGGAAGATGAGAAAGTGAATGACAGAGGGGTGACTCCCCCAAGGAAATAAGAAAGCATAGCGAGAAGGCCCATTTACTCATTTGACAAACGTTTGCTTAATGTTTAAAGTCTAGAGCCAAGAATGGAACAGATTTGGCCCATCCTTAGAAGAAGTTCTTAGTTCTCTACCAGTGGATCTAGGCCCTCACTGTGGGTCATGTAACCTGGGGAACATTTCATATGTAAGATGTCAGTCCCTCTCCTCAGTAATTTTATTTCAATTGGTGCATGTGGGACCCAGTCACTAGTGGTTTTAAAACTTGTCCAGGTGACTTTTTTTTTTTTTTTTTCAGTTCTAAGTACACATGTATATTTACTTATAATCTTCACAAGCCTTTAGTAGCCCAACTTTGCAGATGAGAAAACTGAGGTACAGGGAGGTTAAATCTCCTATCCATGGTTTTGTTGTTTTCAGTTGCTAAATCATGTCTGACTCTTTGTGACCCTATAGATTGCAGAATGCCAGGCTTCCCTGTCCTTCACCATCTCACAGAGTTTGCTCAGGCTCATGTCCATTGAGTCGGTGATACCATCCAACCATCTTGTCCTCTGTCATCCCCTTCTCCTCCTGCCTTCAATCTTTCCCAGCATCAGAGTCTTTTCCAATGAGTCAGCTCTTCACATCAGGTGGTCAAAGTATTGGAATCTCAGCTTCAGGATCAGTCCTGCAATGAATATGCAGCGTTGATTTCTCACACAGCTAACTAGTGGTAGCTCTGGGATTTGACCCCAAGGAGTCTCCAAGTGACTTTAAAGTGCAACCAGGGTTAAGGCAGTTAGGCAAGTAGACTTGCTAGTATAATGTACGATCTCTAAGAGGCTGAGAGAGAGCTAAGCATCTCCCATCTATGTTTTGAGGTAACGTGTATTTAAAAGATGAGGAAATGCCAAAACAAGATTTAAAATGTTGATTTAAATTTAACAAATGAATCCTTTTTACATACACAGAAAATACAATGTAATATAATTAGGCTATCCAGAAGATAATTACACAGAATTTCTAAGTTTATTATTTCATAGTACACTACAGGTAGTGTAGTCTGGTAATTAGACACTATTTAAAGTTGCATGAATTTTGTTTTCTCCAGTCCTGTAGTATAGCTCGGTAACTACACATAATCTCAGTTGAGACCCTTCTGGGTGTACTGAACACCAATGACAGTTGACCCAGCTTTTAAGGGTTAAGAAAGTCTTAGAATTAATGCTGACTATTCTATGTGGCGGAGAAGGCAATGGCACCCCATTCCAGTACTCTTGCCTGGAAAATCCCATGGATGGAGGAGCCTGGNTATCCTCTGCATATCTGAGGTTATTGATATTTCTCCTGGCAATCTTGATTCCATCTTGTGCTTCATCCAGCCAAGCGTTTCTCATGATGTACTCTGCATAGAAGTTAAATAAGCAGGGTGACAATATATAGCCTTGACGTACTCCTTTTCCTATTTGGAAACAGTCTGTAGTCCATGTCCAGTTCTCACTGTTGCTTCCTGACCTGTGTACAGGTTTCTCAAGAGGCAGGTCAGGTGGTCTGGTAGTCCCATCTCTTTAAGAATTTTCCAAAGTTTGTTGTGATCCACATAGTCAAAGGCTTTGGCATGGTCAATAAAGCAGATGTTTTTTAGGCAATCTCTTGCTTTTTCGATGATCCAATGGATGTTGGCAATTTGATCTCTGGTTCCTCTGCCTTTTCTAAAGCCAGCTTGNGTTTGTTGTGATCCACATAGTCAAAGGCTTTGGCATGGTCAATAAAGCAGATGTTTTTTAGGCAATCTCTTGCTTTTTCGATGATCCAATGGATGTTGGCAATTTGATCTCTGGTTCCTCTGCCTTTTCTAAAGCCAGCTTGAACATCTGGAAGTTCATGGTTCACATATTTGAAGCCTGGCTTGGAGAATTTTGAGCATTACTTTACTAGCGTGTGCTGCTGCTGCTTCAGTGTGTGAGATGAGTGCAGTTGTGCAGTAGTTTGAGTATTCTTTGGCACTGCCTTTCTTTGGGATTGGAATGAACGCTCACCTTTTCCAGTCCTGTGGCCACTGTTGAGTTTTCCAAATTTGCTGGCATATTGAGTGTATCACTTTCACAGCATCATCTTTCAGGATTTGAAATAGCTCAACTGGAATTCTATCACCTCCACTAGCTTTGTTTGTAGTGATGCTTTCTAAGGCCCACTTGACTTCACATTCCAGGATGTCTGGCTCTAGGTGAGTGTGAGTGATCACACCACCATGATTATCTGGGTCGTGAAGATCTTTTTTTTTTTTATACAGTTCTTCTGTGTATTCTTGCCACCTCTTCTTAATATCTTCTGCTTCTGTTAGGTCCAGACCATTTCTGTCCTTTATCGAGTCCATCTTTGCATGAAATGTTCCCTTGGTATCTCTAATTTTCTTGAAGAGATCTCTAGTCTCTAATTCAGAATAATTTCCTTATTTCAGGTGTCTTTTAAGAGATGAAGTAACATCTTCACACTTACATACTGGGTATTAGGACTTGGAAAGCTTTGGGGGCCATTACTCAGCCTAACATTCTGCCTCAATCAAATTTCACATCCCCGGGACTGAATCAAATGGAAATGGAAAGTCAGATCCTTGTGTAAAGTTCTGGAATCGGAATCTTGGCCTTCTGGAGAAATCTTTACTACCACCTTTTGTTGCTCAAAGTCATATGGGTCATCTGCTTCACCTGGTCTGCTTCTTAGTCATGTGATACTCTTACTCTCTTCCAGGCCTCTACTCACACCTTGACTTCACTATGTGTTCCTCTCTGCCAAGTCAGATCCTACTCATCCCCCACAGTTTAGGTCTAGGCCTGGCTTCTACAAGGAGGCTTCCCTTTATATTCTTTCCTATAGAAACCATCAACCCTGTACATCTTCTTACCTGACATATTACTTCTTTCTTCTGTCTCTTTGCTGCCTACTTTTGGGGGGTTCATGGAAGACAGACTGGCATTCCCCAGAAAGTGGGCATTTCAACTGTCATTTTGAAGTAAGGAAGAGAAAGAGTAGCGGACTATTTTGCATGTCAGTCCCTAAGCATCTTTGATAGCAGAGAAGCTGCCAAATCTAGTTCACTACTTCAAACCTGATAATCCTTTGAGGCTGAGCATTTGCTCCTGGTTACTATAACTACGGGTTTGTAGGCAGACATTAGAACAGAAAAATGTGTCTTTTGGCTAGTTTAATGAAATCTGGAAATGAAATCTCCCTGAAAGCCAGACCTTAGGACTAACCATGTCAACTCGTTATGATAACTGTGACAGCCTGTGCCTAGGGGGTCTTCTTTCCAGGATGGGCATCAAAACAACTGAAATTTGTTAGAAATTGTGTCAGAACAGTTGCTTGACTAAACTAACAAGTAAGAGTTCTGTCAAGAAGTACAGAAGGGTTGCCTTCTAAATTAATAACTGCCTGATAAGTGTCTGATGCATAATTATCAAGGTATATGATATTTACTCTTAAAAAATCTTGAATTTGTTGTTGATTCATTGGCCAGAAATCTCCTGGAGATGTGTTAAGTACCTGTAAGTATTTCCAAACAGGCCACAGGCACATTGAATCAAGCCAGACCCAAAGGGCAAACATCTGAGAATAGTGGTGATGGAAAATAAAGAAACATTTGAATCTTCTTGATACCACCATGTTCAAATCTCTCATAGATTGCTTGGCTCATCTACTTATCTTCTGGATGTCACTTGCCTTGGAGAGACAGTTTATGTATCAAAATAACTGGTAGGCTGCATGGGTCAGGCCATCTTCTGGTTATCCAGACTACTTCTAAATGTCTGGCTTTGGGAGCTCAAATAAAGCACAGTAAAACTGATTCCAGCGAGGATGAAAGTATAACAATGGGAGTTAAATTAATGCATGCAAGAGACTCATTAAAAAGATATGCTGAGACATATGCTTCATTGGTTCAATTTCTAATTTTTTGTGCACAAATTTTAGCAGTAAACAATTTTTTACAGAGAGCGTAATGTATTGGTATTAAAAATTTCCTCTCCTTGGCCAGTTGCCATTTGAGTGGCACTCAGTGTGCATCATAGTTAATATTTCCATTAGAGATTATTAATATTTTATGAAACAAGATTTTAGGTAAAGGCACACTGTAGCCTTTCTGCACTTTTGGATGGAATTATCACTTATATTTATGCTCTTTTCTTCATCGCTTCTTTTTAGAATTGTGGTGTCTTGGGCTGTATCCATGTATCACCAAAAGTATTTAAAAGCAAGAAATCCAGTCTCTAAACCAGGATTTATTTTGGTTGGTGTGTTGAAACAAATACATCACTTTGACAAACAAAGCAGCCAAATCAGATGGAACAATTAGGCATTCACTGTGAACATAAAACCCCAAAGACATGCCAATTTTACTATCCTCAGAATTATAGCTCAGATATACTCCTTTCTATTCCACTCCACTGCCACTGTCCTATCTTAAACCTCTTTGACCTGGACTGCTGTAATAGTAGGAGAAGGCAATGACACCCCACTCCAGGACTCTTGCCTGGAAAATCCCGTGGATGGAGAAGCCTGGAAGGCTGCAGTCCATGGGGTCGCTAAGAGTCAGACACGACTGAGCGACTTCACTTTTACTTTTCACTTTCATGCACTGGAGAAGGAAATGGCAACCCACTCCAGTGTTCTTGCCTGGAGAATCCCAGGGACGATTCTGGGGTCTCACAGAGTTGGACATGACTGAAGTGACTTAGCAGCAGCAGCAGCAGCAGCTGTAATAGTCTCCCATTTAGCTTCACAGTTTCCTCTTTTGCTCAATGCAAGACAGGCTGGTGTTAGATATTGGCAAACCAGGCATCAGGGCAGATCCAGAAAGTATAAACTTTTAAGTCTGCATGGCTGACTGAGAGTCCAGGGGCTCTGTGGGGTTAGTTGTAGGAGCTAAGCTTAAAATATTGTAATAACATTCTCTGGAATCCGTCTGAGTAACAGCCAGGAGAGGTCTAAGGCTATAGGAGTAGTCATAACCATCTTTAAGATTCTATAATCTTTTATGCCATAGCACTTACACCTCAAGGCTCCACCCCAATCTCTTCTGGCTAACCCCTGTAGGTTTCTCTTGCTGGTTTCTGATGAGTGCCCCTGATTACCAGTCTCCTATATAAGATCATGCTTAATAAACCCTTAGTACAATCTCCCAATTCAAATCACCACCACTTTCCCGCTACTGATGTCTATATGTTTGTTGTCTACATCTGTGCTTCCATCTTTGCTTTGCAAATAGGTTAATCTGTACCATTTTTCTAGATTCCACATGTATACATTAATATATGATACCTGTTTTTCTCTGACTTCACTCTTGGGATTGACATATATACACTACTATGTATAAAATAGGTAACTCATGAGAACCTACTGTTACAGTACAGGGAACTCTACGCAGTGCTCTGTGGTGGCCTAAATGAGAAGGAAGTCCAAAAAGGAGGGGATATATGTATACATATAGCCGATTCACCTTGCTGTACAGTAGAAACTAACAAATAATAAAGCAACTATATGCCAATAAAAATTAAAAACAAACAAATAAAAAAATCCCACTTATCTCAAGGCCTGGCATAGAGAAAGTGTTCAGTAAATATTATCTAGAAAATATTATAATAGAAACATAATATACATATTATGTAAATGGTATAAATATTATCTATATCAGTATTATTTGTGTATTAACTTTTCTGGCTAAAGAAACCTAGAAAGACATGTAAATACTCTGGAGCCCAGACATTCACCATCATCAATTGTTGTCACCCTCTGAGGGTTAATTAGAGAGTCTAAAACTGGCTGTATTTTCTTTAGAGCAGAGTGTAGCAAGAAATATTCTGGAAATATGAAATTTGTATTTGTAGAGTCTTGGTTAATAAATATTTTACTGGATATCACTAAAAGCACTGAAAAAAATCTAGTACCCATCTTATCTCCTGCAAAGTGTTTAGTTCATATTTAATGTAGAAATTTCAACAGATATTTTTTTCTCCACCAAGCCATTCTTATGAAACATGCCTCCAATTCTCTCCTGCCTGGATTATTAGAAGGAGTTGAATTGTATGGTATTCGAGAGTGTTTCTGCAGGTAACTGCTCTCATCTGCAGTATCAGCATAGGCTCCTTGAAAACAAAGTTTATTTTTATTAAATTAAATTCTTTTTTTCTGGAACAAAAGGTATTTATTGAGGCTTCTGATTTGTTTTTAATTCCTTTTTGAATTTTGGTGAGCATATTAGTAATCGCTTTACACTGATGTTATAACAAATCACTCGGGTCCTGGAGAAGGGGAGAGCAATAAAAAAGGTAAAGGAGAGAATTTTTTCCATGACTTTATTTGGAGTTGCTTTTGCTAAGAGCAGTAGTTGTAAGAGTCTCAGCTTTTCTGCCCTTGTGGGTATTGCAGAATGACTATAATTTTAAAGTAGAACCACAGAATCTTAGTGCCAACTCCTTCATTTTAAAGATGGAGAATCCTAGACCCAGAGAGATGAAGTGGCTTGGTTATGGTCCCAAACTGAGTGAGATTCTGGAGATTCACAGAATCTCAATTTGAAGAGAATTCAGAGGTTATGTTGTTTTTCTCCTTTATATCCTGCTAACTTCTCTGTTCATCAGAACATGCAGCCCTAAAATGATGCAAATTCTTTGCTGTAGATAGAATAGCATCAATAATTAGTTGAGGTTAATGAGCGAGTCAACATTAGGCCAGGTGTACACTGTGATAACACAATCAGCCAAATAGTAATAATTTCTTCAACTATTTTTTGGTCTGTGCTGCTCAAATATCATTGAGTTGAATGGACAGCTTTGTTTTGCTCTTTCATACTGGTTTTACTAAATTGACTTTTTATAAAAATCAGGTGGCCCAAACTAGCTTTTGAAATAGCCCTAAAGTTTTTTTCCCCCTTTTTGGCCTCACTGAGGTCTCTGTGTATGGAATTCAGTACAACATAGATTTAATAAAATAAATAAAGGAATAAGTAAAAAAGCTACCTCCAGAAGTTTCAGGGAAGAGTGAAAAAACATGTAAAGTATCTATTGATCACAGTACCTGATACATTGAGAATCTTCAATAAACGGTAGCCATTATAATTTTTCTAACTACCATTATTGTTTATTGCTTAGTGTATCTCATTATAGAAAAATAATAATGTAGAAATATGATAATGGCTACCATTTATTGTGGGCTTCCCAGATGATTCAGCAGGTAAAGCATCCACCTGCAATGCAGGTGACACAGGAGATTCGGGTTCGATCCCTGGGTGGGGAAGATCCCCTGGAGGAGGCATGGCTACCCACTCCAGTATTCTTGTCTGGAGAATCTCCGTGGACAGAGGAGCCTGGCTGGCTACAGTCCATAGGTTCACAAGAGTTGGACATGTCTGAGTGACTAAGCAGGCACACCATTTATTGAAGATTTTCAGTGTATCACACATTGTGATCAGTAGATACTTTGTATGTTTTTTCACTCTTCCCCCAAACTTCAGAATGTAGGTGTGTGTATATATATATATATATATATATATATATTTACTAAATCCATTTTGTACATAAAGTGAAAGCTCAGTGATGTTGAATAACTTGCCTAATGCAAAACATTTAGTAGCAGAAATGGGATTTGATTCCAGGGCTATCTGATGCCAGAGCCCATGTACTCTATACTGCCAGGCTGATGACAAAATCATTAAGCAATAACAAATGAATAAAATAAAAATTATCATAAACTGCCAGCCACAAAATGTGTAACTCATAGATAGGCTCACATTTACCAAATATCTCCCCCTTATCTCATAGAATCCTCCCAGCAGCCCTATGAGGTAGGCATTGCTATTATCCTCATTTTATATATGAGGACACTGAACCTTTTTGAACCTCAGTCTTGCACACATAAAAGTGGAAGAGCAGTAACTGAAATACCTCATCTTCAAAGTCTATACTCCTTCTACCATCCCAAACAGTATTATTACCAAGAACTTACATTTAGGTAGGACAAATATAAATATAACACTGTTTACCAAGCCCTAGGGACACTCACTAGCTGAGCATCCCACTGTAAATCTGTTTGAAAAAACAATGAAAATAGTGTTTTTAGGTCTCTCTCTCTCTCTCTCTTTTTTAACTTTTTTTTGTGGAAGCAAATGGCCACTCACTTTTAAATTGATCTCTGGAATGAATTGAAATATTTTGTGTATGGCCTTAACTTTAATCAGGGGACCTCTGTGGTATCAAGTTGTTTCTCATTTGATGTTAGAGGGCATTGAGTCTTTAACAGGAGACCAAGAATGCATTTGAATCAGTTCTAATGAGGTGGATGAAACTGGAGCCGATTATACAGAGTAAAGTAAGCCAGAAAGAAAAACACCAATACAGTATCCTAATGCATATATATGGAATTTAGAAAGATGTTATCAATAACCCTGTATGTGAGACAGCAAAAGAGACACAGATGTATAGAACAGTCTTTTGGACTCTGTGGGAGAGGGTGAGGGTGGGATGATTTGGGAGAAAGGCATTGAAACATGTATAATATCATAGAAGAAATGAATCGCCAGTCCAGGTTCAATGCATGATACTGGATGCTTCGGGCAGGTGCACTGGGATGACCCAGAGGGATGCGAGAGGGGGGTTCAGGATGGGGAACACGTGTATACTTGTGGTGTATTCATGTTGATGTATGGCAAAACCAATACAATATTGTAAAGTAATTAGCCTCCAATAAAAATAAATAAATTAAAAAACAAAACAAAACAAAAACAAAACCAGGAGACTAAAACTGCTAAGGAGTATTACTTCTGGTTTTTCTCAGTCATACTGTTTACCAAATGAGAGGCAACTGAGCTCAAATCAGCCAAAGACTGAAACCTTATTACCAGAACCAGANTAAAAAACAAAACAAAACAAAAACAAAACCAGGAGACTAAAACTGCTAAGGAGTATTACTTCTGGTTTTTCTCAGTCATACTGTTTACCAAATGAGAGGCAACTGAGCTCAAATCAGCCAAAGACTGAAACCTTATTACCAGAACCAGATGAGTGTTGTAACATCTGAGCATAAAATAATCGGGTTTTGCAGCAGTGTTGACTTCTCTTATACTAGAAGGATAGGTGCTGGAGTCTTTTGTGTAGGTGTGACAACATCTCTTGACCGATCAGTAATATTTGAGGAAGCAAGGTTGTGTGTTGGGTCATGTGGTGGAGAGCAAGTAATCACGAACTGGGTTTCATTTATTGCCTACATGTTCATGGAAGATTTTTTTCTCGTTTGAGCCATCTCTTCATTGACCACTGATACTGTAACGGGGGAAATGAAAGTTCTGAATCACTCTTGAGGCTTTGGAGAAAAGGGCCAATGTACAGAATGTTTGCATGGGTTTCTTTTACTAATTGTAAAATACCTGGAAGTTTGATTTTGTCTGTTTGGTCCAGCCAAAGGGCTGTGTAGGAGATGATTTGACTTGTCTCAGTAATATTTATTTTTACCTATTAATTATTTTGATAAATTAATTTAAAAATCCACAAATTCATTCAAGAGATGTTTCAGTTCAGTTCAGTTCAGTTGCTCAGTCGTGTCCGACTCTTTGCGACTCCATGAATCGCAGCACGTCAGGCCTCCCTGTCCATCACCAACTCCCAGAGTTCACTCAGACTCATGCCCATCGAGTCAGTGATGCCAACCAGCCATCTCATCCTCTGTCGTCCCCTTCTTCTCCTGCCTTTAATCTTTTCAAGCATCAGGGTCTTTTCTAGTGAGTCAGTTCTTCACATCAGGTGGCCAAAGTATTGGAGTTTCAGCTTCAGCATCA
>SJYA01005647.1:1942702-1957356 GCA_006410615.1 Neotragus moschatus | reverse complement strand
TGCCTTCACAGAATGGCTCATTGCGGTCACTCTGCCCATTCACTGTCCCAATTTTTGCTCTTCTTCTCAATCAAAAGGATACAAATACTTTCCACTCTGTATGCTGGGGTTCCTCCCAACTGAGCACAAACTAACTGCTGCATTTACCTACACAGCCTCTGATACTGCAGTTATAAAGACCATTAGTGCTTGCTAGGAATTCATTCTGCATAATGTATTAGGCTATGTTCTACCTTTAGGTTCATTTGGGAACATCCTCCGCTTTGTTGCAGACAATTAATATCATTTGACCACCTGCAAAACATTCTAAACTGGCCAGTAGAAAGACAGAAAGAACAATTAATTTTTACTGACAGTAGGTCTTCTGAGTAAGATTTGCTAGGTCTTGTACAATGCTGGAGTTTGGAAAGTGATTAAGAGAATATGAAATAGATCCGGTGGAACAGCCTCCTCCTGCTTCCCTAATGTTCCATGGGTTTAGCAGCTTTGGACAATTTCACTATGTGCCCCTCCCATTGTGAATAAGCTTTCCAAAACTAGGACTCTGTCTGTGTTAACCATAGGGAATCTTTTGGTTCTTAGGCACAAAGTCAGATGTTTACATAAAGGCCTCATAAGCACAACTGAGCCTTAGGGAAATGTGTGACAGTGGAGGGAAGATAGATGAGGTGACAGGGTTGCTGGAAGTTGCAAACTGGGTCTAGGAAAGAAGAGATGATTTACATGCAAGTGCCCAGATTGATTCCATTGCAACCCCAAACTGTTTCTCAGTCTTTTTCCTTTCACGAGACCGTGGTAATGAACCATGGGAAATATTGACTAGATAGCTTGGCCATTTTTGATCCATCTAGCATACAATCAAAACAGGTTCAGAAAAAAATGATAACATAGTACAGGTCTTGGATGCCTTTCCACTTGTCCTCTGGGTGCTCTTTCCATGTCTTGTGTATCTCTTCCCCATTGCTGAGTACCCCCAGTGGCCCCTAAGGTGCTTCAGTGCCAACTGCTCCCACACACATGCACACTGTTGCTGTTCTCAGAACCTAGATATTCTGTCTTCAGATTTTCCTTCTCCATTTCCCATTTACAAAAGGACCTCTTTTAAATCAATTGAAAACAACACAAATTAATCTATGTCCATACTGACAAGGAGTTACTGTGTTTGCCTTTCATGGCTATTTACATTTCAGTGCATGTGACCCACTGTGCTTTATCCCAAAGGAATAATTCTAATGGTGAAGTTTCAGGAATCCTCTTAGGTTAGAGTTGGGAGTTATCTTTAGTTTGAGGGGCATCCTCATATTCCATATATATAAGCATGTAGACTGTCCTTGACTCCAGCTATAAGTGAAGCCAACTCATGTCATGTAAAGAAAACCTTTAAGGAAATAGTATCGTGGGCTTCCCTTAAAAATCAACCAGCATAGAAACAATCAGGGAGAGTGATGGTTAATTTATGTGTCAACTTGACTGGGCCATGGAATACCCAGACATTTGGCCAAACATTATTCTTGGTATCTCTGTGAGGATGTGATTAATGTTTGAATAGGTTGGCCAAGTAAAGCAGATTACCCTCCCTGATGTGGGTTGCTGCTGCTGCTGCTGCTAAGTCGCTTCAGTCGTGTCCAACTCTGTGCGACCCCACAGATGGCAGCCCACCAGGCTCCCCCGTCCCTGGGATTCTCCAGGCAAGAACACTGGAGTGGGTTGCCATTTCCTTCTCCAGTGCATAAAAGTGTAAAGTGAAAGTGAAGTCGCTCAGTTGTGTCTGACTCCAGTGACCCCATGGACTGCAGCCCACCAGGCTCCTCTGTCCATGGGATTTTCCAGGCAAGAGTACTGGAGTGGGGTGCCATTGCCTTCTTCTCTGATGTGGGTTAGCCTCATCCAATCAATTGCAGATCTGAATACAACAAAAAGACTGGGTAAGAGGGCCTCTAGACTGACTACTTGATATGGGACATTGGTCTTTTCCAGCCTTTGAACTCACACTGAAACATTGGCCTTTCTTCGGTCTTGAGCCTGCCAACTTTTACACTGGAACTTTTGTCACTGGCTGTCCTAGTTCTCAAGCCACTGGACTCAGACTGGAACTACACAATGGCCCTCCTAGATCTCCAACTTATTGACTGCAGATCTTAGGATTTCTCAGCCTCCAAGACTGCATGAGTGTGTGTATAAATTTTTAAATATTTGTTTTGTTTCTCTTGAGAATCCTATTGGCTCATAGTTTCTGTTTGGTTTTGTTTCTCTTGAGAATCCTGTCTAATACAGATAGTTAACTCTTTTCTTAAAAATGATTGTGTGTAATTAGAAGAATTAAGTAAAAAATTTGTTTTCGGGTTTTCCTCCCTGCCATCATTATTTCAGCTTCAGGCTGAATGGACTAATCAATTTAGACATATACTGATTTGGTCAAGTTGCTGTCTGGTTGTAGTGAAAAAACCAAGTAGTTCAGGCAAGCTGTTGCATTTGCTGCATGTGTGTTCAGTCATGTCTGACTATTTTTTTTCCTACCTCGTGGAATGTAGCCCACCAGGCTCCTCTGTCCATGGGATTCTCCAGGCAAGAATACTGAAGTGGGGTGCCATTTCCTCTTCCAGGGGATCTTCCCGACCCAGGGATCAAACCCTCATCACCTGTGTCTCCTGCATTGGCAGGCAGATTCTTTACCACTGAACCATCTGGGAAGCCCTCAGGTAAGTTAGTCATTTTACTCAAACACTATTCACCTTAGTTCTTATTAACTAGCTCAAACTTTCCTGAGTTCAAAACCATCCAAAGAAGTAATTTGAATTAATCTATCCTAGGTAGGAGCTATATAAGCTAGTTAAGAGAATTCAGGAAACTTTACCAGTGGGATCAAAGAGGCAGTCTTTCTGACATGACTGCAAATCAAGCAGAGCAGTCACAGTGGTTTGTCCATTTACACCCATTTTATACAACCCTAGTTAAGTTTAGTCCATTTTTCATTTTGATTCATTTTGAATTATTTGATCATTTTGACTGAATTAACCAATCATATTTCATAGTTTCATAAAGAAACGTACTTAGAATGGGCTGCGTTTTTCAGCGACCATGAACATAAAAAGGGGGCTATGAACCTCTAAGATGGTCAAGGGAAACTATTATATGATTGAACTAAATTTCTATTACGAAACTATTTAGTAACAACTATTACTAAACTATTCCTTGATGAATTAAATGAAAGAACTGGATCACACTAAACTCGTTAGTTTCTTGAAGCTAGCTGGATCTGTTTCATTCAGCTGTCTACACTAGAAAAGACCCTGCAGAATAGAATCAGCTCAGAAAAATGGTATTACACAGTCAGGCTGGTTTGTTGGTCATCCCTTACTGCCAGTATAAAACCAAATATTCAAAGCAACGTATCAGAAAAAGTAATAAAAGAGAAAAATGGTTACAACTTCCTACCTGATCTCAAAAGATTTTATTCATAAGAAGAGAATCCCATATCCTGGAGAAACATTAATTCAATTCATGCTCTACTCCTTTGAGGATTACAGTATAAATTCTTTCCCCATTGCCTGGCTCCTGCCCTGAATAAATTTCAAAGATTTTTTTTCTTCCTCAAAGAAAAGCAAATTAAGATTTTTGCTTCTTCCTCAAAAGCTAACCATGTCACTGCAGACCTGAATTGTATAAGAATATGACTTGAATACTATAGATAGGCTGTAAAAAATGAAACTAAAACAAACAAAAAAAACAACTCCCCCCCCCCAAGGTTTTGGGGTTAGGTAAGTAAAAGCTATTTGAAGCATAATATAGACAAGAAACAATTCAGAGGCAGGGTGTGCATATTCAGTTCGGCAGTTTTCTACTTTGAGAATTCCTATGGTCAGTGATTAAACCCAAGCTGATGTCTCTCTGCCATCATGCTTTTTTCCACCTGTATCTAATGAATGGTATACTACATTGTAGTGCCCTATTTTTCCAACTGTGGGTCACATAATGAGTTGTGAAATATATTTAGTAGGAAAAGATGCATTTTTTTCTTTCATTTTTCTTTCTTTTTTCAGTGAGATAGAGTAGAAAATATTAGTGTGTTGCCCACAGTAATGGTATTATTTTATGAAATTTTTATATCAGTTATGGGATCATAATCTCTCTGTGTATATGTATGGCTATCTTCAATACCTATCATATATGTGTTGTGTATATGTGTGTGTGTGTGTGTGTGTGTGTGTGTGTGTATGTTTGTACTGGGTCATATATAAAATATATTGAGTTGGCCAAAAAGCTTGTTTGGATCTTATGGAAAAACTCAAATGAACATTTTGGCCAACCCAATATTTCTTACTGAGGCCTGTGGTCAAAAAAGTTTGAAAGACATGGCTCTAATGAAAGAAGCATTAATTTTACAGTTACACAAATCTGGATTCCTGAAGGGTACCCAGGTTGGAGGCAGGAGGAAGATTTGTAGCAGCGATACATGAAGAAAGAGAAATTATAATTCTAAATTGTATAGAATTAAATAATTCTGAATTACTAGAATTGCTAGTTCATTTTAATAATAAAAAAAGAAATACTCAAGTCAGTGTTATTATGATTTTAAAATTCTTTCCTGATGATGTACCTCCTTATTGCCCACACCCAAGATATAGTGCCTAATACATGATAGGTGCACAACAAATAGTTTTTAGTAAACAACCCAAGATTTCTTTAGGCTTTTAACCAGCCCAGGCCATAATTTGGGCTCATATTGACTTGTGGTCAACATAGACTTCCATTCTCTTTGTATGTGAGTCTCTGGAAAGTCTCCTCTCAGTTTGCCTTTGTTCACTTGATTTTTAAAATATATAGTAGATCCTTGAACAATGAGCAAGTTAGAGGCGCTGACCCTCTGAGCAGCCATAAATCTGCATATAACTGCAAATGGCCTTCCCACACATGACTAGTCTACACCTGTGATACTTCCATATCCACAGTTCTGCAACCATGGATTCAGCTAACTGTAGATTGTGTGGCACTATAGTACTTATTGAGAAAAAACCATGTATAAGTGGACCCATACAGTTTAAACCCATATTGTTCACTGGTCAAATGTACATAATCTCCTTGAGTTTAACTCTTTTGATTTGGGATACTTGTTATATACTATTGAATCATTTGAATCTTAATTCTGTTTTACCTTTCTTTCCCAGTTTTATGAACCTAAGGCAGAAAGTAAAACAACATAAAATAAAAATGAACACTCATCAATTAAATTCCAACCAGAACCACAAGATGCCCTTCATATCTTTATCCAAACTTGACTCAGGACTATCAAGCCAAACAAAATCAAAGAATGTTCTGCAAGCTGGGCATACACACTGAGGAAACCAGAATTGAGAGAGACACGTGTACCCCAGTGTTTATCGCAGCACTATTTATAATAGCCAGGACATGGAAGCAACCTAGANCCATTGTATAATCATATGGTATTTGATTTAGGTCATACCTGAATGGTCTAGTGGTTTTCCCTACTTTCTTCAATTTAAATCTGAATTTGGCAATAAGGAGTTCATGATCTGAGCCACAGTCAGCTCCTGGTCTTGTTTTTGTTGACTGTATAGAGCTTCTTCATCTTTGTGCCTCCCATAAGTGTTAATTACATATAATAAATGTTTAGAAGGGTGTGGGTATACCTGCTTCTATGAGAGGCAGGGAAAAAGTGTCATCAATCTTGTCTATTCCAAATTCCACACATAACTTGCTGCTATTTGCCTATATTCATATCTTAAAGGAACTGACTTGGGTCTCAGGCAAGAAAATCCCCTTATGCCAGGCAAGATTCATTAGGGAAGTTTCCCTGGAGCTGAGTCAAGAGGTGTCTTTTGAAGAATGAAACAGACATGGTGACAAGTCAAGGAAGGAACAGTCTAGTTTTATAGCACTTTAAAAAAAAAAACCCTATCTGGCAAAGACTAGAAGTAAGGGTACAAATGAACTAATGAAAACTGTAGAAGTGCAACTAAAATCTTAATATAGGCTGTATGATTAGATTTAGTGTCTGAATTTCAGTACAAGGATTTCTTCTGAAATGGTGCAGGATACTCTAGTATTTGAAGGCAACAAGTCAGATGAATGATCTATTGGGAGAGCTGGTGCTAAGTTTCCTGCCTTTGGATGATATTAAAGCCTGTGCTGGATAGCTTCTAAGATGCCCCCTCCCCATTCCCGAACTCTTGGTACTCACTTCCTGTGTAATCTTCTCCCTCTTAGTATAAGCTGAAAGTATTTACTGCCTTCTAACAAACAGGACATGCCAGAGGTAAAGGGATATCACTTCCTAGAGTGGGTTATAAAACAATGGTAATTCTGTCTTAGGAGCTTCTTCTCTTTCTCTTTCTGTTTACTCACCCTGAGGGAAGCCCACTGCCATGTTGTGAGTTTCCCTATAGGAGAGGCCCAGGATGGAGCTGAGGTAGACATCCAGTGAAGACTTAAGCTCTCTGACCTGAACCCTTGAGCCCTTGAGATTGTGAGGAACTGAGTCCTGGCAGCAAGCATATGAGTGAGCTCTGAAGTAGATCCTCCCTCATTTGAGCCTTCAGATGAGGTTGCAACCCTGGCTGACAGTTTGATTGTGACCTCATAAAATACCTCGAACCAGAGGCATCTGGCTAAGCTAGGCACAAACTCCTGACCTACAGAAACTAAGAGATAATAAGTGTTTATTATTTTAAGCTCCTGTGTTTGGGGGAAATTATTAATACAGTAAAATATAACTAATAAAGAGAACCTCTCATATTTTTGCTGTTCTATGTGTAGGTACAGTAAAATTCATTGTTTGATGTTCTGGTTATTCTCTGCTTTGTTATTAGGGAATTTGCCACTTTTTAGAGGATATTCGCATTCACCAGTCCTCTAGAGTTTCTGGAGCCTTGCAAGGCTCTTCCAGTCATCTCCAGGAGGTATCCTGATAAGTAACAAGGAAGTCTTGTTTCAGTACAATAGTATAGTGATGTCTATTCCAATCCTGGCTCTGTCATTTATTAGCAATGTAACCTTGGATGGGTTACTCTATGTTGCTATGTCTCAGTTGCCTCATCTGTTAAATAGGAATAATAATTACAGCTACTTCACTATGTTGATATAAGATTTTAAAAGAGTACCTGGCATAAAGTAAGTGTCACATAAGCATTGGCTATGTAAAATACTCTTGTCTGTTTTCACTCTTCCACTCCCATGAACCCATTAGACTTGGAACTGATTGAGAACAAGATGATACCTTATTCTTCCTATACCCCAATGCCTAGCACAGGCTCTGACACAAAGTAGGAGCTCACAAAATGAGAGCTGAATTGAACTAATGGTGAAATGGTATCTCTTCCTACCCAATGCTAAAGGTCTAGGAATGTTGGTCAGAACACATCATTTTTCTTTTCTCTAACTGTGATTTGAGTCTGTTTGGTTTTAAGATACTGCTTACTGAGCATAAAGTCTACCCAGTGAATTATACAGACCTGGCTGTGTTTGTTCCAGTTTGGAGCCCACTCAGAAATCCCAGGGTGCCTGCTTGGGTGCTCAGCTCAGCTTTAGTCCCAATAGCCGGGGCTGATGGTTCTGTAATTGTATATAGCTCACACTTGGTGAGCCTATATTCCAGCCTAATGTTTTCCTCACATTACCTTTTTAATTCTCAAAACAACCCCATAACAATTATTTTCATTTTACAAATGAATGAACGAAGGTTCACAAAAGTTAGCTGATATACTCAAGGTCACTTCCCTCATAGCTCAGTTGGTGAAGAATCTGCCTGCAACGCAGGATACCTGGGTTCGATTCCTGGGTCAGAAAGATCCCCTGGAGAAGAAAATGGCAACTCACTCCAGTATTCTTGCCTGGAAAATCCCATGGACAGAGGAGCCTGGCAGGCCACAGTCCATGGGGTTGCAAGAGTCAGACACAACTTAGCGACTAAACCACCATACTCAAGGTCAGAGATCTGAACCTAAGTATTCTAACTTCAAAGCTTATTCCATGAGTCAGAAAACTTAGCCTATCTATTCCTTAATGCCTCTTTATAAGATCTATTGACTTCATAAATCGTGCCTACCTAGGATGGCATCCAGTAATGCAGTGTATAAATGATAGATCCAGTACCTTTAGAGACTGTTCTAGAAGTTTAATTGATTTTGGAAGTGGGTCAGGAGCCAAGGACCCTAAGCAAGCAGAGACATGGCCCTATAAAAGTAATAAACTGATTCAATGGGTTAACGATGGCTCCTAAGAATCTCGGGCTGGGCAATCACTGGTTGTACTCACACTAGTTCAGAAGTCAGGCCAGAGCCATGATATTGAATTGCAACTCTGCCTTTTACTAGCTGTGTGACTTTGGACAAGTTACATTATATCTCTGATCTTCACATTTTCCATCTATAAAATGATGATAATATTAACTACCTTGTATAGTTGTTATCAGGGTCTCATAAGATAAACAGTGTATAGAAAATGCTTATCACAATGCTTGACATTAAGCAATGACTTGGTAAATGATAGCAATAATAATAAGTATAACAAGTATCTAATAATAAGCTATTAATATTATAATAAGTACACAGACCCTTGAAGTACTCTTATGAGATTTCTTAGCTTCAATTTAAAAAAAAATGGATTTAGACATTTTAGAGGAAGCAGGAGATGGGATATGTGGTTTGGAGTCAGTTTCCGTGCATCTGCTCCTTTGCACTTAGTAGCTGTTGTGACCTTGAGCAACTTAACTACTTTGAATCTCATTATTCATCTGTCAAAATGGTCTATCAGTCAGTGTTCTCCAGAGAAACAGAACCAGTAGGATATATATATTTCAAGGAATCGGTTCACTTGATTGTGGGGGCTGGCACGCCGGAAATCTGTAGAACAGGCTGTCAGGCTAGAAATTCATGCAGGAGTTGATGCTGCAGTTTTGAGGCAGAATTTTTTTCTTCTCTGGAAAAGCTCAGTTTTGCTTTTAAGGCCTTCCAACTTGTTGGATAAGGCACAGACCTCCTAAAACTGTTTATGTTAACCCCATCTAGAAAACACCTTTACAGTAACACCTAGATTAGCATCTGATTGACTAACTGGGTGCTGTAACCTAGTCAGGTTAACACATAAAGCTAAGCATCACAAGTGAGTAATGAGAGAAGCTGTCTCATAGGTTTGTTGAAAGGTTTCAGTGAAATAATCCATGTAGAGAAATCTGCACCATGTTTTGTGACATAACCAGCACTCAAAACAGTATTACAGCACTATAGCTTCTTTACTCAGAGCTATTGAAGGCAAGGACACTCAGCTGTGCTGCTGGGAGTGAGGGTAGAGTCTTGAGTTTCTGTGGGCCAATCTAATGTCTCATGGGGTAGTGTCTTTGGTTATGAGGGCAAGTTCACTTGTAAATTCCTGGCTGAAAAAGCATACACAGACACTGTCCGTCTCCAGGCACAGAACAGGTGCCAATCCTGAAGTGTCTAGAACTGGCCTGAGTCACATTGGCCTCAGCTAATTGCCTGGGCCGGGAGAGAGCAGCAGTAGAGGACGGGGTCTCCAAATCTATGCAGCAGTAACGTCGGCAAAGGCAGGCTCAGGGATTCTGGTGTGCTAACCAGCAGAGATGATGACCTTTGACAGCCTTCCTGAAGCTATCTCCTTGGTCTGAGCCACTGTTCCCTCTCACCTGGACTAGACCAATAATCTTCTTACTGGCCTCCTGGCTCTCCCCCATGCCCTACTCAATCTACTTTCCATATTATATCCAGAATGGTAGTGTTAAAATATGTCTGCTCCTATCACTTCTCAGCTCAAAAGCTGACAACTTCCAGTCTCATTTTAGCAAAATCCAAAATCCTCACAATGGACTGTCATTGGGCCTCTAGTTCCTTATCTCATCCTTTTGCTGCTCTCCCTTAGTTCACACCATTTTGGCCACAACTACCAGCTTGCTATTCCTCAAACATTGTGTGGGCCAAAAAGTTCATTCAGGTTATTCCAGGTTGGTTTTCAGTTCAGTCACTCAGTCATAGGGTAAGATGACTCTTTGTGACCCCCATGGACTGCAGCACCCTAGGCTTCCCTGTCCATCACCAACTCCCGGAGCTTCACCAATTCCTAGAGGCTGGTTTTGGCCAACCTCAATACATTAAGCACACATTCATATAGAAAGGGGGCCAGTTATTGGAGCAAAAAATAAGACAGAAGTTGATGATTATAAAGAATAAACAAACAAAAACAGCTTTATGTTGGAGGAAGATCTGTAGCCAGACATACCAATTATGAGTTTCTTACATTGTCTCTGACTAGGGTACCGATTGACTCTAAAGGTTGGAAAAGCATTGCAGCCGAAGCATGGGACTAAATGATCCCAGGAGAGAAGATTGGAGGGCTCTGTGTATAAGGAGTTGGATAAGTGGTTATGTTGATTAATTCACATCTTACCCTGTTAGTCTGAGAACTGAGGCATCTTCCACAAGGTATCCATTTCCTATTTCAGATTATGACCTGTACTCTGGGTCCTTAGAATGCAGAAGGGATCTAGTGTATGAGAAGGTCTGTACCTGAGAAAAGTTTATTTTCAGAGTCATTCTGTCCTTCTCTCTCTCTCTCTCCACACCCTTCCCCCCATTCCATTAGATTTTTACATGTACATTACAGCCACTAGAACCTTAAGTACCAGAGGGTTTGTTTGTTTGTTTGTTTTTTTAGACTTTTGTAATTATGGCAATGGTGACTCAAAGAGTGAGAAAAATAGTCCATCCATTTTGGTAATACAGATATGGTGAGTTTGTGCTGACATTGCAGATAGTCAGTAACCTTATGGCTTCCTGGAAATGTAGCCTCATTTGGTGATGGGAAATTCCTTTTTCAAATAAAGGACAGTGTGCTATGAAGGTAGTTTCTGTCACCACCCATCAAAGCATGGCTCTCCAACCTAACCATGTCATTCAGAGGTGTGATATATTTGGGTGCGGGTCCTAACCTCTAAAAACACTATTATAAAAGGATACTTGTATGCTTTGGAGGGAAATGGGCTTCCCATGGCCTCCTCTGTTATTTATGGGCTTTCAGTAGAAGAGGCGAGGATGTTGTCATGATGTTTTATGAGACTGGTTAGCTTTATAGTGTGAAACTTGAGCTATGCTTTGGGGACCAAAATAATACCTTTGCTTCCTCCTGCCAACCCACACCAGAGAAAAAAGGAAGAAAGACAGAAAAAAAAAAAAAAAGGAAAAAATTACAACCTGAAACCAAACAAATTCGTGCCTGTGGTTTGGCCAGAAAGAGGATTTTTTTTTTTTTTCCAAAAGAAATGATGATCCCAGTCAGAAGGCAGATGGGAAACTGGCAGCAAAGATCCAGATAGCAAAGCAATCATACACTTGAGACCAAGTAGAATAAGGACCCAAATATGAAGGAGAGAAAAAGATGTCTTTCCAAAGAGCTAGAATATGCCTACTAACAACTGACCATGTTAATTTGGTCTTTGGAGTTTAATGCTAAGTTGCTTTAGTCATGTCCGACTCTTTGCAACCTCATGGACTGTAGCCTGCCAGCCTCCTCTGTCCATGGGGTTTTCTAGGCAAGAATACTGGAGTAGGCTGCCATTTCCTACTCTAGGGGATCTTCCTGACCCAAGGATTGAACCTGTGTCTCTTTATGACTGCTGAACTGGCAGACGGGCTCTTTGCCAGTAGCACCACCCTGTAAGGGGCTATACAAAAGGCATGCGGCTCTGTCTTCATTGCTACCACCAGGTGCTAAGGTTGAATAAACCTTGTCCAGATGGAAATGCTCAGGATTTTATCTTACTTTGGGGATTTAGAATTGGGATAACAACCTTTATACCATTTTCTTTGGCATTCATGGAACTCAGTTATCCTGAAAGTCAAGGGTTTCCTGACTGGTCCTCTGAGACTAAGAGCAGCATTGTAGCAGACTGTTTTCTCTGGTTCCCTTGACTTGTGATTGGGTAGCTCACTGGCCTAGCTCATTGGCCCAGCACTAGCTGGGATGAATGCTGTAGTTCTTTGGGGCTGAATTTAATACTAAGCAAGTAACTCTTGGAGTTCCTTCTCAGATTTCTCATAATTAGAGCCCTGAGAAGTCCAGAACTCATACTACAAATGGTCCTACTCAGTTCAATGAAAAATTAGAGTTATAATTCCAAAAGCTTGTTCAGTTTAGTTCCATTATTTTATAGATATGAAAACTAAGGTTCAGAGAGAAAAAAATGATTTATCTAAGATCAACTAACTGGATATCTCCTATTTCCAAGTGCAGTGTTCAGTATAGTATATCTCAGAAAATGATGTTCTAAGGTCTATACTTGGAAGTTACATTTGGAGACAATTGTATAGGGTAGAGGAATCTGCTGAGCTCTTCTGGTTGAGAATGAAAGGATTGCTATAGTTCAACCGCTAGAATACTTTGCCTGGTGATTTGGCCTCTTGGGTATTTGCCCAACAAAATTTAGAGAGTCATGTACTCTAGAAAATTCTGGAAGCTTCCCTGTGAATGTTGCTGTTTATAGTTGGTAAATTATGAATCGGTGTTTAAATTCTGGTACTGACCCCATGCAGTATGGTAGATTAAGGTGAAGAAATGGGATGTTTCTCATGGTTTCTAGTGGCTGAGGTAAGACTGAATTAAGAACTGGGAAGGTTGATTTGCTTGAGCAGAAGCAAAGGTAAATACATTCCTTATATTGATTGCAGACTATAAACATAAATGAATAGGATTTAATAAACCAGTTTTTACTTAGATCTCCTCTATCAACATGGTACTGTGTTCCTCAGAAGTATTCCAACCAAATGTAGTTGCTCAATGTGGCTCTGTTGTCCTGATTGCTAACCTTTAGTTAGAATTTGTATTAGACCAGTGTTTCCAAAATGGGTCTTCCCTGGTGTCTCATTGGTAAAGAATCTGACTGCCAATGCAGGAGACTTGGGTTTGATCCGTGGGTCAGGAAGATCCCTTGGAGGAGGAAATGTCAACCCAATCCAGTATTCTTGCCTGGGAAATCCCATGGACAGAGAAGCCTGGAGGGCTACAGTCCATGGGGTTGCAAAGTAAATGTGTTTTCAAAGCTGGTTAATCATTGGAATCACTGGGTAGGGATGGGAGGGTGTCTTTATTTAATTAAAGCTAGAATTAAAATGCTTTTAGCATATTCATCCTTATGCCTTACCTCCAGGGATTCAGTCAGTAGGTGATTGGCATGACCTGAAAATATGTATATTAACTAGCTTTCCGTGTGATTCTGATGATGATATAGATCTGGAAACTGTTGGAGCAAGCGGTTTCTCTTTGTCCAGCTCTGCCTGTGAACCATTCCTCTGTGAAAAACCCATGGAATAACAGACATGCTCTGCTTCAGAAAACCAAGGCCTGCAGATGCATAAAGGAGGGATAATTGACATAGGCAGAAGAATTCTTAGTTTAAGCAGAAGGACTCATGGTGGCAAACCATTAAAAAAGAGGCTTTCCTACTGTTTTTAATTATTTATTTACAGAATTATATAACTTGTTGACAGATAAACTAGAGGAGGAGGCAGAGAGCTTATGTTAGTGGATCATAGCACACTGAAGATCTAGGAGAGATGAATTTAAAACATTTCTGAAGTGATAGCAAATCCAAGGAGCAAATAGTGTTTGCTTGATAAAAATTTGATTTTCTCACACTCATCCCCTGGATATTTTCACAGACATGTTGATTTGGCTAAGTGAGATTTTACCTCTGCTAAGCTGAACCCACATACCAGTTGAAACCTGTCTGGGAGGCAAAAGCACTGAGTTTGTATTCCTTTCCATAATTCACTTCAGTTCAGTTGCTCAGTTGTGTCCGACTCTTTGTGACCCCATGAACCAATGCACGCCAGGCCTCTCTGTCCGTCACCAACTCCCGGAGTTCACCCAAACCCATGTCCATTGAGTTGGTGATGCCATCCAACCATCTCATCCTCTGTTGTCCCCTTCTCCTCCTGACTGCAGTCTTTCCTAGCATCAGGGTCTTTTCAAATGAGTCAGCTCTTCGCATCAGGTGGCCAAAGTATTGGAGTTTCAGTCTCAGCATCAGTCCTTCCAATGAACATCCAGGACTGATCTCCTTTAGGATGGAGTGGTCGGATCTCCTTGCAGTCCAAGGGACTCTCAAGTCTTCTCTAAAACCGCATAAGTAGCCACTCCTTTAACCAGCCTTCCTGTAGCTTGTGACAAAATAGGCATTCAAGTGCTCCTGAAATTCCCTCACCAATTGTGTGGAGTTCTAAAGTAATAAATGACCAGGGAGGGTCAGCTTTTAACTTGAGGTGTTGTGAACTGCTTTGAGAGAGTGCCACTAGAAGAAGTACTGTTATACCAAGCTAAGGCCCTTGAGGTAAAAGTCAGCAGGAGCCAGAAGTTCCTCCTCTTAACATGCAGGTTTGAACTGCTTGAATATGCCTGCTTACCTTGTTGATTCCATAGGTTTCACAAACACAGGTCCTGGGTTCTCAGGATTGGTAACCCCTGCTGGGGCACCCAACTCCTCTCTGCCTTCCTGGCCATGCCAGCTCCATTGTAACCCTCCCTTCTCAGTCAAAAGCCTAGTTCTCTCAGTCCTCTCCTTAGTGAGTTAAAAAACTGGTGAGAGAAAAACACCAGTCTCGAGTGTTAATCAAGATAACCATAAGGCTTAA
>SJYA01005647.1:1931096-1942532 GCA_006410615.1 Neotragus moschatus | reverse complement strand
TGATACCCTGATGCGTTTACAAAATAAGAATTAGAGGTGATGGGTCTTTATGGTGGCACTTCAAATTCTATGGTAGTGGGCCGGGAAGATAAATGTTGGAATGAAGTTTGCGTTTTTAAATTAATATTTAATAATAAACTTACTTTTAGAATAGCTTTAGGTATACAGAAAAGTTACAAGAATATTTACAGAGCTTCCCTCCACTCTGTACCATATTGTTAGCTGGTATATTTAAAGCATTCAAAAGTAAATTAAGGATTTGTGTAGTTAGATTATAGCTACTATCTTTGCAACTGTTTTCTATTAGGTTCATATTTGCTATTTCTTTTTTAATCTCTTTTTCTGCTTTTCCTGGTTTTAATTGAATATTTTATGTGGTTTCATTTCATCTCCTTTCCTACCATATCACTTATACTTCTTTTTTTAAACATTTAAAATTATGTTAATGATTTATTAGTAATTATCAGCCATGGCTGCGAGGAGATCATTTTCATATCTTCACTGTGAGAACCTGGTGACTTCCTGGAGTGAAAATCCGCATAATGTGAGGAGCCTTCCTAAGACTGCAGCCCCCAGGAGTTTCTCATTTTCAAGGTAGTTTGCATTTAGCCTTCAGAAATTTGTCAAAATGATCATTTAAATGTCCCTGTAAGCTTGTGGATTTTGGTGGGTTTTGTTCCAGGTAGGTAAATTCAAGGACTATGTCACTCTGAATGTTACTGTCTGTCTAGATCATGGGTCCAAGAAAGGTTAATGCCTTTTTTTTTTTTTTTTTTTTCAAGCTTTTTATTGTTTCAAGGACAGGAGTGACAATTTCCAAGCTCTTTGCGTGATCTAAAACCAGAACCCAAAGATTACCTTTTTATCCCCCCAAATCATAGCCTCAACCTACCAGTGCACTCCATTACTTCTGTTCACTTTGAGTAAGGCTGATTCTAATGATTGTATCTCTGTGTATAGAATCGATTTATGCCCAAAATGAAAGAATGAAAGATAAGCACAGTGTCTGGTAGAGCATTAAATGGCTCATTAACTGTAAGTACATCATTTTATTTTCATTAGCCAGGATCGGGTTAAGAATAGGTAGAATCCTAGACTCAACCTTTTAGTGATGGATATTTTGCAATTAATGTAAGTAAATACTGAAAGGAGTAAGTATCAACTATAAACTACTAAAAGGAGGCGGTAGTGAAACATGTTTCTCTAGGATGATTGCTGAAATATATGTGAGTGGACATAATAGTGGTCACTAAACTTCACTGGTAGATGTGGGTGGGTCTGAGGAAGGTAGATTTTCAGGACAAGATGTTCCCCTTTATGCTATGGGATTCTATCCTATATGGTGTCATCAGTGTTTTTGAAAATCTGATAAAAGACAAGGACCATTTTTTCCCCAGAAAATGTACATTCTTGTATCCTTTTGTATACCAATCCACATTGTCTAGATAGAATCTTCCTTTAGGTTTTAATTATTTGAAGAACTCATAATGGCCGATGTCATCTTTAATCTACTTTGTTGACCGGTAGAGCAATCTCTCACATTTCTCCTGCCTCCGCTGATGAGGGATCTTAGCCTTCTTGCTCAGAGAACTTCTATCTAGGTCAGAGATTGGCAGAATTTGGCTAGCCAATTATTTTCTTTTTAATGGTAAAGTTTTATTGGAATACTGCTACAATTTTTAAAAGAATTAATTTATTTATTTTAATTGGAAGATAATTACTTTACACTATTGTGGTGGTTTTGGCCATATATCGACATGAATCAGCCTGGAATACTGGCACACTTGTTTAGTATCTATGGCTGTTTTTTTTTTTTTTTCCCTATGGCTGCAGAGTTGGGTAGATATGGGAAAACCAGAATATTTACTATCTGATCCTTTACAGGAAAAGTTCGCTGAGCCTGTTCTAGATTAAAAAGTCCAGAAAAGTACAGCTGATAACAATTAACACATAAAAAGTTACCCTGCCGAAAGATGTTTACATTTTAACAGGGATCAAAAATACTTTTCAATAGCATGGATTTAATCTTGGGGATGGAATTCTATGTTTCTGTGAGCAAATTCCTAGAATCAGGTCACTTACATGTGTGGTCAGCCATGCTAGTAAACCGAAAAGACTTTATCTGGCCAATTCCTATAATTCAAGAATTCCCAACCCATACCAAACAGGTTCACACAAAACTTCAGGGTAAGTTTTATCTTTTAGTATTATCTTGGGCTACCCTTCTTTGCCCCCTCAGCAACTGCTCTCAAAAGCACGCCAGATTTCTGGAGAAAGAGAAGCTCTGAGGCTCTTCTCCTTAGGGTCTCAATATGATGCCTTCCTAGTATAAATGCTGGTCTTCTAATGTTCTTTGCTTAGAAGAGCAGAGTAAGCAGCTGTAAACGGCTTTTTCTGCAAACATTTATGTTCGGTGGGCCAGCAGAGGAACACAGAGTTCACACAGTGGCATTTCTCTGCAGTTTAGAATTTACACAAGCTACTCACTAGTTTGAAAGGCTAAAGAAGCCAGTTGTGCTAATATCCACATGAAGGGTCTATCAGGAAAGAGTCTCTGATTGAGAAAGCTTTGAATGCAGGGTCCAGCTGGCCAGCCAGTGGCGCTAAGCACTCAGGCTTACTTGTCCTATTTGTCATTTTCAAGGTTCCAGGCCAGTCTCATTCACGATTGGTTCTTACCTGAGGTGAAAGATATAAAGACAATTTATGGTTGTTCTGTTGTTGTTTGTGCCACTTTCCCCCCCAGATGCTCCTATTTTTTCCCTTGTGCCTCACCTTACTTTACTTATTCCCTGTGAACTTACTGCGTACTGTTTGCCTGGCCAGTTTCCCAAATATTTTTATCCTCTTTGTGTGGAGATAACATGCTGTGGTAGAAGGACTTTGGACTTAGAGAAAGCTAATTTATTAGCTAGTATCACCAAGGCAAGCCTTGATGAGTCTCAGTTTCTTCACCTGTAACATGAGACTGCAATACTGGTTATTAAGAAGATTCCTTGAGATAATTTGTATAAAACTCTTAGCATGGCACCTGATATGTTGTAGACACTCAGTAACACCAGTCCTCTTCACTAGTGTCTCATTCTTCTCAACAGGATATTCTTTCTGTGCCTTACCTGGCCTTTGATTCATTTTTGTCCAGGCCCTTGTGATTTGTAGATGCTCTGCTTCCCAGGGCTCACAGTCTGGCTACCCTTTGTTTCTTTGTCTGATGGAGCACACCAACTGACCTTTATTGGATAGCTCACCATAATTCCAAGGGACCTGGAAAGCCAGTATCCAATAATACCCCCTCCAGTCATTTAGAAGTCTGGTAGAATCATTATGTGGTGATTTGCACGTAAATGGTGCTGCGTTTTATTTAGCCATGACAGAAAAAACTGTGTAAACAACAGTGTCTGCATGAATATGCATGTTGCTTAATGACAAAATTATTTAATTTGCTCCTTTGCCAAGACTCACCTCACAGATGGTTCTAGGAAGGCCCTAGGAATTACACTCAAATCACCAAATACTCATTCTTTTTTTGCCAACTCATTCAGTCTTTCAAGATGTGTTAGACTTTAAAGAATTAGGGGCATATATAAGCAAATAGAGTGACCTCATATTGATTCATCTTTTAAATAAACAGTTGAAGCTAAACTATTCTAAATATCATGTGCTGGAAATTAGAAACATCCATATCATAGCCTTGTGTTGTTATGTGTCTTATGTGATTTCCTCTCCCTACAATGATTGTCCCTCTCTCTACCCCTATGCCCCATCTATACTATTGACCTAGGCTCCAGGTTTCACTTCCCTTTCTCACTTTGTCCCATGTTAGGTAGAATTGTTGATCATAAGTCTTTACTCCCTTATAGTGGTAACATATAGTCACATCTTTGCAAGGACTTAGAACTCTGATCCTGACACATCACCTGGGGATGATTGGGATTTCTTTTGATGGCCAAAGGAAAGTGGAAAGGCCCTTTGCTTTCTCAACCATCCACTAAAAATCTTTTTCATTGCTCTCTCTCTTTCCTGAAATATTCACTAGTAATTAGCAAATCTTCTAACTGGAGACAGTGAAAGACTTAAAATGTGTGTGTGCTACATGAAGGGGAAAACACATAAACATAGTGTTGATCATCATTTCAAGTGACAAAAGTCAATCAGATGGACTTTGAACTAGGAATGTAAGCATATTTTATGTGTCAGGCACTGAACTAGATATTCTCCAGTTGCTGTATTCCTTCTTTGAATCCTTGTAAGGACTCTGTAAGATAAATTTTATTATTTCTCACCCCCTCACCTTACATATGAAGCATCTGAAACCCAGAAAGATTCAAGTTAGGTGCTCAAAGTTACAACTATTTAGTAGTACATCTATGACTGACTGCCAAGCTAAGCGAAGAGGCAAGTCCTTGAGAAGAGATTTAGTGTGGAAATGGAAGATACCCTGAAAATACACTTCCTATGTTGCCACACAGTGTCAGGTCTTTCTATACCTCCTCTCTCTCAACTTTCAGATTTTATGAGAATTTATATCTTATTTTGTTCCCCTATTGCTTAACTCCAGGATACAGGGAATTCAGATGGTGGTCAGATTTTCCAAGCAGTTGTTGAGAAAATGCCATTCTAGTATGCAGATCTGCCTTATATCTCTCTTTTACCTTTACCGTATGTCTCTGTAATTCTGTAAGGAGTGGAACAACCCCCAAGTGGGAAGCCATTTAGAACCACACCAACATAGAATCATCAGGTTTGGCTACTTTTCTAGGAACCTGAGATGGTACTTGGCATTCTTCTGTATCAGATACTTCCAAAGAAAGGCCATTCCTCAGGCTGAGTGTAATGGCCTAGCTTTCAAACTGCTCAGAGGAGAAAGTGAAATCACTCAGTCATGTGTGACTCTTTGCGACCCCATGGACTGTAGCCTACCAGGCTCCTCTGTCCATGGGATTTTCCAGGCAAGAATACTGGAATAGGTTGCCATTTCCTTCTCCAGGGGATCTTCCTGACCCAGGGATTAAACCAGGTCTCCTGCATTGCAGGCAGATGCTTTACCATCTTAGCCACCAGGGAAGCCCATGTGGCTCAGTCCACCTCAGACTTCTGCAACAGTCCACCATCTCCTACCCTTTGTAGACTTTGAGCAGTGAGTAGACACTGTTTTANGGGGATCTTCCTGACCCAGGGATTAAACCAGGTCTCCTGCATTGCAGGCAGATGCTTTACCATCTTAGCCACCAGGGAAGCCCATGTGGCTCAGTCCACCTCAGACTTCTGCAACAGTCCACCATCTCCTACCCTTTGTAGACTTTGAGCAGTGAGTAGACACTGTTTTAGGGAAAACTTGAATCTGAGCCCTAGCCCCCAAATAGCGGTTTGGGGGGAATTTAAGTTTTGAAAGTACTCTCACGATAAAAATTTTGAAGGCTTCGTTGTCTTCCACAATTTAGGATCTGTGGCATCAGGCCCAAGCCAGAACATTTTTCTTTCACCCAAAGTAGAAACTTCAACCAAACTGTGAACTTAAGTAAAATAAAACATAGCTCTTCTTTTAAAGACTAAGTTTTACCTCAAAATTATTTTATATTATAAGTAATTTTTAAAAATCTAAGTGCTTATCAGGACACACTTTATCAACCATTTTTTATAGTACCAGTTTGTTTCTACTCTAGTGATCTCCCAACTGACTCTGGGCTGAATGTGGGTTGTATATGCCTAAGAGATCCGCTTCAGCAGAGTCAGATTCCCCTCTTCATCAGTATCACCACCACCATTTAACAAAGTGGAAAGGTAACTTATGTTTGTTGAAAATTTATGACATATTGAGAGCTGTGTTACTTTGTAAACATCATTTTTAATGCTATATACATGATGTATATAATGCTAACTCTCAAGATAAGCTTCTTGAAGTGGAAACTATTATTCTCATCTAACAAGGAAACTGAAGCTCATAGAAATTAAATATGTTCACCATGATAACCTAATTACTAAGTGAAAGAACTGGGAATTTTTAAAAAAAACAACTTTGCCTATTATAAAATGTATGATATACCAATTTTAAGTCTACAACTCAATAATTATTAGTAAGTGTGCAGAATTGTGCATATATTACCATAATCTAATTTTAGAATATTTTTATTACTCTAAAAAGATCCCTCATACCCATCTGAAGTCATTCCCCATTCCCACCCACTATTCAGCAACCACTGACCTACTTTCTGTCTCTATAGAGAAAAGAAAATAATAAAGATTAGATCAAATTTAAATGAAATTTATAATAAAAACAATAGAAAAATCAGCAAGCCTCAAAGTTGGTTCTTTAAAAGATAAACAAAATTGAAAAAGCTTTGGCTAGATTTACTAAGAAAAAGTAAAATACTCACATTATTAATATCAGGAAGGAATGTGGGGTCATTTCTACTGCTCTTGCAGAACTAAAATGATTATAAGACAATACTAGGAATAATTGTATGCCAACAAATTTGATAACCTTAATGAAATGGAAAAGTTTCTTATGACACACAAACTACCAAAACTGACATAAGTAGAAATCTGTATAGCATGATAACAAGTAAAGAGATTGAATTAGTAATAAAAAAAAAAAACCTCCCAACAGTAATAACAACAAAACCCAGGACCAGATGGCTTTACTGCTGAATTCCACCGAATGTTTAAAGAATTAACATCAATCATTCACAGACTCTCCAAAAACACAGAAAAAGGAACATTTTTAAACTAATTCTATGAGGCCAGTATTATTCTGATACTAAATCCAGACAAAGATATCATGAGAAAAGAAAACTATAGAGCAATCTCTCTCCTGGATATGAATGCACAAATTTTCAACAAAATACTAGGAAACCAAATCTTAAGAATTACCTACCATGACCAAATAAACTTTATGCTAAATCTCTATTCTAAGAGTGCAAGGCTGGTTCAACATATAAAGTTCAATCAATATAATGCACTATATTGACAGAATAAAGGAAAAACACAACATGAGTATCTCATTAGATGAAGAAAAATCACTTGACAAAATCCAGTATCTCTTGATAATAAAACACCCAATAAACTAGGAATAGAAGGGAACGTCCTCAAAATGATAAAAAGCATCTATGAAATATCCACAGTTAACATCATATATAGTGGAAAAAGATGGAAAGCCTTCCTGTTATTATCTGATTGTACCACGTGTATTCAACATTGCACTAGAAGTTCTAGCCACGGCAATTAGGCAAGAGAAAAAAATAAAAGGTATCCAGATCAGAAATGAACTAAAACTATGTCTATTTGCAGTTGTTATGAACTTTTATATAGAAAATCTTAATGAAACCACAACAAACTTTTAGTTAATAAGTGCAGCATGGTTGCATCTAAAAGAATAAAATACTTAGGAATAACTTCAATGAAGTATGTGCAAGGTTGAAATATTGAAAACTACAAAACCATGTTCATGGATAGGAAGATGGCAACACTCTTCAAATTTATCTATAGGTTCAGTGCAATCCCTGTGAAATTTCTTATTGCCTTTTTTTGTACATAAATTGAGAAGTTTATCCTAAAATCCATACAAATCTTGGGATACAAAACTGTAAAAGCAATCATAAGAGAAAAGAACAAAGTGAGATGATTCACATTTCTCAACTTCAATAATTAAAATAATAATCACAACTCTGTGGTCCTGGCATAAGATAAATATAATAGAATAGAATTGAGAAGTCAGAAATAAACTTATACATGGATAGTCAACTGATTGTTGAAAAGGCGTTCAAGCCATACAGGGGAGTAAGAATAGATTTTTCTGTAAATGGTCCTGGGAAAACTGGATGGTATTGGTGGTTCAGTCACTAAGTTGTGTCCGACTCTTGCAACCCCATGGACTATAGCCTGCCAGGCTCCTCTTTCCATTTTCCAGGGATTCTCCAGGCAAGAATATTGGAGTGGGTTGCTGTTTCCTTCTCCAGGGAAAACTGGATATCCATATACAAAAGAATGCATTTACAATCCTGTATTATACCATATAAAAGTAAACTCAAACTGGGTCAAAAATCTAAATGTAAAAGCTAAATTTAAAAAACTCTTGGGAAGAAATATAGGTATAAATCTCCAAGAGTTTTTATTAGTCAATGTTTTCTTAAACATGGCACCAAAAGCACAAGGAGCTAAAGAGAAATACATAAATATGACTTCACCAAAATTTAAAAAAGAATTGTACATCAAAGGACAGTATCAAGATAGTAAACAGGCAACTGGCAGAATGAAAATCATGTATCTGATAAGGATCTAGTATCCACAATATACAAAGAACTCAACAAAAAGACAAATCTGGTTTTAATGGAGAAAACAATTGAATAGCTGTATCTCCAAAGAAGGTATAGAAGTTGCTAACAAGCCCATAAAAAGACACTTAATATCATTAGTCATCAGGGTAATGTAAATTTTAAAAAAGCCTCAATGAGATATAAATTCACACTAAGATGGCCAGATTTTTTTAAAATAGGAAAATAACAGTTTTTGGTGAAGATGTGGAGAGATTGGAACCCTCACACACTGCAGGTGGAAATGTAAATTAGTGAGGGCATTATGGAAAACAGTGTAGTAGTTCCTCAAAATGTTAAATATAGAATTACCGTGTGGCTCAGAAATTCTGCTCCTAGGCATATACCCAGAGAACTGAAAACATGTTCAAACAAAAACCTGTATATGAATGGGCATAGCAGAATTATTCATAATAGCCCAAAGTATAAATGATCCAATTGTTTATACATGTAATCCATTTGATGGATTATTTATTCAGCCATAAAAGAATGAAGTCCTAATACATGCCACAACATTAATGAACCTTTGAAAACATGCTGAATAAAAGAAGTCAGACACAAAAATCACATATGTGCTATGGTCTGAATATTTATAAACGAAGATCATGGCATCTGGTCCCATCACTTCATGGGAAATAGATGGGGAAACAGTGGAAACAATGNGAAAAGACTGATGCTGGGAGGGATTGAGGGCAGGAGGAGAAGGAGATGACAGAGGATGAGATAGCTGGATGGCATCACCGACTAGATGGATGTGAGTTTGAGTGAACTCTGGGAGTTGGTGATGGACAGGGAGGCCTGGCGTGCTGTGATTCATGGGGTGGCAAAGAGTAGGACATGATTGAGCGACTGAACTGAACTGAGCTAAAAATTCATATGCTGAAATCCTAACCTCCAAAATGATGCCATTAGGATGTGGGGCCTTTGGGAGATGCTTACATCATGAGGGTTGAACTCTGCTGAATGGGATTATGCTTTATAAGAGGTTCCATAGGGACCTCTGGTCCCTTTCCTCATGTGAGGACACAGCCAAAGGTGCTGCCTATGAGCCAGGAAGAGGGATCTCACCAGAATGTGACCATTGTCGCACCTTGTTCTTGGATTTGCCAGTCCCCAGACCTTTTAGAGAGAAATGTTTGTTGTTTATAAGCTACCCAGTCTGTGGTACTTTGGTATAGCAGCTTGAATGGACTAAGGCAGCATGATTCCATTTACATATCATATTCAGAATGGGTAAATCCATAGAGATGGAAAGCAAGTTAGTGGTTACCAGGGTTTGAGGGGGTGGGAAATGAAAAGCGAGAGCTTAATGGGTACAAAGTTTCTTTATAGGGTAATGAAAATGGTCTGAAATTGGATCTTGGCGGTGGTTGCACAATATTTTGAATATACTAAAATCACTGTGTTGTACCCTTTAAAGTGGTGAATTTTATGTGAATTTTAATCTCAAGGTTAAAAATGTTTAGAAAACCCTTTAGTTTTGGAAACTCCAGCCCATTACCTCAAGGACAAGGTCAAGCCTGTAGTAGGGAGGGGTTCGTGAGCAGAGGGTGAAGATCAGATGATGATGGCCCTGCCAGCTATGATGGGGGCTACGTGGAGGGACTTTCTAGGTTACATTACAAATGCTAGCGGGCCATCAAGAGAGTGAGATGCAGGAGTATTGGAATGGTTATACTGTGACAATCTCTGTTTAACTGGTTGTGAAGCCCTGTAGATTGCCCTGACTGAATAGATACCATAGTTGTCACCCACTGTGTGTGGGCTGCTATAACTAAGTATTGTAGACTGGGTGGCTTATAAACAACAGAAATTTATTTTTCACAGTTCCGGAGGCTGGAAATCCAAAATCAGGGTGCCAGCATCGAGTTTGGTGAGAACCTTCTTCTAGGTTAGAGACTTCTGACTTACTGTTTCGGACAGCAGAGGGAAGAAGCAAGCTTTACTGAGACTCTTAAAAGGACATTAATCCCATTCGTGAAGGCTCCACTTTCATTAGTTCATCTAATTCTAATCACCTCCCCAAATGTGAAAGTGAAAGTTACTTGCTCAATAGTGTCTGATTCTTTGTGACACATGGACTGCAGCCCGCCAGGCTCTTCTGTTCATGGGATTCTCCAGGCAAGAATACTGGAGTGGGTAGCCATGCTCTCCTCCAGGGGATCTTCCCAACCCAGGGATTGAAACCAGGTCTTCCACATCACAAGCAGTCTCTTTACCATCTGAGCCACCAGGAAAGCCTCACTTCTCAAAGGCCCCACCTTCTAATGCCATCACATTGTGAGGTAGGGTTTTAATATATAAATTTGGGGGTACACATTCAGTCCTTAACATTCACATATAAATTACTCCAGTCTAAAGGAAATACTTGTTTAGTTGCTCAGATGTGTCTGACTCTTCTGCAACCCCATGGGCTGTAGCTCTNCACCAGGAAAGCCTCACTTCTCAAAGGCCCCACCTTCTAATGCCATCACATTGTGAGGTAGGGTTTTAATATATAAATTTGGGGGTACACATTCAGTCCTTAACATTCACATATAAATTACTCCAGTCTAAAGGAAATACTTGTTTAGTTGCTCAGATGTGTCTGACTCTTCTGCAACCCCATGGGCTGTAGCTCTCCAGGCTCCTCTGTCCATGGGATTTCCCAGGTAAGAATACTGGAGTGGGTTGCCATTTCCTTCTCCAGGGGATTTTCCTGACCCAGGGATTGAACCTGTGTTTCCTGCATTGCAGGCAGAATCTTTACCCCTGGGAAGCCAAAGGAAATACTTACACCTGAATTGTTTTATGAGCTAAGATATCTCTATGGGCAGTTAGATTTATTCAATCTAGTCACCAAATATTTTTCAGATGCCTCATGTATTTGTTGAGCATTAACTGTGTGCTTGACCACTGTACCCAAACATTATATTCTTAATATATATTAATTCAATCCATTTAACCCATTAAGTAAATTTTAACATTCCCATTTTACAGATGGGGAGACTACAATGGAGAGAGGTTAAATAACTTGCCTAAGACTACACAGTGACTATGTGGCAGATCTGGGATATTAACTTGGATCTGTATCACCTCATACCTCCCACTCTTTAACACTATACTATAATGGAAGGTAGCTCATCCT
>SJYA01005647.1:1885526-1900668 GCA_006410615.1 Neotragus moschatus | reverse complement strand
TCAGATAGGCTAGGGACTATTGAGGGAGAGTTGTCTACCTGTATGTAAAGAAAATACAGCTGCTTCCAGAGATACTATAGGAAGAATGGGGGGAAAGAGACAGAGAGACCAAATAGAGACAGAGAGACCAAGAGAGACTGGCTTTTCCCCACCTCCTTCCATACAAGCTTCTTTCTACTATCAGTTCCTCCCATTGCCCAAACCTGATCAGAAGCCAGAGGACTGGGGTACTTGGGAATGTTGTTGTCTGTGATGAAGAACATAGCAGGGGTAGGGAAGGAGAGAAGTGAATTGGAAACAGTTAATGCCTACACAAGCCAAGTTCCATCATTTATTAACTGTGATTATGGGTAAATAACCCTGTACCTCAGTTTCTCCACCTATAAAATTAGGATTTTGAAATAGTATGCATTTGTGAGACATAAATAAGTTGATAGATATGAAGTGTTTGGAACAGTGCTTGGCAAAGACTAAGCCCACTAGAGGGCTTCCCAGGTGGTGCTAGTAGTAAAGAACCCACCTGCCAACACAGGAGACATAAAAGACATGGGTTTGATCCCTGGGTCAGGAAGATACCCTGGAAGAGGGCATGGCAACCCACTGCAGTATTCTTTCCTGGAGAATTCCATGGACAGAGGAGCCTGGTGGGCTACAATCCATAGGGTCTCAAAGAGTTGGACATGACTGAAGTGACTTAGCATGCATGCATGCAAGCCCACTAGAACTTCCTCTAATAAGATATAATATGATATAATAAGGTACTAATAAGGCCTATTACTATTATTTTTATCATATACCACATTATACAACATTATGGTAAATAAAGACCTTAGTTATAGGACCTCGTAGTTCAGTTGTCTCAGTTAACTGTAAATGGATGAGTTTGTTCTGATCCATGTCATCCCTATGTAAAAGCCTTCCTCATAAATCTAAGCAATATTCAGCTTGGAATTTAAGGAAGCTCATGAATCTCTAGATAAGCCCAGCCGCTGCCATCACTCTCAGCAAGAAACACTCAACATAACCTGCTGTGTGGAGTTAGAATGGCTTCATCAGATGAAAATAAGAAGCACAAGAAAACATTATTTTCAGTTTACCCCACAGACAACTGCCCTCTGCCCTTTTTGACAAATATATACATTAGCCCATAATCCTCCTTTAAAATTGCATCTTCAAAGTTTTGGAATCAGAAATGAAAGCTGGTGGTAAAAGCGAGAATGCAAATAACATGGAGATAGGAGCAAAAACAGTAATTCATAGAAATGAGAGAGAGAGTTCACTTGGTTTATAGATATCTAAAAAATTATAGAAGATCATTTAAGGGTAAAAAGGATATCAAATGTTCAATCAATGAAGTCAGTTATTAGAGTAATGGGTCCTTCTGCATAAAAATGGAGAAGCATATCAAGTGGCATATGAATGACAAGAGGGAAAGAAAGCTCCAGGCGACAGAATACTGTTTAATGCTTTAATGCTGTGAGGGACTCAGTGCTTCTGTTGCTTTTTGGCACTGGCAGGGAGACAGATTGGTAACAGTCTACCAGGTATTTTCTATCTCTTATTTTCTTATGGTGAGCCCATTGGATTATTAAATTGGGATAAAATGCCAAGATCTTGGAAATAAATGATTGTTCATTGGGACCTGACAAGTGGATTTCTGCAAATATATTTTAAAATGTTTGCTCTTTACCATAAATGAGGATAAAATTCTGGCCATGGTGAATATTTTGATTTGTCTTTGCAATTGGATGGCATTGGTAAGAGCAGCACTTTGCTGACAAGGTGAACAGCAGTGCTGGGCCAGTCAGCCCATCAGGTGAAGCCCTTAGCTCTACTGTGGCATTCTTGATTAGGATATTTCAGACTGAGACTTCTGAGGACATGAATTATGCAATAAATCACTCTGCCTATTCCGGTTTGACTCTCTTGTTTATTAGATTGTATTTTGCATATCGATCTTTCATAGACTAGACAGTAGGCCTCATGAGAGTAGGGATGGATCTGTCCTTACTGTTGTATTCCTAGTGTTCAGGTGGGGCCTGATCAATGCTAGGCTCATGAAGATTGTTTGTTGAATGAATGAATGAAAGTTTCTAGCTAACTAAGACATATCTATAGTTGCTACTGAAAAACAACTGGAAAAAATCTGTCAGAAAATTTTCAAGGATATTGTTGTCTCAAAGGGTTCAGTTCAGTTCACTCATTCAGTTGTGTCCAACTCTTTGCGACCCCATGGACTGCAGCACACCAGGCTTTACTGTCCATCACCAACTCCCAGAGTTTACTCAAACTCATGTCCATCGAGTTGGTGATGCTATCCAACCATCTCATCCTCTGTCATCCCTTTCTCCTCTCGCCTTCAGTATTTCCCAGCATCAAGGTCTTTTCCAATGAGTCAGTTCTTACATCAGGTGGCCAAAGTATTGGAGTTTCAGCTTCAGCATCAGTCCTTCCAATGAACACCTAGGACTGATCTCCTTTAGGATGGACTGGTTCAATCTCCTTGAAGTCCAAGGAACTCTTAAGAGAATCTCCAGCACAACAGTTCAAGAGCATCAATTCTTTGGTGCTCAGCTTTCTTTATAGTCCAGCTCTCACATCCATATGTGACTACTAGGAAAACCATAGTCTTGACTAGACGGACCTTTGTTGGCAAAGTAATTTCTCTTCTTTTTAATATGCTGTCTAGATTTGTCACAACTGTTCTTTCAAGGAGCAAGCATCTTTCAATTTCATGGCTACAGTCACCATCTTCAGTGATTTTGGAGCCTAAAAAAAATAAAGTCAGTCACTATTTCCACCGTTTCCCCATCTATTTTGCCTATTTGCCATGAAGTGATGGGACCAGATGCCATGATCTTAGTTTTCTGAATGTTGAGTTTTAAGCCANTACTGTTCATGGGGTTCTCAAGGCAAGAATACTGAAGTGGTTTGCCATTCCCTTCTCCAGTGGATCACGTTTTGTCAGAACTCTCCACCACAACCCGTCCATCTTGGGTGGCCCTACATGGCATAGCTCATAGTTTCATTGAGTTAGACAAGGCTGTGGTTCATGTGATCAGATTGATTAGTTTTCTGATTGTGGTTTTAAGTCTGTCTGCCCTCTAGTGGAGAAGGATTAGAGGCTTATGGAAGCTTCCTGATGGGAGAGATTGACTGAGGGGGAAACTGGGTCTTGGTCTCAAAGAGTAGGCAAATATTATATTCCTGGTGGGAGGCTGACTTTAGAGAATCCTAATTGATTCCAAGTGTATTTGTTAAATGACAATATGTCAGGATAGTTCTGCTTTGGTCGATGTGACTATGTTGACAGCTGCTTCCTCAGCTTTTCTTGAATGGAACTTCTTACTTCATCACTGTTAAGAGCTAAATTGGATCCAGAGTTAGGCAACAGAATCTACTGCTTATTGCTTTACCATATATATGATCTTTGAAGTTGACTGTTAACAGATTGTTAGTTGTGGTTCATGCCTTTTGAAGATTGATGACTCTATTGGTTTAGTATAGTTTTTCCAAACTCTATTGTCCAAAGCATTAGTTACATAAGATACTTTAAGAGTGACAAAAAGGTTCTATGGTCAAGTAATCTTGTGTGATGCTGTATAGTATTGTCCTATCTTAGTATGTATATTAATTACCATAGTAAAAGCTATAAGAAGTTCACACAGTAAAGAACCCTATTTATTTTTAACTCAATTTCTCCAACTGAGTTAAGCAGAGACATCTTTTCCCTTTTATTAACATTCCTACAAGATTATTATTCTATTAAATAGACATTAGAAAAATTCAGTAGAATTAAAAGAGAACTGACATACCTATCAAAAGATTCAAGTTACTCCCTGTCTTTCCTACATAATAACTATGGGACATGGGTATTATTCTCATTTTCAAAAAGATGCCACATGTCCTCAGGTCTAAGACTAAAGTTGGATTTCATAGATTAAAGTTTTTGAAATCAGAAAAAGTCTCATGATTCATCTAAGATGGCATTTATTTTTTTGGTGAGAAAAGTTATAATTAAATTGATAGTTCATCTTATAATTTATGACATCTTATAGACAAAGAAATATGGCAAAATCTCCCTGCCAGCTTCTCAGGGTTATTATAAAAATCAAATGAGTCAAAAAAAAAAAATCAAATGAGTCAATGCATAAAAAACAGCACATACAATTCCACAATAATGAATTATTATTTTCACTGGTTGGTCTGGGTTAAATGGGAGGGACAGATTACCAGGATAACCATGCCTGTTACTATTATTTCCTCAGTGGGTTGGGGGGGGATAGAAACATGCCAAATCTATAAATTATAACTGATTTATTTTCATTTTCATTTGATTGCTTGAAGTCTGCATGCATGCTCGTTCGTGTCTGACTCTTTGCAACCCTATGGACTGTAGCCCACCAGCCTCCTCTGTCCATGGGATTCTTCAGGCAAGAATACTGGGGTGGGTTGCTATTTCCTCCTTCAGGGGATTTTCCTGACCCAGGGACTGAACCCGTGTCTCCTATGTCTCTTGCATTGCAGGCAGATTCTTTACCTCTGAGCCATCTGGGAAGCCCCTTGGTTGCTTGACTTTATTTAAATAACTCTCCTTTATGTACACAGTCATGGTCTTGATTACAAAACAAACATAAAACAATTTTTAATGTTCAGTAACAATTTCTGGCTAAACAAATAATTGGAAAATGTGTTATAACTTTGTTTGCTGTTAAGAGGAATTTGGAATGAAGTGGGTGCTTCTTGGAACCTGTCAGAGGAATTATTTTCTCAGCAAGCATTTACTGAACTTTTGTGCCCACTTCTGCATTGAGAGATGTGAAAAATACAGTTAGTAGACATTAAGTGGATGTTTTAGAATGACTTTTGGTTAGATGCTCTGACAGGTACTAACTAGAATAATGTGGATGAATGAAGGCAGATCATTACCCTGGAGCAGCTCATAGACTAATGAAGAATACAAATGGATAACCAGATAACTGTCACATTATAAGTATTTACAAAGCATGGTTGAGGGACCAAAGAACTGGTTACTATGAACTAACCCAGCTTCGTGGAGTATGATGGGACTTGACGTTTCACAAGATGGTGGAATATGGGCTGAATATTGAAGGATCAGTAAGATTTTAGCAGAAAGCATGGAAAATGGTTAAGGTATTTAAAAAAATCATATGTGCAGAAGCACAGTTGGATGAAATTGCATATGTGCCCCATGGTCTCCATAAAATGAGTTTATCTGGTATGAACATTTCAGAGTCATAGCAAAAGATGAGACTGGAAACGAGCCCAGTGACTGTGAAGGGTCATTGTATGGTATGGTAACATTTTTGGCCTGTATGGTGAAGGTGATGGGAAGCCATACGTGGGTTTTGAATTGGTGACTAACAAGATCAATCCTGTATTTAAAAAAAAAACTGCTTGCAGCCTGGGACATGGATTAAAAGGCAGAAAAACTATTTAAGAGTCTGTTGTAATAATCTGGTCAAGAGATGATGGGGCTAGGAAGATAATGATACATTTGAGAAAGAATTCTAAGATAGAAGCTGTAGAATTTAGAAATTAAGCAGATGTGGGTGGAATAGTGGGAGAAGGAAGAATCAAAGAGTAAAGTCTGTGCTTTTGAGCTTGAGAGATTAAGTAGATGGTGATGTCATAGTTTATAATAGGAAATTTAGAAGGGAGAATGCACTTAGAGAAAAGATAATTACTTTAGTGCCAGTGTTATTTTCAACAGTCAATAGGGCATATAGGAAAAAGATAATATTTCTGCCTGCCTAGAGCCTATTACTTGTTTAGTATGACAGAATTACACATATCCTTCAAGTGGCTTCTGCTGTAGTCATGAAGTCTCCGCTGAACCTAAGGAGAGAATTCCAGAGACACCAGAGAAGGCTTAAAGAGGTGACATTAAAGGNAAGAGATGATGGGGCTAGGAAGATAATGATACATTTGAGAAAGAATTCTAAGATAGAAGCTGTAGAATTTAGAAATTAAGCAGATGTGGGTGGAATAGTGGGAGAAGGAAGAATCAAAGAGTAAAGTCTGTGCTTTTGAGCTTGAGAGATTAAGTAGATGGTGATGTCATAGTTTATAATAGGAAATTTAGAAGGGAGAATGCACTTAGAGAAAAGATAATTACTTTAGTGCCAGTGTTATTTTCAACAGTCAATAGGGCATATAGGAAAAAGATAATATTTCTGCCTGCCTAGAGCCTATTACTTGTTTAGTATGACAGAATTACACATATCCTTCAAGTGGCTTCTGCTGTAGTCATGAAGTCTCCGCTGAACCTAAGGAGAGAATTCCAGAGACACCAGAGAAGGCTTAAAGAGGTGACATTAAAGGTGGAACTGGAAGAATGAGTAAGAATTCATAAGGTTCACAACAAAGATTCATAAGAAAGCCATTCTATGCAGGGATATAGGATTAACAAAAGCACATAGCTGTGAAAGATCATAGAATGTCTGGGGATTGTAAGAACTTCAAAATCAGTAAAGTGTGTATGTGGTGAAAATGGTGGGAGAGAATATTTAAAATGAAGTTTCATGAGTACCAAAGGCAAAGACTTTACTCTGTGGGAACTGATGGAAATTTAAAGCAGAAGAGTAACATCCACAGATCTCTATATATGTAATTGGCAATGAGGTGTGGTATTCAAAAGGAATCAGAAGGCTGGTCGTGATTCCCTTTGTAGTATCAGGTTAATGCTGTGGACCTTAGTGACTTCTAATTAAGGTCTCCCATTAGTTCTGAGTCCAAGAGATTTGGCTCAATTGGGCATACTCCTTCTCTTATTTCAGTTGCCAGCCATTTTCCTTGTATAAGGAAACAGTTTTTGCCTTTGAAATAGGGCATCTAGTAGGCTTGAATTGATTCTGCTTAGCTCAGAATGCCACACATTGAGATTTCCCTTGTAAAAATTATTGCTAAAAATCACGGATTGTGTCTGATAGTGCTTTATAGTTCATTAAAGCATACAGTCACAATAAACTCCAGTGATTGCCTGGTACATATCAAATATCTGGTATAAAAGGCAGTTGGGAATCTATTCAATGCATCTGGCTATTTCAAGGTAGAAAATTTGTGTTTCTTGTGTGTGTTTGTGTCTCTCTCTGTGTGTATACAGAGGAATAGGTTACTTTTTTTTCCCTATAGTTATATTTTGAAGGCTCTTTCTGTTTTTCCAACTATAATCTTCATTCCAAATGTAGATTCTTGATCCCTGTCCCAAACCTACTGAATCAAAATGGGTAGGTTTAGAGCCCAGTGATATGCATCTTTAAAATGTCTCCATATATTTCTAATGCTATTTAAAGTTTGAAAACCACTAAAATATGGAATCTATGGATTAATAAGATCATGCAGGAATATTTAATTTATGGATCTCCCAGATTCCACACTGCATGAAGTTACTTTTAAATACAGCAAACTAGGCTTCATTCAAAATAGCCCTTGGCATTCTGAGGCAGGAGAACCACACAGTGAATTAGAAAGAAGATTCTAGCTGTCAGATGTCAGGGTGGTCAATCAGGACAAATAGATAAACTAAAAGTCATAATCAAGCCTGTATTTACTTACTGTAAAATTACAAGCAAGAGGCAACAAGAGGAGCCAATTTTCTAGTGTTCCATTTTCCCCTATAGAAAGGCACCAGGCAAGAGTCAGGGGGATGCAGTACAAAGGAGGGTTAGATGAGGTTAGATGAAGCTTAGAGCGGGTTACTGTTGAGAAGCGCTGAACAAAAGTGTCCCTCCTCTTTATGACCTGTGGACTGGAGATAAGGAGAGGAGGAGGGGCTAGGAGTACAAAAGTAAAGAGACAAGTCACAGTGCTCCAGTTAAGACCCTTAATAAGAAGATCTTAGTGGAGATGTGGGAGAAGTGCCTCCACTGAACGAATGCAAGTATGTATATGAGTGTGGCTGGCCCAAAGTGAGTGGCCTGAGTCTGTGACTGTAACTCTTTCTGGCAAACTGCAGTGCAGTGGCTGGGAATGAAGTCTAGTAGGGGAAGAACAGCTTCTCCCCCCTGAGGCCTGCCAAGCAAAGCCTTGTAGTTGCCTATGGCCAGGCCTGAAAAAAATCAACATGTTAGTTTAGAGTTGGACTCCTCAAGGATTTGACTGTGAACCAGGACATCAGAATATTATGCCCAGTTTTGCCAGTGATTCCATGAAAGAGGCCAACTTTTCTGTTTTGGCCTCTGTTTCCTCATTTATCAAAATAAAGAGGCTCTACTGTAATAATCTCACGCTCAGCCTATGAAGCTCCATACATCTCTGTTGTTTGTAGTTTCATTGCTGAGAGAAGGTGGTTGATGTCCAAGGGTGACAGTACATGGACTATACCCCCTGCCACAAAATCAGCTCTTATGTAAACTGGGGAAAATAGTTAATGAACCCTAGGCAGCCTCTTAGTACTCAGCTTGAGAATAGAAGTATCTTTCTCATCTTAGAAAACTAGAGAGATTTTGAACAGCTTTCTGGTTCTGGGGATTCGCTTTAGCAAATACTAGATAAAGGTCAAAGGGAGTAGCAGCTCTCTTAAAAGTGACTCTTGGCATGAGGCTTCTCTCTCCCATCTGGCTTACTAGGCTCCAGCATTTATGATCTGAAGGAGAAGGGCCAGTTTGTTATGGTGGGAGGGGCTAATAGCATCTATAGACGGGGAGCTTATTGAATAGTAGTCTCAATACGACTATCTTAATAGGTCAATAACCTCATATAGGCAGATGACACTACTCTTATGGCAGAAAGTGAAGAGGAACTAAAAAGCCTCTTGATGAAAGTGAAAGAGNGAATGATGCTGAAGCTGAAGCTCCAGTACTTTGGCCACCTCATTCGAAGGGTTGAGTCACTGGAAAAGACCCTGATGCTGGGAGGGATTGGGGGCAGGAGGAGAAGGGGACGACAGAGGATGAGATGGCTGGATGGCATCACTGACTCGATGGACATGAGTTTGGGTAATCTTTGGGAGTTGGTGATGGACAGGGAGGCCTGATGTGCTGTAATTCATGGAGTCGCAAAGAGTTGGACATGACTGAGTGACTGAACTGAACTGAATAGGTCGAGAATGTAAGATTCAGAGAGGAATTTGAAATCCAACCATTGGAAGAGCTTAATAACACACAAGGGTACAATACTAGAGGAGTTGGCTACTTTTGTTTTAGAAAAATATTCATCATAATTCATCATATAAATGAATGTGATTGTCGAGATCAAGAATCTGTACTCCTGGGTGCTGAGTGTTTTGGAGACACAACAGGCCTCTGGTGGTATATGTATACCATAGAACAGAAGGAGACTTAGATAAATGTTTTGCCAATCGGTGTCTCTTTATTTGTGTGTATTCTCAGTCATAATAGAGGAAACTATGGTAGTTTAAACAAGTTTCTGCTTGTGGGCTAAGTAATATCTTTGGGAGTTTTTTATTAGGACATCAGTATCTTTTGAGAGAGATGTCAAGTTCCATGAGTTCCTTGAAAGAAAGTGTTAGTCACTCAGTCAGGTCCAACTCTTTGTGACCCTATGATAGACTGTAGCCTGCCAGGCTCCTCTGTCCATGGAATTCTCCAGGAAAGAATACTGGAGTGGGTTGCCATTCCCTTCTCCAGTGGGTCTTCCCAAAAAAGGAATCAAAACTGGGTCTCCTGCATTTCATACAGATTCTTTACCATCTGAGCCACCAGGGTATACCATCAATTCCTTAGTTGTAGTTTACCCACAAAAATGAAGTCTGATGAAGTGTCAGTCATATAATTTTATTCAAAGTTTAGATCTGAAACATGGATGTGTCTTCTGGAATGTGATGGGATAGCAGGAGTGTAGGCAAAGCTGATGCTTGGGTTTTGGGTAACTGAAGGAGATGGTATTTTCATCTCCTGTGGGAGAGGTAGAGGTGGGCAAGAGGGTCAAATGGACTTTACCACCCTTCAGTCCACACACTGACTCCGAGCACCTCCATCTCAACAGGGCCAAAATTTCTGAGCTGCCAACAGATGTTGTTTGTTTAATGTTGATTATTTCCCTTCTGAGCTCACTGATACTTGCATCCTAAACAGTGAGACAAGTGGCCATAATTGAATGCTCAGGATCCAGAACAAAGTTCAAAGAAAGTTCACTAAATAAACTTAAAACCTTCTAGTGAAAGAGAAAATGCTTTGGAATGTCTTTCTAACTTCAGAAACACAGAATAGCATTTTGCTCCACATGGGAATTAACTGGTTGATGGATTCATTTTACAAAAGATTCGATCTAGTTGTTCTTCAATAAAAACTCTAGCAATTCAGAAATATGAATGCTTCCAGAAAATTGAAAGGCACTGTGGTGCAGTGGAAAGAGCACGGAAACAGACAGCCTTGGGCAAGATAGTTAACATCTCAGTGCCTCAGTTTCAGTTTTCTCATCTATAAAATGAGGATAACAGCCTTTGCTCAGCTTCATAGCTATTGTGGGGCTTCAGGCTAATAAAATATGTAAAGTGCCTAATATAGTTCCTGGTATATATTGTTGTTTCTGTTGTCCCATTGCTAAATTGTGTCTGACTCTTTGCAACCCCATGGACTGAAGCATGCCAGGCTCCTCTGTCCTCCACTATCTCTCAGAGTTTGTTCAAGTTCATGTCCATTGAGTTGGTCATGCTATCTAACCATCCCATCCTTTGCCACCCACTTCTCCTCTTGCCTTCAGTCTTTCCCAGCATCAGGGCTTTAGTCAATGTGTTGGCTCTTTGCACCTGGTGGCCAAAGTATTGGAGCTTCAGCATCAGCATCAGTATCAACCCTTCCAATGAATAGTCAGGGTTAATTTCCTTTAGGATTGACTGGTTTGATCTCCTTGCTGTCCAAGGGACTCTCAAGCACCACAGTTTGAAAACATCATTTCTTTGGCATTCTTGACATATAATAGATACTTAAAAATGCTAGTTCCAGTGTTCCCCTTGTGTTGAAGAGTGATGTTGGAGTAGAAAAGGGAGTCTAAAATATAGGACAGAAGCCATAGCTGATGAAAATCAATCCTACTGAAGATAAAGCCATACTGAAAGCATGATGCAATTCTGTAGACAAAGTTTATATAATCTCTACAAATGGTTTGTTCACAGTGTCTCAGGGAGCAAATTTATAGCCGTGCCTGGAAGAAAGAGATAGACATCAAAAGATGATGGCAGTATGTATAGGACACCCAGTCCAGTTCACATTGGCCCTGTTGTCACTATCAGTATGGCAGGAGGCCCTTTAGCACACTCCTACTATACCAGAACCATCCCTGTTTACAAAGATAGTGGCTGCTTACTTGGGCAAGATTTTCATTGTGGGCTGTCAGTAGTAATCAGGGAATAATTCCCACTTAAATAGCAGCATAACATTGCAGCTATTCAAATAGACAAACATAAACAGTCTTTAGTGTTGGAGAGGATGTAGGGAAAACGCACTTGTATACACTGCTGGTGGGAATGCAAATAGGTACAACCCTTTGGAAGATGGTTTTGTGGTTTCTCTAAAATATTGAAATGGGCCTTTACATCAGCTGAGCAATTCTGCTTCTATGTATATATCCCAGAGAAATATCCCCATATGCATTTGGAGATATGATCAAAGGATGGTTATTGTAGATTTAGTTGTAATAGCCTGATTGCTCATCTGTTGGAAAATGGTTAAACATTATAGCACATTCGCATGATCAAATATTATGCAGCCATTTAACAATGATGTGTATTGGATGCAAGAATATGGAAGTATCATTGATTCATTGTTGAAATTTAAAAGTAAGTTTCAGTACAGTGTTTATAGCATAATATCAAATTAATTTTATAAAATTTTAGAGGTAGTATATACCTAGATTTATACAGGAAAATATCTGGAAAGATAAGAGTTGCCCCTGGGTAGTTGGGATGGGAGTGCTATTGATTGAGCAGAGTCTTGAAATGTTACTTTCCCTGTTTATTTGTTGGATGTCTGCATTGTTTGAAATTCTTTAGATGAACGTGTTGCAGTCTTTTAAATAAATCATGAAATAATAAAACAAATATATGTGACAGATTGGCCAAGTCATTTGTAGTCCATGATTGCTTGGTTTGCATTTTCTGAGTTTTCAAATAATGATAATGATAGTAGCTAACATTTGTTAAGTGCTTACTATGTGCCTGGCAATGATCTAAGCGCTTTACATATATTAACTCCTATCATCTTCACAAGATCCTTGTGAGGTTGTTGTAGTCTGTTTGGGCTGCTGTAATAAAAGTACAACATACTGGGTGGCTTATAAATAGTAGACATCTATTTCTCACAGTTCTGGAGGCTGAGAAATCCAGGAGCAATACACCAGCAGATTCAGTGTTTAGTGAGGGCCCATTTCCTGGTTCATAGACAGCTATCTTCTTGTTCTATCCTCATAGGGTGGAAGGAGTGAGGAGGCTCTCTAGAGTCCCTTTCATAAGGGCAGTAATCCTATTCATGAGGGCTCCCCCCTCATGACCTAATCACCTGCCAAAGGCCTCACCTCCTAATATCATCACAGTGGGGGTTAAGATTTTAACATGTAAATTTGAGGGGAGGGGGCATAAACATTTATTCTTATAGCAGAGGTAGAAATGATATCATCCCCATTTTACAGATAAGGAAACTGAGGCTCAGAGACATTAGAAACCTTATTGAATCTCCTACATCTCATGATTAATGGAGCTGGACTTTGAAGTCAGAGAAACTTGCTTCAGAGCCAGCATGCTTAAACACTATTCCATAGTGCCACTCAGATAAAAGACATCAGTGACAAAGTCCATGTTCTCAAAATGTTTAGAGACTGACTGGGGTGATATACACACTCTCTCTGGGTATTTTTTTCTGTCTTTTCTGTGTCTCTCACACACAGATACATAAACACATATAGGTTCAGAAATACATATGAAATAATATAATACAAACGAGCCCTATGGAAAATGAATGCTATAGGAGGTATTAATATCTAGGAGAAAGTGTTCATTGTAGGCTCTAGGACTCAGAGAGAAGCACTTAGAGTTGAACTTGTAGCTCACCTTCTCACCTGATTCTTCTGTGGTCAAGAACATGTTCAGTGGTACAGTTGGTACGGATACTTTAACAACTTATGAATAAGAATAAAACAAAACCTGGAAACCAACCCAGACCCTTGTGTATATGTTACTCTGCAAAGCTGGGCTTGGGCATTGCAGCAGCCTTGAACCCAACTATGGTAACTTAAGTGGTTCTATTGGCCTGTGCTACAGGAGAACCACTGTAGCTATTTTGTGCCTCAGCCTCATCTCTCTCTTTTAATATGGGGTAAGTCTAATCTAAAGTTATATAAAGCCACAACTGGATGGGCCTTTCTATGCTCTCTCTCCACTTTTTTTTAATAGATGAAAAACTGAAGCCCAGAAAACTTAATTAACTTGATCAAGGGTCACACTGCTATTTTGGTGGCCAAAATAATGCAGATGTGGTTGGATGTTACTTTTCTTTAAAGTAAAATACATCACCTTGCTAAAGGGGTCCCTCTGCCTTGTGATTTAGGTAAAGGATTTAGAAGCTTTCATGTAGGGTTTGTTTCCACCCCCTAAACACACACACATACCCACACATACATGTACAATAATTTCACTTCCTGATGCTTTTGTTTGTGTTTTTTATTAATTACCACTTTCCCTCCTCATAAGTTATTGGAGGAATTTAGTAAGGCTTTTTCCTCCTGAATATGGGTGGGGAGGAGAAAATGTTTGATCTGCCCAGACATGACTTTTCAAAGGGTATCACTGTCATGGCCAGAGGATGAATGATGATGGTACCCCTAATAGAATCTTGAGAACAGGCCCCAGTTTTCAGGGATGGCATTTCACGTGCTTGCTTGGAGGATGATGAGTTAGTATCTTGCTGACATGATCAATTATGTGGGGCCAGGGTTAGGATTATATAACAGACCTGCCTGCAGGAAAAACTTTATAAAACAAAGGGGTGGAAAAAAAAAAGTGCTGTGCAATTGCATAATAATCTTGTGAAAAACAAAATGGCTTATTCATTTTAATAAAAACACTAGGAAAAAAATGATGAGTCTTCACTCTGTCTAATCAATTGCAGGGCTTCACAATAAAAGCGAAGCCGCTTACTCCCCACAAATAAGCACAAAATCAATCCTCAAAAGCAACATATTTTATTGCACCTTTTCTTGGCTCTTCAACCCCCCCAATTTATAAATGGTTATTTTTTTTCCTCAGTTAGGTGGAGATGGGGTGGGGAAGAGCAGACTTGTAGATATCTATAGCTTTCTGAGCTAGGTGTCATGGGGCTGTTTTCAAAGTCCTTCCCAGTTCAATAGTAACATCAATTAATATGAGGATTAAGTTGCAGGTTGAGTCATGTGTAGTAGAAGCACACAACAGGGTGTATCAGAGAAGAGTCTTAATTCAACTCTGCTCTAGATAAGCTCTGACACTGGACAATATGGCAAGATCCATGCTTGTGTCTAGGCCCAACCAGGCTCATCATTCCTTAATTCTCTTCTGAGATATTTCCTACCAGCCGGAACATAAAATCTGGTGCTTAAGCTTCCTTTCTCATCCATATACAAACATCCAGAAGTCTTTGTTTCTTCTTCCTTTATGCTGAAATATACATCTGCTTTTAGCCTACTTCCTCTGATTCTATAGATCTTAAAAGGTGATTTCTCCCAGGAAGCATTTCTTAGCACTCCTCCATAACTCCCTGCCTTTCAGTATAGATTTAGGTACTTTTCTTCAGTGTTACCTTCACACACACACACCCATCCCTTGCTTTACCTATCATTGTCTACTTATGTGGCTTTCTTGTCCCCTTCATAGAATGCTCAAAGGTAGGGGCTAGGTACATGTTGGATCTGTATCTATATTAGGCAACACTGTGGTTGACACAGAGAATGGGCTCAGTCAGTAATTCTGGAATCGAAATAAATGCTGTGGCTTACCTGATATTGTGAGATGAGAGGGAGCAGCAATGAATTAATCAGATAAACATCCCTATTAGAACGGATTTTAAGAACTGGCAATGTTGAAAGAGCCTTAAAACAAGAAATATGGAGGCTGTGAATTGCAGCAACTCTGCAAACAGGGGCACAGAGCTTGAATCTGTGACCTAGACATGTTTTCCTTCAATTAGTGTCC
>SJYA01005647.1:1848105-1870372 GCA_006410615.1 Neotragus moschatus | reverse complement strand
ATAGTGCTAGACAGTACATATTACATTAATAGGTGAGACCTTGATTTTTCTCTCTCTCGTCCTGCTTACTGACTGAGATTGTGTTGGCCCCACTTTCAGGTGGTTTGGGGATTTTTTTTTGCCTCTAGCTATCAGAAAGGCAATACTTTTTCTTTTCCTCTTTTCCTCAGTTCATTTGTCCTTTTAACTTTGTTCCTTCCTCCTGAAGTCTCCACTTCTTTGTTTCTTCTGAGTCTGATAGTTTTCTGTTAGGTGTTTGCAAGTCCCAGGTCACTGTAAATCCCTGTCTCTCTCCTTGTAAATTGTTTGTCTCCAATGCAGGTTGTCAGTGAGAACTGTTCTGTTGGGTAGAGAGAGAGTGGTGAGTGATGAGTCCTAAAACTGGAGGAGGGAAGGGGGGAGGAAGAATGTCAGGGTGATTCTCCACACTGGATTGCAATCTGCTATTTGATATTTTTATATTCTTGGGAGAGCAAAATGAAAATTTAAAAAAGCACATCTTACAGAGGGAGAATTTTTTTCCTTCCCAAATCCTTCATTGGATCTACATAGTAGGGGAGTTGCTCCCTTGCCTGGATAACTGGTCTTCTTGTAGTAAAAACCATTCATCCCTTTCTCAATTTAGATTGCATTACAAAGCTTTTTTCCATTAACTGGACACTCAAAGGCATGACTGAGTTATCCTTTCTTTTTTCTTACAATCATACAGTAAGCATTTTATGGTGAGGTTTTTTAAAACATAGTTTAAAGATATCAGCATATTACTCCATTTTGTTTAGGTACCATAATGTGCTTAATTATTACTCTAATGTTTAATATTTAGGTTGTGTCTATGTTTTAGTATTATAAAATTTACAAGGATAAACTACAATGTTAAGTTTTGTGTACATGTCTATTTCCCTAGGATGATGTCCTGAGAAATAAAATTAGAAGCTAAAATATAGAACTTAATTTTTCTAATATTTTAAATTGAAAAGTAATTGTGATTTTAAATGATAAAAGTAATAAAAACCAGGCACTTAAAAAGAAAGTGTATAAAATAGAAAGTGTAACTCATTTATGACATCTCACCCCTTAGAGATCATGTTTTATCAGATGTATATTTTTAGTATGAACAATTAGTGCTCTTTTTATTATTGTCTGTTGCTATCCTGAAAGATCAACCGTTTAAAAGTCTCACTGCTACTACTGCTGCTAAATCACTTCAGTCATGTCTGACTCTGTGCGACCCCATAGACGGCAACCCACCAGGCTCCCCCGTCTAGCAGTTGATAAAAGGGCCAATTTCACTGTATACTCATCAACTGTTAAGTATTCTGTTTATCAGTATTCACATTTGATAAGCAAATTGATTTTGAGTAGTTTTTACATTAACAATACCAAGTATATGTATTGCACACACATACATATTACAAATATGTTCTCTACTTTGTAATTAAAATTTGAAGTGTTTTATTATATAGTTTTTACATTTCTATATAGTCATGTTTATTAACCTTTTCCTTTATGATTTATTTTTTCTTTTATATTTAAAATTTTTCCCTTCTTCCATGAGCAGATAAATATTCACTTATATCTTATTACCATAAATTTTAAGGTTTAAATTTCTTAATATACTTTAAATTAAGATATATTGCAAACATAAGAAAAATGCATTAATTTAATATAACAAGCACCAATGAATAAATCATTCAGATTTAACAGATGCTAGCGTTTTGTTATGCTTAACTATTTTCTGTAAAGAGAAGCAGTTACAGATATAGCTAAAGACCCTCCTTCATATTTTTCATCTCCCTACTTCTGCTGAAATTTTTGCATATAGTTGTTCTGCATGCTTTTGTATTTTTCTACATTATTTACAACTATACATGCTATGAAATATTGTTTAATGGGATTTAAAATTTGACCTGAATAGAATCATTTCCAACTGACTTTCATCATACAACATTATACTTTTAGGATTTACCCAGATGGATGCCTATAGTTCTAGGTTACACATTTTTACTACTTTATCATATACAGTTGCATAAAATTGGAGTTCTTTTTGTAAATTGCCTGCTATTATTTTATATTTTGTTTAAAAAATAATATCCTAATTCAGTGATGTGAAAATATTTTCCATGCTCCAAAAAAATTTTAAGTTTCTGTTTTCAAATATAGATACTTGATTTACATGGAATTATTTTTCTGTATGATGTGGGTAGGATTTTCATTGACTTATTCCAAATAAATAACAAGCTGTCACAGCTCCAATTTTTGAATAGGGCATTCTGCCCACACTGAGTAGTAATGCAATTTCTGTCATATATTAGGTTGGTGCAAACATAATTGTGGTTTCAGACCGTGAATTTTAAATCATTACAACTAGGCTCAAACACATCTTTATTAGTCAAAATAGGGACCATTACAATCAACATATTTTTGCCAATGAGAAATAAGTTTACTCCCATAGCATAAAAATCCGTGCTTTGGAATTCTATGAATGCTGGAAAGCATTTTCTGCTTCCTCCTGGTTGGGAAGTGTTTTCCCTGCAGCAAGTTTTTGAGATGCTTGAAGAAATGATAATCAGTTCTCAAGAGGTCGAGTGTATATGGTGGATGAGGCAAAACTTCATAGCCTGACTCATTCAACTGTTGAAGCATTGGTTTGTGCCATGTGCGGTTAGGAGAAGAATTGGGACCTTTCTGTTGACCAATGCTGGCTGCAGGTGTTGCAGTTTTTGGTGCATCTCAGAGATTTGCTGAGCATACTTCTCAGATGTAATGATTTTGCCAGGATTCAGAAAGCTGTAGTGTATTAAACAGTGACCGTGACCTTTTTTTGATGCAAATTTGGCTTTATGAAGTGCTTTGGAACTTCTTCTGAGTCCAATCACTGAGCAGGTCATAGCTAGTTGTCATATAAAATCCACTTTTTGTCACACATCACAATCTGATTGAGAAATGGTTCATTGTTGCATAAAGTGAGAGAAGCTGATATTTCAAAATGATGATATTTTTGATTTGCTGTCAGCTCATGAGACACCCCCTGATTGAGCTTTTTCACCTTTCCAATTTGCTTCAGATGCTAAGTGACTGTAGAATGGTCTACGTTGAATTCTTCAACAACTTCTTGCATAGTTGTAAGAGGATCAGCTTTGATGATGACTCTCAGTTGGTCATTGTCAACTTCCAATGGCTGGCCACTGCACTCCTCATCTTCAAGGCTCTTGTCTTTGCAAAACTTCTTGAATTACCACTGCAGTGTATATTTGTTACCAATTCTTGGGCCAAATGCATTGTTGATGTTGTGAGTTGTCTCTGCTGCTTTATGACCCATTTTGAACTCAAATGAGAAAATAGCTTGAATTTGCTTTTTGTCTAACAGCATTCTCATAGTCTAAAATAAATATAAAATAAACATCAAGTAATGAGTCATTAGCAAAATAACATAAAATGAGAAATGCACATTAAAATGATGTACAGCATAACCACATTTATTAAGAATGTAATCCAATATCAAATGGCAAATTTCAATGATTCAAAAACTAAAATTACTTTTGTACCAACCTAAAGAGGAGAGTGAAAAAGTTGGCTTAAAGCTCAACATTCAGAAAATGAAGATCATGGCATCTGGTCNGAAAAGACTCTGATGCTGGGAGGGATTGGGGGCAGGAGGAGAAGGGGACAACAGAGGATGAGATGACTGAATGGCATCACTGACTCAATGGACGTGAGTCTGAGTGAACTCCGGGAGTTGGTGATGGATAGGGAGGCCTGGCGTGCTGCGATTCATGGGGTTGCAAAGAATCAGACACGACTGAATGACTGAACTGAACTGAACTGAATGTGTGTATGTCAATCCCAATCTCCTAATTTATCCATCTGCCCCCATCCCCTGGTAACCATAAATCTGTTTTCTACATCTATTAGCCTACTTCTTTTTGTACTAAGTTCACTGATACCCTTTTTCAGATTACACATATAAGTGGTATCATATGATATTTGTCTTTCTGTGTCTGACTTCACTCAGTATGACAATCTCTAGGTCCATCCATATTGCTTAAAATGGCATTATTTTGTTCTTTTTTATGACTGAGTAGTATTCCACTGTATATACATACCACATCTTCTTCATCTATTCCTCTGTTGATGGACCTTTAGGCTGCTTCCATGCTCTGGCTATCGTAAATGGCTGCAGTGAATATTGGGGTGCATGGACCTTTCTGAACTATGGTTTTCTCTGGGTATATGTTAGGAGTGGGATTGCTAGATCATATGGTAGTTCTTTTTTCAGTTGTTTAAGGAACTCCCATACTATTCTCTATAGTAGCTATACCAACTTACAGTCCTATCAATAGTGTAGGAAGGTTCTCTTCTCTCCACACCCTTTCCAACAATTATTGTTTGTAGATTTTTTGATGATGGCCATTCTAACTACGAAAGGTTGTTGCTAAACCATGAAAGATACCAGGATTCTTGGCCTCCAGAGGAGAAGGATTCAATCCAGGGCCAGAGACAAGGCTTGATCACTCAGAGCTTTTATGTAATAAAGTTTTATTAAAGCATAAAAGAGACAGAGAAAGCTTCTGACATAGACATCAGAAGCAGGCAGAAAGAGTACCCCCCTGTTAGTCTTCAGCTGGATGTTATATAGCTACTAGCAGTCTGCTAATTAAAGGAAAGAAATGTCTCAAAACTCAGAGAATGGCACCAGGCCCCTCACCCACAGCATGCATTTTGAGATAGTATTGGCACCAGATGAGTCATCTTGGGCCATAAAACAATAGACAAGAATCTTGAAGAAAGGCAGATTTCCATACAAATATATAGTTTCATTAACATAAATTAGGAGAATGGATGTATGAGTATAACATACTGGTTTGTCAAGTCAGTTTTGAGCCTTTAGGGGGAACTGAGTTGAAGACAGAGACTGGGGTAAATATATAGTACATTAGCATAGCTTAAGAGAAATATTTCCATAAGAAAAATGCATTGGCNCAAATATATAGTTTCATTAACATAAATTAGGAGAATGGATGTATGAGTATAACATACTGGTTTGTCAAGTCAGTTTTGAGCCTTTAGGGGGAACTGAGTTGAAGACAGAGACTGGGGTAAATATATAGTACATTAGCATAGCTTAAGAGAAATATTTCCATAAGAAAAATGCATTGGCTAGCTCAAGGTTTGAGAAAAGTTAAGTTCAGGTGGAACCAGGTGTCATTATGGCAACACAGAATTTTAAGAGAAACCTCTTTTTAAATTTTTTTAGAGAAAGGGGGGGAAAAAGTAGTTTGTTTCCTCCTGCCTCTTAACAGAGAGAGAAAAAAGGTCTGACACTTGCAGCCTATTTCCTCCATTTGGAGACCCCCCTGGCCTTACCGCCTGTTACCCTCACAGCTAGTATGAGGTGCTATGTGATTTTAGTTTTAATTTGCATTTCTCTAAGCATTAGAAAAAATAATAATTCTCTAATAATTAGAGTGATGGAAATAAAACTACAATAATATTAATAATCAGGTACTACTTTTTACTAATAAAACTAATAATAAAAGGTCAGACACAGCTTAGCAATGAAAAATAACAATAATAATTAGTGATGTTAAACATCTTTTCATATATTTTGTGGCCACCTGTATATCTTTGAAGATATGTCTATTTAGATATTTGGCCCATTTATTGATTTTGTTGTTTGCTTTTTTGATATTGAGCTGCATGAACTGTTTGTATATTTTGGAGATTAATCCTTTTTCAGTTGCTTCATTTGCAAATATTTTCTCCAAGTCTGAGGATTGTCTTTTTGTTTTATTTGTTCTTCCCTTTGCTCTACAAAAGCTTTTAAGTTTAATTAGATTTCATTTGTTTATTTTCATTCATCTAGGAAATGGGTCAAAAAAGATCTTGCTGAGATTTATGCCAAAGAGTGTTCTGCCTGTTTTCTTCTAAGAGTTTTATAGTGTGTGGCCTTACATTTAGGTTTTTAATCCATTTTGAATTTATTTTTGTGTATGGTATTATGGAGTGTTCTAATTTCATTCTTTAAATGTAACTATCCAGTTTTCCCACCACCATATTGAAGAGACTGTCTTTTCTCCATTGTATGTTCTTACCTCCTTTCTCATAGAATAGTTGACCATAGGTGCATGGGTTTATCTCTGGACTTTCTGTCCTTTTCCACTGATCTATATTTCTGTTTTTGTACCAGTACAATACAGGGTTTTGATAGCTTTGTAGTCTAGTCTGAATTCAGAGCCTAATTACTTCAACTCTGTTTTCCTTTCTCCATATTGCTTCAGCTATTTGCGGTCTTTGTGTTTCCATACAAGTTTTCATCTCATCTTTTGTGAATATATTATTTTATGTACTTCTGTAAAGCTGTACATGTTTGTTATATATATTTGACATTACTGTTTATTACTAAAATTTGTTATTATTTTGAGTTTCTATCTTCTAGATTAAAAAAATAAGTCTAAGCAAGATATTCACGGCCTTCCCTGGTGGTTCAGCAGTTAAGACTTGGCACTTCCCCTGCAGGGGGCATGAGTTCAATCTCTGATCAGGTAACTAAGATCCCACATGCCATGTATTGTGGCCAAAAATTTTTGTAAAACTTTAAAAATAAATTTAAAAAAATGATAGTCACATGGCAAAACCCATTAATAGTACAAAAATACATGCAATGAGAAGTATAGCTTCTTTATGTGCCATATCTCTAGTCCCCAAGTGTGATTTTAGAATTCAATTTTCTTCCTTACATAAAATGGGACATCTTACTAATTTTGGTTTAAGTACACAGGATCTTGTTCATTTTATGCTTTAAGAACTTGAGTAGTAGGTATTCTGGGGCTAATGTGACTCAAAGAAGCCATCATGGATCCAGGCTTCTTTTATTTTTCTACCTTGCTGCATGAAGCATGTAGATATGCATTTTTATACCTGTCAACTCATGATATTAAACCTCCAGCCTCAAGTTCATGTTCCAGGCAGGATCAAAGAGAAAGGAACATGGCAGTCAACTAAGTCTGTCCCCTTAAAAAAAATTTCTTGTAAGCAACATCTAGCAAATTTTACTTATATCTAGTTTGCTAGAATTAGGCCCTTATGTCTAGCCAAAATTGAAGGGATCTTTGGGAAAGTGTATACACTCTACTGGATACATTGCTTCCCCAAATAAAAATGTACTTTTGCTCATAGGAAAGAAATGTAGATAAGATATTGATAAGCAGCTAGTAGTGCTTGCAGCTAGCAGTCCTATCACCTGCCACTGTTAACAGTTTTAGGGTTTTTTCACTAATTTTATGTATATAAGGACATGTTTATTCTATAGTTCAAACCATTGTTTACCTTTAATTTCTCATGAGTACTCCATTTCCTGAGTTCCTGCATGTTAAAAATGGTTTTCAGTTACCTTTATATTTGAAAAATAGCTGACATGGGCATAACATTCTTGAGTCACATTCCCTTTCTCTGAGGATTCTCTCAATATTGTTCTACTATATTTTAGTAGGAAGCTTGAGACTAGCCTAAATTCTTATTCCCATTTATAAGTTATTAATTTGTGTGGATGTCTATTGGATTCTTTCTTTGATTTTGAAGACAGGTGCTTTTTATAACTAAATGATTAAGTGGTGGGACTTTATTAATATAATAATCAATTTTATTTATTTAAAGCAGTCTTTTTCAGGCATTAATAAAACATTTTAATATATAAAAAAACTCAATCTAATCTAAATAAAAACTTTAACATTCAATTTATTTTATACCACCAGCTTAGGCCCTGACTATGTTTGGAAATCTGGATTGGAAAAGGGGTCACTCTAAACCCTTTGGATGGGGTAGAGAGGAAGGATAAAATGTTTAAATCAATCAATTAGTCATTTAATCAGTCTCACACATTAAATGCCAATAGCCCCCAACCCTATCCAGTTATTGTGACACTCTAAAAAACCATTGCACATTTACCTGTGCCCTTTGGCAGTGAATATTTTCAACATTCAGCAATATCTAGAGACAATTTTTATTATCCTAACTGGGGAGGCCAAGGATGCTAGTAAACATCCTAGAGTGCACAGGACAGTCCCCACAACAAGGAATTATGTGGTCCAAAGTATTAGTAGTACTAAGGTTAAGAAACTCTGCCCTAGGGAGCAAAGGATTGTACCACACCCAGTTGAAAATCTCTGGAAGACTGACTAGCTAGCAATGAAGCTTATGTGTTATAGGTTTCCTGTGTAATTATATTGCAAAGCTGACTGCCAATAACCTTTTCCCCCAGCCCCATCTATGTCTGTGCATTTCCTCATTTAGCCCTCATTCTTTTGCCATTCCACAGGTTTAAGAGAGCTCAGGGAAATATTGGCTATCTTTAAGAAACTGTGGATTTGGACTATAAGGTGCTCAAACAGTAAAGAATCTGCCCGCAATGTGGGAGACCTGGGTTTGATCCCTGGGTTGGGAAGATCTGCTGGAGAAGGGCATGGCAATCCACTCTACTATTCTTACCTGGAAAATTCTATTAATTTTTCAGTGGAATATCACTGTTTTTCTAAGTGGACAGTGAGGAAATACTGAGAATTTGGTACTTCTTTTTGAACTATTAAAATATCTTTTATTGTGCTTCTTGAGTTGGCTAAAATTTTTAGAGGTGCATCAAATAATTGGGACAGTAAAGGACATCCTTTTCTTAACACTAAGAATTCCACTTAGTGTTTATTATTCCACTTAGTGTTTATTATTCATTCATTCTTTCATTATTTTTAGTTACCTACCATATAATAGCATTTCAGTAGCTGGTGTCCATACAGTGATGATTAAAAAATAGTCTCTACATTCATGGAGGAAACAGTGGTGATATAGATATTAAACAATTGCACAAATAAATTTATCTTAACAAATTCTGAGGTGATCTAATTTAAAGTAGATGTTAGGAAAATCTACTCTGAATAAGAAATATTTAAGCTGAGTATTTTAAAATAAATAGGAATTAATTTTTCTTTTAAAAAAAGCATTCCAAATAGAAGGAATCAAGGCCTTGAGACACGTTATTTGAAGAACTGGAAGAAAGGTGGTAAGGCTGGATCTTCTTGGATAGGAAAGCTGGCTGGCCAGGGATTTGATTGGAGAGGTTTTTAGTGGTTGGTAATTCAGGACCTTATTAAGGCTTTTGTATTTTCTTTTTAGTTAATGAGATATAACTAGTACTATTTTACAGAAATGGGGAACATTGGGAAAGAAGTAGATTTCTTTTGCTGTTGTGAGTGAGTCTAGTTCTATACTTGTTGAAAATAAGACATCTTTGAGAAATCAAATGCTGAGTAACATATAAATATTCTATATACATTTGGAGCCCAGAAGATAGCTTATAACAACAGAAAAAAAGAATCTGAGAATGAAGAGCCACAAGCTGGAAGGAAACTAGGGAGTTTCAAATGTAGACAGTGGTCAATTCAGCCAAATATCAATGCAAAATATGAAGGAAGATGGGAACTGAAAAGTGTCTACTAGATATAGCAACATTGAAGTCAATAGGGACTACTTAAGCATGAGATGGCTGGATGGCATCACTGACTCAATGTATGTGAGTCTGAGTGAACTCTGGGAGTTGGTGATGGACAGGGAGGACTGGCGTGCTGCGATTCATGGGGTCACAAAGAGCTGGACACGAATGAGTGACTGAACTGACCTGAAGCAAAAGCTATTTTGTAGTGATGAAGATTGAAGTCATGGAAAAGTGAATGGGAAGTGAGGAAGTGGAATGAGTGTGTAGATAGCTCTTTAGGGAAGACTGACTTTGTTGAGAATAGACAGAGATCAATAACAGAAAAAAAATATGGGATCAAGAAAAAATTTTATCTTAGATGTGAGTAAATAAAGCATCTTCGAAAACTGATTATGAAGGTCGAGGTGGGAAGCAGAGTACATACACAGGAGCTAGTCTTTGTAAGCAGGAGGGTTCAGTTCAGTTCAGTCGCTCAGTCGTGTCCAACTCTTTGCAACCCCATGAATCGCAGCACGCCAGNACTGCTGAAGCCTGGCTTGGAGAATTTTGAGTATTACTTTGCTAGTGTTTGAGATGAGGGCAATTGTGTGGTAGTTTGATCATTCTTTGGCATTGCCTTTCTTTGGGATTGGAATGAAAACTGACCTTTTCCAGTCCTGTGGCCATTGTTGAGTTTTCCAAATTTGCTGCCATGTTGAGTGCAGCACTTTCACAGCATCATCTCTTAGGATTTGAAATAGCTCAACTGAAATTCCGTCACCTCCGCTAGCTTTGTTCCTAGTAATGCTTACTAAGGCCCACTTGACTTTGAATTCTAGGATGTCTGACTCTGGGTGAGTGATCACACCATTATGATTATCTAGGTCATGAAGATCTTTTGTGTATAGTTCTTCTGTGTGTTCTTGTCACCTCTTCTTAATATCTTCTGCTTTTTTAAGTCCATACTATTTCTGTCCTTTATTGTGCCCTTCTTTGCATGAAATGTTCCCTTGGTATCTCTAATTTTCTTGAAGAGACCTCTAGTCTTTCCCATTCTATTGTTTTCCTCTGTTTCTTTGCATTGATCACTGAGGAAGGCTTTCTTATCTCTCCTTGCTATTCTTTGGAACTCTCCATTCAAATGGGTATATGTTTCCTTTTCTCCTTTGCCTTTCACTTCACTTCTCTTCTTTTCACAGCTATATGTAAGGTGTCCTCAGACAACCATTTTGCCTTTTTGCATATCTTTTTCTTGGGGATGGTCTTGATCATTACCTCCATACAGTGTCACGAGCCTCCATCCATAGTTCTTCAGGCACTCTGTCTATCATATCTACTCCCTTGACTCTATTTGTCAATTCCACTGTATAACTGTAGGGATTTGATTTAGGTCATACCTGCATTGGAAAAGACCCTGATGCTGGGAGGAATTAGGGGCAGGAGGAGAAGGGGATGACAGAAGATGAGATGGCTGGATGGCATCACCGAGTCGATGCATTTGAGTATGGGTGAACTCCGGGAGTTGGTGATGGACAGGGAGGCCTGGTGTGCTGCGTTTCATAGGGTCGCAAAGAGACGGACACGACCCAGCAACTGAACTGAACTGAACTGAATGGTCTAGTGGTTTTCCCTACTTTCTTCAAGTTAAGTCTGATTTTGGCAATAAGGATTTCATTTTCTGACTATATAGAACTTCTACCATCTTTGGCTGCAAATAATATAATCAATCTGATTTCGTATTGACGATCTGGTGATGTCCGTGTGTAGAGTCTTGTCTCATGTTGTTGGAAGAGGGTGTTTGCTATGACCAGTGCACTCTCTTGGCAAAACTCTGTTAGCCTTTCCCTGCTTCATTCTGTACTCCAAGGCTGAATCTGCCTGTTACTCCAGGTATTTCTTGACTTCCTATTTTGCATTCTTTTGTCCTTGGGTCACCAGGAAACTGTCACAACATTGTTAATCCACTATGTTTCAGTATAAAGTAAAAAGTTTTTAAAATAAATGCCAAAAAAAGTGTGAGTTTAGAGAGAATTTAATAGACAAATCTAACTTGCCTGATGGAAGGGCATTTTACAAATTCCAACATGTATAATACAATCTAGATTTTAAAAACAGTAACAATCATATCTTGCATTTTTAAAGAGGTCTTACATACTTATTGAATATTGGGTGTCATCTATGAAACAAGTAGGATGTGTATTATTTTCCTAATTGTATTTTTGTGTAATTATTCATTTTGTGTAATAATTGTGTATTATTGTGTACTATTTTCCTAACTGAGGAAGCTGTGTGCCAGAGCACTGAACTCAGAAAACTTGATCTCCAGTCTAACCTCAAGTCTTAGTCTCCATAACACAGGGCTGATAATGGGATCTATGTGAAGGTCCCTTCTAACTCTGTACTTTCTTGATTTAGTGAATTGATGTCAATACTAGCTCCAGAAGCCATAAATCCTAGTTTCAAGCCTTAGAATATTCTAGGGAAGAGAGACATTAGTACTATAATTTATTAGGTATCTACCATGTACCAGACCTTTCCCATTTATTATTTCACAACGATCTAAGTGTCATAACTGATTTAGGAAAAAAGAATCCAACCTGGTTTGCCAGGTTCCCAGAACAGTGTCTTTTTAAAAACATATTTATTTATTTTTTAATTTCTTTGGCTACACCAGGTCTTAATTGTAGCATGCAGGATGCATATGGGATCTAGTTCCATATGGGATCTGTTTACTACTATTGGCAGGACCAGAGATCTAACCTGGGCACCCTGCATTGGGAGCACAGAGTCTTAGCTACTGGACCACCAGGGAAGTCCCTCATGCTTTTTTCCTTACCACACCTGCCTTCCCTTATAGCTCACAAGGCCACTCACTTAAATTAGGGCTTTATGTATCACCACTAAAGTAGCACCCCTCAAATTCAAAACCTGTCTCCTGGAGATTCTGCTAAATACAGAGTCTCATTCAGGTAATCTGGGGTAAAGGCCAAGACTGCATATCTAACAAGCTCCCAGACATACAAGCATTTACCTAGTGCCTATTCTATATCTATTGGTTGGCCAAAAGTTTCATTCGGGTTTTTCTGTAAGACGTCGTGGAAAAACCTAAACAAACTTTTTGGCCAACCCAGTACCTATCTTGGCTATGTGTGTGCCCTCAACTTGCTTTCCTCCAGTGGGGCTTCCCAGGTGGCGCTAGTGGTAAAGAACCCGCCTGCCAGTGCAGGAGATGTGAGATGCGGATTTGATCCCTGGGTGGGGAACTTCCCATGGAGGAGGGCATGGCAACCCACTCCAGTATTCTTGCCTGGAGAATTCCATGAAGAAAGGAGCCTGGCGAGTATATAGGGTCACAAAAGTCAGACAGAACTGAAGTGACTTAGCACGCACATGCTTCCTTCCAGTTGGAAAACAGACGAGAAAATGCAATGGGATAAACGCAAAGTCTCCAGGGACTATGAGGAATTAGCAAAGAGAACAAAGGATGGGAAGGGAATTCCACTCAGAGGGAAAAATGCTGGCAAAGCTACCCAGAGTATTTAGAGCCCTGTAATTTGTCCATTATGGCTGGAATAGAAGAGGAGGAGAAATAGCAAGAGATAAACTTTTTATTTACTGAGTGCCCTCCATTTGCCAGACTCTTTTCAAGTAATAGGATTTAAGGGTAAGCAAGACAGACAAGATGTCTGCTTTAATGGAGCTTACATTCAAGTAAACAGATAGAATAAAATAATGTAATAGTGATAAGTGATTTTAAAAAGTAAAACATGAAAATGTCCTAGAGAATGATTGGCAGGGCAGCTGCCACTAGCTCTTTGAAGGGAAGGCAAGTTTGAGGAGCTGATCTGGTCTTTAGATTTGACTACAGAGAAGAAGCCAGCTATATAAAGGTCTGGGATTAGCAGAGGAAATCAAGGATATAGCCGTAAGATCAAAACTTGCTTGGTCTGTTCCAGGAACTAGGTCAATGCGGCTGCAAATATGATGAGGTCGTATTTGGATGCCCCTCCTTTACCTTCCATATCCAATCAGTTACCAAATAGTTTTTTTTTTAATATGTATTTATTTATTTGGCTGTGTTGAATCTTTAATGGGGCACACAGAATTTTTAGCTGTGACATGCTGGATCTGGTTCCCTGACCAGGGATTGAACTCAGGCTCCCTGCATTGAGAGTGCAGTCTCAGCCACTGGACCACCAGGGAAGTCCCAGTTACCGAGTAGTTTTGATTGTACTCCCTAAAAAACAATGCTCACATCCATCCCCTTGACTCCATCTCTACTGGGCTTCCAATCAACTGCCTCTATCTGATTCCCTACACAGTAGCCCCTAGACCTTTAGGAGATGGAAATTCAATTACTCTTTCTTTTACCTAAAACCCTTGAGTGGCTCCTATTCCCATCAGAATAAAGGCTAAACTCTTTATCATGATTTGTAAGGGCTGTGGGAGTCTGTGTCTGCATACCTCTTTTACCATACGCCTTTCTGTACTCTCTATTTCAGTCATTATTCCTAAAACACACCAATTTCCTCTGCCTACTAGGTCTTCACATAGCATTCTTTCTGCCTCCCTTCATCTTCTCCACATACACATCTTTCTTCTGGCAAGTCCTCATCCATCACATCTTCTGTGACACTTTCTCCAGCTACCTCCTTGTTCATCCTTTGAGCTTCTGGGATATCCTGAACTTCTCCTATCAAAGTGTTCATCCTGCTAAATTGTAATCACTTATTCAATCTGTTTCCCCCATTTATATCCACATGTCTAGCATTGGAGTAGTAGGGACTCAAAAATGTGTTAAACGAGTAAGTCAATAAATTAATGGAAGTGGAGACAGGCAGTTATATCATAGCTTTAGGTCACCACATGAAATTTGGACACTATCTTGGTGGCAGCAAGGAGCCACTGAAGAACTTTAAGGCAATGATTCTATTTGTATTTATGAAAGATCAATGAAGCAACAAGACACAGATTTCAAGTGAATGAAACTGGTAATAGTGAATGTGAAGATAGGAGGCTGGGTGTTTTCCCTGGAAAACACCCAGGGAATTTACTGAAGGGAAGAATGATGAATACCTAAGTCTGCAGAAAACAGTTTAGAGAGATAGCAAGAAAGAAGAAATTTAAGGACTTGGTAGCTGGATGAGAAGGTAGAGAGAAAAAGGGCTCAAGATTGGCACCTACGTTTCTAAGTTGGCTAACTTGACGGATACAAATGCCATTCCCTGAAACTGGAAATATATAAGTAGAAATTAAAGTAGAAGATAAATTCAGTTTTAGACATGTTGAGTTCCAGGCCATATGTACAAGTGGAGATATTTTGGTAGGCAATTGGATCTGGACTCAGGAAAGAGATCTGGGTGGCAATACAGATTTGGGAGTCAATGGCATATAGATGAGATTTAAAATCATGTAGGTAGAAGAGATCACTCAGAGAAAATACGCAGATATTAAGCAGCGTAAACTGAAACCATATGCTTAACAGTTTTCAGTGAATGCTGTGAATCCTTCTAGCAAATTGTCAGAACTAAGGGAGGTCTTGGAACCCATGAATTTGCAACTAGTGTCAGTAGTAAGGGTGATCTTACAGGCTGTGCTCCCTCAAATTTCACAATTCACCAAAAGTCACACCTAAGGATTCATAGCAGCACTCTTCCTAACTGTCCAGTTCTAGAAACAAACAAACTCAAAAACATCCATCAACAGTAAGTGCATAAAATTTTTTCAGTGTATTTTTAAAGTTGAATACTATATAAATAAAAGTGGATCAATCTCATACATGTTAAATTTGGGGGAAAAAGACCTACACATAAGGTAGCTCAGAAGTTAAAGCATCTGCCTGCAATGCGGGAGAGCTGGGTTCAATCCCTGGGTTGGGAAAATCCACTGGAGAAGGAAATGGCAACCCACTCCAGTATTCTTGCCTGGAAAATCCCATGGACAGAAGAGCTTGGTGGGCTATATTCCATGCGGTAGCAAAGAGTCGGACACGACTGAGTAACTTCACGTTTTTTCACATAGGTGAAAAGTAAGCAAAACAAGGGGGAAGAAATCACATTAATGGTTATTTTGGGGGAAGTGGAAAGGAAAGGGGCAGAAAGAGGACATTTGGATTGCTGATAATGGCCTGTTTGTGGATCTGGGTGGGGTTACATGGATGGATTAAGCTAGAAAATGTATTGCACTGTGTAATTACACTTTGTGATTTTTTCTGTACATAAATGATGCATTCATGCTAAGTTGTTTCAGTCGTGTCCAACTCTCTGCCACCCCATGGACTGTGTCCCGCCAGGCTCCTCTGTCCATGGGATTCTCCAGGCAAGAATACTGGAGTGGGTTGCCATGCCCTCCTCCAGGGGATCATCCCAACCCAGTAATCAACCCGCGTCTCTTATGTCTCCTGCATTGGCAGGTGGGTTCTTTATCACTAGTGCCACCTATGAAGCCCTGCAGAGTAATTATGACTTGTCGGGAGCGGCTCCGAGAGAAAAATCACCCGCGACAAGGTTCCAGGCTGAGGTGACCNCAACCCAGTAATCAACCCGCGTCTCTTATGTCTCCTGCATTGGCAGGTGGGTTCTTTATCACTAGTGCCACCTATGAAGCCCTGCAGAGTAATTATGACTTGTCGGGAGCGGCTCCGAGAGAAAAATCACCCGCGACAAGGTTCCAGGCTGAGGTGACCCGGCCCAAAGAGGCCAGGCCATCTGGATGCACTCGAGGACCTTGACCAGTGTCATGACCCCTCACTTTACATCGCTTTGCTTCTTGGTAGTGATTGTTCTGATTTTCCTAGTGNGGTAGTTTGAGCATTCTTTGGCATTGCCTTTCTTTGGGATTGGAATAAAAACTGACCTTTTCCAGTCCTGTGGCCACTGCTGAGTTTTCCAAATTTGCTGGCATGCTGAGTGCAGCACTTTCACAGCATCATCTTTCAGAATTTGAAATAGCTCAACTGGAATTTCATCACCTCCACGAGCTTTGTCATAGTGATGCTTTCTAAGGCCCACTTGACTTCACATTCCAGGATGTCTGGCTCTAGATGAGTGACCACACCATTGTGATTATCCGGGTTGTGAAGATATTTTCTGTACAGTTCCTCTGTGTATTCTTGCCATGTCTTCTTAATATCTTCTGCTTCTGTTAGGTCCATACCATTTCTGTCCTTTATCAAGCCCATCTTTGCATGAAATGTTCCCTTGGTATCTCTAATTTTCTTGAAGAGATCTCTAGTCTTTCCCACTCTGTTGTTTTCCTCTATTTCTTTGCACTGATTGCTGAAGAAGGCTTTCTTATCTCTTCTTACTGTTCTTTGGAACTCTGCATTCAGATGCTTATGTCTTTCCTTTTCTCCTTTGCTTTTCGCTTCTCTTCCTTACTTTTCCATAATTAATCCAGTGCCTTAGACTGCCCAACTGCACTACCAGGTTCCATTATAATTAAAAGAGAAGATGAACACAGATGCAAGATGGAATAATGCCTGTTTGAAGTCTATTGTCTATATGATATATGAGGCAAGATTATCCTTATCTAAGAGAGACAGGATAACAGTGGGAGAAGGTGAGTTTGGTGCATTAGAAGGAAAAACAGAAGCTAGTCTTTGCAAAAAAGAGAGAGAAACATAGTAAGATATTTGCAGTGTTTAATGTTAAGTTTATCATAAATTTATAAGCAATGCCCAATTTTCTTGGCTCTGGCATTTTCTCTATCTTTTAGCTGTAGTCACAGATCATGGGAATGTTATACTTCTTCTAGTGTTGAATTTTACAGGTGGTGTAAATGAAGAAGGGAAAGAAAAGAGCATTAGTAGTATTTTCAAAAGGCTGATCATAATGCTGAGCCATCAGATATATCAATGAATAGGGAGAAAGTTAAGTAGGAGGGAAGAGAGAGAGAAAGAGAGAGAGGGAAAGAAAATGAAGGGGTCAGTGGAGATTTTAATGAAATAAAAGACCTATTTCTACCAGTTGTATGAATAAGTGAACTGGAAAGATAGGAAGTTGTGTTGAAGAGTAGGATGTCTGAATTAGTGATTTCAAGGAAGATGCAGATTCTTGTGACAATGAGGTTGGTCTAAACTTTGATTGGAAATGGTGGCCGAGATAGAATGGAGAGAACTATGTTTCCTGTCCTCTAGCAAATGGAAAGTAGGAGCACCCTAAACTGTCCTTATATGGTTGTGAAAAATGCCTTTGGCAATTTGCATTAAGGTGGTGGTGGGGGGAGCAGGGGCGGGTAGGAAGTACTTTGGTTCCTAACTTCCTGGACCAAGTACCTTCTGCAGAGTACTTCAGATTACACAAAAAGTTGGCCTCATTTATAATTATCTATGAAAACCTTGACATGATGAGTCATCTGTCTGACTTCCTACTTTGGGTCCTTTGAAGTCTATGCCCCAAATCTTTATGTTCCTTCCTGTCGTCTTGATCTTTTGTTCCCTGAATTGGCCTGTTTTGCAAAAACTGAAAAACAGAAGCAAAAATTCCTGTTTTTAAAAAATATCTTTCATGACATGTAAAATTTCAGTATTGAAAATGGTTCATGCAGAATTTCCAGGAGTTCAGTTTCTTCCTTTACTTAGCATAAGCAAACCCACTGCAGACTGGTGGGTGTTCTGGCAACAAAGTATAGGATTAGACATTCAGAGACATTTTTTAGAGCCAGCAAAAGAAGTCACAGATCTTGAACTATTCCTGAAATCTTGTTTCACAAGCACACAGTGCCAATGCACTGGCCTACCATTTCATTAATTTTATTAATTTCCCTTGATGCTAAAACTTATTAATTTTCCCAACTGAGGCTATAGTAGATCTCTTCTGCACTTTTTCCTGAGAGTAAACAAAACGATGGCAGGAAGATTCAGGGTGAATGATTCTGCATGCCTTAGCTTCAGTAAGTCCCAGTTCATGTCATGTCTCTGGTTCAATCTATTCCTTTCCCCTGTGATTCTGCCCACATACATGGAAAACTCAGTCCCCTGTCTGATCTTTCTGATACTTTAACTTTCTCCTACTGCATTTATATATACAGTTGTCACCTTTATGCAGTCATTCCCATATCATCCTTCAATGGCTGGTTTAGTTGATTTCATGTCAAACCAATCTCTCTCTCTCACTTGGAATCTGCTCAAGGCCAGGGTCCATGTTGTCTACCGTTTGTGTGCCCTATGCAACGCAATACATTTCATGCAAAAATAGGAATTAGGACAGAAACGTTATGGACCTAACAGAAGCAGAATATATTAAGGAGAGGTGGCAAGAATACGCAGAAGAACCATACAAAAAAGATCTTAATGACCCAGATAACCATGATCATGTGATCACTCACCTTGAGCCAGACATCCTGGAGTGCGAATTCAAGTGGACTTTAGGAAGCATCACTATGAACAAAGTGAGTGGAGTTGATAGGATTCCAGCTGAGCTATTTCAAATCCTAAAAGATGATGTTGTGAAAGTGCTGCACTCAATATGCCAGCAAATTTGGAAAACTCAGCAGTGGTCACAGGACTGGAAAAGGTCAATTTTCATTCCAATCCCAAAGAAAGGCAATGCCAAAGAATGTTCAAACTACTGTACAGTTGCACTTATCTCACATGCTAGCAAAGTAATGCTCAAAATTCTCCAAATGAGGCTTCAACAGTACATGAACTGAGAACTTCCAGATGTTCGATATGGGTTTAGAAAAGGCAGAGGAACCAGAGATCAAATTACCAACATCTGTTGGATCATAGAAAAAGCAAGAGAATTCCGGAAAAAACCATCTGCTTCATTGACTATACTAAAGCCTTTGACTGTGTGCATCACAAGAAACTGGAAAATTCTTCAAGAGATGGGAATAACAGACCACCTCACCTGCCTCCTGAGAAATCTGTATGCAGGTCAAGAAGCAACAGTTAGAACTGGACATGGAACAACAGACTGGTTTCCAATTGGGAAAGAAGTATGCCAAGGATGTATATTGTTACCCTGCTTATTTAACTTATATTCATAGTACATCCTGAGAAATGCCAGGCTGGATAAAGCATAAGCTGGAATCAAGATGGCCAGGAGAAATATCAATAACCTCAGATATACAGATTATACTACCCTTATGGCAGAAAGCAAAGGGGAACTAAAGAGCCTCTTGATGAAGATGAAAGAGGAGAATGAAAAAGTTGGTTTAAAACTCAGCATTCAAAAAACCTAAGATCATGGCATCCAGTTCCATCACTTCATGGCAAATAGATGGTGAAACAATGGAACCAGTGACAGACTATTTTCTTGGGCTCCAAAATCACTGCAGATAGTTACTGCAGTCATGAAATTAAAAGATTATTACTCCTTAGAAGAAAAGCTATGACCAACCTAGACAGCATATTAAAAAGCAGAGACATTACTTTGCCAACAAAGTTCCATATAGTCAAAGCTATGGTTTTTCCAGTAGACATGTATGGATGTGAGAGTTAGACCATAAAGACAGCTAAGCATAGAGAATTGATGCTTTTGAACTGTGGTGTTGGAGAAGACTCCTGAGAGTCCCTTCAACAGCAAGGAGATCAAACCAGTCAATCCTAAAGGAAATCAGTTCTGACTGTTCATTGGAAGGTTCATGCTGAAGCTGAAGCTCCAATATTTTGGCCACCTGATTCAAAGAACTGACTCATTTGAAAAAACCCTGATGCTGGAAAAGATTGAGGGCAGGAGGAGAAGGGGACGACAGAGGATGAGATGGTTGGATGGCATCACCGACTCAATGGATGTGAGTTTGAGCAAGCTCCAGGAGCTGGCGATGGACAGGGAAGCTTGGTGTGCTGCAGTCCATGAGGTCGCAAAGAGTCAGACATGGCTGAGCAATTGAACTGAACTGAATGCAACACAAACTGGAGGCAAACTGAATAATACCTACATTATCTCATGTTTCTATAAATGTGCCCTCCACTTTGAGGATAAACAATCAAATTATTAGAAAATGAATTCACATCAAAGATTTAGGCAAACTCACAAATATAAAGCCCTCCATAGTCCATTTCAGGCTCAGTTCACAGTAAGCCCAATTCAACACCACGTTCCTTTCCCTTTGTGCTCTGAGCATTAGTAGTTGATGGAGAATGTAGTCAGGTTCTCACTTTCTCACTTTGGAAACTTTGGCTTCATACTGGCCCTTTGCTTAAACTTTTGTGCTATTCAATTGCATTGTCCTGGGCCTTAAAAAACACACAACAGCCTTATTCTTCTCCCATGAAACGTTTTTTGAAAACTCTTATAATGCATAGAGTAAATGATACCATCAGTTCAAAGGTTGTCTACATAGAGGACAGGGACTGTTGGCCTCATCTATGCATTCCCTACATATCACCTAGACAGGGCTTAATGAATTTGACTTGTTTCAACCAATGTTTATAGAGTACTTACTGGGTGCCAGATATAGTTTTAAGAACACGTGTACACCCGTGGTGGATTCATGTTGATGTATGGCAAAACCAATACAGATTGTAAAGTAAAATAAAATAAAATAAAGAATAAATAATAAAAGCAAGATTCTTGCCCTCACTAAGCTCATAGACTAATAAGGGAGACAGATGAGCAACCAATTACAATGCAGTATGGTAAGTACTTTAATAAGGAAAAAGACAGAGTGCTTTAGGGAAACAGAAGACAGACATTTGATCTAGTCAGGGAGAGGCAGTGGGTCATGGAAGTCTTGCAGGAAAAAAATTTTACAAACTCTATGATTCTATCCCAGTCTAAGTAAGGCTTCATCAATAAAACTGTGTGACTTTAAGGATGTCATATAACCTTTCTGTCAGTTTTCTCTTCTGTAAAACTAGGCAAATAATACCTTCTCTGAATGAATCAAGTGAAAAGAGGGATTTTTTTTAAAAGGGGGCTGTAAATTTAATGCCAATTTGTTTTCTGTTATTACTAAAAGTAATAACCTGAACTGTTAAGAATATAATGAATGCATATCTCAGGCTCTATAGTCAGATATTTATGGACTCAAGGCCTGCTTCTGCCAATAAATGACTTTGGGCAAGTTACTTAATCTCTCTAAGCCTCATTTTTATTATGTATAAAATTGGGACCTTATAGGAATTTTGTGAAGATTAAATGAAATAATGTGTGCAAGTTGTCATATATTAATCACTCAGTGACTTTTGGATAATATTGATGATGATGATTCTTATTATGGTGATGAAGATGATATAAAGTAATAAGTGTAATGCTTGGCACATTAAGTTATTATAATTATTAGTTGAGAGATGATGTAGATATTACTTTGGTATCGTTAGTTTGTCTGTGGCCAGAGGCTACATCCTTAACCCAAGCTGTCTATAATTTATGACTTTCTCATAGTCAATAAGGGGACAGGAATCCTCAAAGTCTTTGCCTTTTTTATTCTCTTATTATACCTGCTAAGCAAAGGCCAACATGCGCATAGCTTCTGTCATCATTTTTCTGTGTATTAGTGATAAGTTTTCATCTTTAACTCTATTTCTCTGCCTATGATAGTGGTTCCTATTCATTAAACTATCTAGAAAGCTTATAAAACCCTCAGTGCCAAGCTTGTACACATTATTAATTAAATAATAATAACTAAACATCATTTTTAAGAGCTGCTTCAAGTAATTACAATATGCAACAAAGTTTGGGAACCACAGACCAAAGTCCAGGTCCACAGTTATAACTTTCTATTAGAAATCTAGTGACTCATTAAGCTTTGCAAACTTAGTTTGTCCAAAATTTAAGCCATTATCTGTCCCCTCCCCAATCTGCTGTGGAATCTGCTATGGAATCTCCAAAATTCCACATTTCTCTCTGTTACACAGGC
>SJYA01005647.1:1822421-1832601 GCA_006410615.1 Neotragus moschatus | reverse complement strand
CGCACCATGCAAACATTAACCAGAAGAGAGCAGGAGTGACAAAATGGACTTTAGAAAAAAGCTGTTAATAGAAATAATGGAGAATATTTTAGAATGATAAAAGCATCCATAAAAAAGATATAACAATTATAAACATGTAGGCACCTAACAGCAAAGCACTCAAATACATGAAACAGAACTAGCGAGAACTGAAGGGAAAAATAGATTATTTATAATACTTGAGGACTTCAGTGCCCCATTTTCAATAATGGATAGGACAGTGAGGCAGATCAAAAGCAAATAGAAGTCTTCTATGACACAATGAACTAAGCAGTCCTAAACAGACATCTAAAGATCACTCTGCCTAACAAAAACAGAATTTACAATCAAGTGCACATGGAACATACTTTTATTATTATTATTGAGCACACCACGTGATTTATGGGATCCTAGTTCCCTGAACAGGAATCAAACTTGGCCCCTCGGCAGCCAAGGCTTTGAGTCCTAACCACTAAACAGGGAATTCCCCTGCACATGGAATATTCTTGAAGATAGACCACATGTTAAGGAATTAAATCATATGAGCCATGTTCTTTAAAAGCAAAAGAATGAAATTAGAACTCAACAAAAGAAATCTGGTAAATTCACAAATGTGTGTAAATTTTTAAAAATACACTCATAAATAACCAATGGTTAAAGAAGAAAATCACAAGGAAAATAGGGCAATACTGAAATAAATGAAAATTAAAACACAGCATATCAAAACTTATGAGATGTGATGAAAGCAGTGCTTAGGGCAATTTATAGTTGTAAACATATATATTAAAAAAATGGTAAGATATTAAATCAATAGCATAGTTTTACAACTTAAGGAGCTAAAATATGAGCAAAATAAAGCAAAAGGAAGAAAATAATGATTATAATAAATAAGTGAAATAGAGAATAGAAAAAAATAGAGAAATCAGTAACACTGCAAATTCCTTTTTTTGAAAAAACCAACAGTATTGTCAAAATATTAGCAACACCAATCAATAATAAAAAAGAGAAGACTTGAACTACTGAAAAAAGAAATGAAAGGACATTACTATGGAACTTACAGAAAACTTTTAGAGGAAATATAGGGAAATACCATGAATTTAATAACATAGATGAATTTGAAAAATTCCTAGAGAGATTCAAATTATTGAACTGATGCAAGAATAAATAGAAAATTCTAGTAAATGTATAACAAGAGATTGAATCAGTAAAGAATTTACTATGAAGAAAATCTCAGGATCACTTGAGTTTACATACAAATTTTACCAAACATATGTTCTTATCAGATCTTTTCTCAGCATACATCTTGTCCTGCCTATGCATCTGGCTTTCTCAATTTCTTGGTTTTTGTAAGAGGTTTTCAAAACCCTTATTCTTCAATGTATCTCTCTCTAGGTTTTATTCCCAGACTTTCTGTGTGTCTACAATTTACCCCAACTCTAATATTTTGCCTCAGGTATCCATAGAGTGAAAATGAAATAAAATCTATTTTGTTTGCTCATGTTGCTAAATGACCATTTTCAGGGATCTCTGTCAGTTTCTATAGTATTGCAAATTTATAGGAAAGGAAGAAATCTGGGGAAAAGAAAAATTGTGAAGGTAATAACACTTGATGATAATTCAGTGGAAGTAGCGGTGGCTTGTTCTTTTACCCTTCAAAAGTTTTGAGAAATACCTCTACTGAGCCTCTCTTCTATGCTGAGAAAGTTCTGAGTTAGACAAAGCAAAGGCGCATCAGCCCTTCAGGAGTTCCCAGACACACCAAAACATAAGAACACAATCCTCTTAGGGCACGTTCTATTCTGTTTGCTCCAGAATCAGGGACACATATAGGGAATTAGTAATGCTGTCTTCAGAACTGTTGTCAAATTGGAGAGGAATGTGGAATGAGGGTATGTTAAAAAGCCACAGTGCTCTCTTACTATGTTTAAGTCATCTTTTTCTAGATCCAGCATTTGCTTGTATGCAGTAAACCTTGAACTACTTTGAAAAGTTTCCATGGAAATTCACTTTGAGAGTTCGTTTGCTTATTTTTCTGTTTCTGTAGAAGGATAGGCCTTTGGAGTTCCCTATTCTACATTTTCTTTGATTCATGAATTTATTTTTTAACCTTTAGTAGATTAATTCTTCATAATCAAAAAAGAAGAAATGACTGTTGTCCTCCAACAATACTTTCCTTATCCATGGAGTATAGTAAAAAGAATGAAGCAGGAAAAAAGACAAAATACTCTTCTGGTCATCATATCACACGAAAATAGAAAAAAAAAAGGGGGGGGAGGGTCTAGTATTCTAACACTGGGCTATAGAATATATTTCAGTGACAATTTCATCAATAGGCATCTAGTTCTTTTTACCCAAAATGTCAACCTCTCTTACTAGGTGTCTGAGAGCAAAGTGTTGACAGTCTTCTGTTCTGAAGAAAGATAATTCTGGTGATCTTTATGATGAACAAATAAGAACCTGGTAAACCAGAGAGGTTTAGTGGGTCACCCAAAGCTACAGAGTTAAGAGAATATAGATCTATAAATTTAATTCAGGATTCTGACTCTAAAAAATGTTACTGTAGTACATTACTATATTGATTTTTTTAGAATGTTAAACATTTAGTCATTAATTTATGGGCTTAAAAAATAATAAATATTTCCTGTTGACTTCAGACATTGAATAAAAGAATGAAAAATTAATTGAATTTGCAAATCATATGACCTTGTTGAAGACGTAAGACAAACTTGAGCATGAGCTATAACTGTAGTAGATATTGGTATTTGCCTACCCAGCATCTGCACTCATTCTACTTTGCTTACTGTGTTTGCATTTTTATTCATCATCCTTTCCCCTTGATGTACTTTGAGAGGAAGAAGTTGACTGCCAGCTTTAGGAGTAGCTTAGCATATTTCATTATCCTGGCTTGGCCCAGTCATTGGTTCTGGGCTTGACATGTCATCTGAGTGGGCTATTCAGGATGAATCTCCATATTCTTTCTTGGAATACTAAGCAGAAACACTTTTTTTTCCTCTTGAGTGGCACTGTATGTGAATTGAAAATCTCTAGTAGTACAGCAATATTCCATCAATGATGGGAAACAGTTTTAGTGTCACATTGAGACTATGGAAGCAGAAGGAAATCAGGTGCCTCAAGACATTACTGATACACCAAAGCAGACAATCCTTTTGTCTCTGCCTTTTCTCTAGACTTAAAGATCCATTAGATAACAAATACTTCTAATATTCTAGAACAGTGTGGGTTTTCAGTTGCTTATAACAGAATGCGTAAACTGATGCAGAACTTTCCAGAAAATAAAGGGAGAAATTGATAATTCTGTATATGTATGACTAAAAATTAGAAGCATCCTACTTGGTTATAAAACCTGTATAAAGTCAAACTGCTTGAAACCTGAGGATTCATATGATTTTTCATGCCATAGAACACTTGTCTAACATCTAACCCATCTTTACTGAAGCTCCTCAGACTATTCTAAAGAGAGTTTTAGTTATAACAGTCAGTAAAACCTTAAAAGTCCGCTCCAGCCATCTACACACACACACACACACACACACACACACCATTCATCTCAGCAAGACAGATGAGTATAATCCCCTCCACATTCCTTCATTAATAACTCAAGCTTTTAACTAGGGGAAGCTTGCTTTAAGTCTTTTCCTTAATATCTACCCTGATTTCCTCTTTTATATTTATACTTTTCTCATCCATAAGAAATACTCAGCTCATTTAATCAGTTTGATAAACTAATCAATCTGGTTTTACTCCATGCATCCATTAACCTGATCTGTACCATGATGTCCTAGGAGTCTAGCTAACAAAAAATAGTCCTCTTTAATTGAAAGAAGCCTTGAATAATTCTTTGTCATTCTTCTCTGTTATATTTATAAAATAGAAGTGTTAGAATTTTAAAACTTTAAGAAGGGCCTTAAATCTTGATCTAGAGATCTCTTTTGTCCTTTTATACAGTTCATGAGATTCTCATGGCAGATATACTGGGGTGGTTTGCCATTCCCTCTTCCAGCAGATCATGTTTTGTCAGAACTCTCTGCTATGACCCATCCATCTTGGGTGGCCCTGCACAGCATGGCTCATAGCTTCATTGAGTTATGCAAGCCCCTTTACCATGACAAGGCAATGATCCATGAAGGGGGAAAGAATACACAGAAGAACTGTATAAAAAAGATCTTAATGAACCGGATACTATGATTGTGTGGTTAGTTACCAAGGGGCAAACAGTCTGGGGTGTGAAGTCAAGTGGGCCTTAATAAGCACTTCTGTTAATAAAGCTAGCAGATGTGATGAAATTCCAGTAGACCTATTCTAATCCCTAAAGGAGGATGCCATCAAGGTTTTCCATTCATTATGTCAGCAAATCTGGAAGACCCAGCATTGGGCACAAGACTGGAAAAGGTCAACACTCATCCCAATTCCCAAGAAGGTTAGTACCAAAGAATGTGCTAACCACCAGACAGTTGCACTGATCTCCCATGCTAGTAAGGTCATACTTAAAATTTTGCATGTTAGGCTTCAGTATTATGCCAAACAAGAACATCCAGATGTCCAACTTGGGTTTAAAAAAGGAAGAGAAACTAAAGATCAAATTGCTCACATCTGCTGGATTATAGAGAAAGCAAGGGAATTTCAGAATAACATCTATTTCTGTTTCATTGACTATGCTAAAGCCTTTAACTGCATGAACCATGACAAACTGTGGAAAGCTCTTGTAGAGATGGGAATACCAGACCATCTTACCTGTCTCCTGAGAAACCTGTATGTGGATCAAGAAGCACGAGTTAGAAACCTGTATGGAACAACTGATTGGTTCAAGATTGAAAAAGGAGTACAACAAGGTTGTCTGCTGTCACCCTGTTTGTTTAACTTATATGCTGAGCACATCANGAAAGCTGAGTGTTGAAGAATTGATGCTTTTGAACTGTGGTGTTGGAGAAGACTCTTGAGTCCCTTGGACTGCAAGGAGATCCATCCAATCTATCCTAAAGACAATGAACCCTGAATATTCAGTGAAAGGACTGCTGCTGAAGCTGTAATTCCAATCCTTTGGGCACCTGATGCAAATAACTGACTCACTGGGAAAGACCTTGATATAGGGAAAGATTGAAGGCAGGAGGAAAAGGGGACAACAAAGGATGAGATGGTTGGATGGCCTCACTGGCTCAAGGGACATGCGTTTGAGTAAGCTGTGGGAGTTGATGACGGACAGGGAAGCCTGGCATGCTTCAGTCCATGGGGTTGCAAAGAGTCAGACATGACTGAGTGACTGAACAGAACTGCACTTATTTCACATTCCATCAAGATTATGCTCAACATCCTTCAAGCTAGACTTCAGCAATATGTGGATTGAAAACTTCCAGATGTGCAACCTGTATTTAGAAAGGGCAGAGGAACCATAGATCACTTTGTCAACATATGCTGGATGATAGAAAAATCAAGGGAATTCCAAAAAAAAAAAACTACTTCTGCTTTATCAACTATGCTAAAACCTTTGTGTGGACCACAGCAAATTCTTTTTTTTTCCAGCTTATATATTTGTAGTATTTTTCTCTTTCAAAAATTTATTTTTTCATTGAAAGATAACTGATTTACATAATTTTTTTGTTTTCTGCCAAATATAAACATGAATCAGTCACAGCTATACAGATGTCCCCTCCCTCTTGAACCACCCTCCCATCTCTCTCCCCATCTCACCCCTATAAGCTGTTACAGAGCCCCTGAGTCATACAGCAAATTCCCATTGGTTACCTATTTTAAATATGATATTATGTTTCCATGATATTCTCTACATACATTTCACCCTCTCCTTCTCCCCTGCCATGTTCATAAGTCTGTTCTCTATGTCTATTTCTCCATTGCTGCCTACAAATAAATTCATCAGTTCCATCTTCCTAGGTTCCATATGTATGCGTTAGTATATGATATAAATCTTTCTCTTTCTGACTTACTTCACTCTGTATAATAGGCTCTAGGTTCATNATGATATTCTCTACATACATTTCACCCTCTCCTTCTCCCCTGCCATGTTCATAAGTCTGTTCTCTATGTCTATTTCTCCATTGCTGCCTACAAATAAATTCATCAGTTCCATCTTCCTAGGTTCCATATGTATGCGTTAGTATATGATATAAATCTTTCTCTTTCTGACTTACTTCACTCTGTATAATAGGCTCTAGGTTCATCCACCTCATTAGAACTGACTCAAATGTGTCCCTTTTTGTCTGAGTAATATTCCTCTGTATATATGCACCACAGCTTCTTTATCCATTCATCTGTCGATTGACATCTAGACTGCTTTTAGCTACTGTAAATAGTGCTGCAATGAACATTGGGGTACATGTTGGGATATTCTTAATGAGATGGGAATAGCAGACCACATTACCTGCCTCCTGAGACACCTGTATGCAGGACAAGAAGCAGCAGTTAGAACTGGAAATGGAACAATGACTGGTTCAAAATTGGGGAAGGAGTACGTCAAGGCTGTGTATTGTCACCCAGCTAATTTAACTTATATGCAGAGTACATCATTAGAAGTTCTAGGCTGGATGAATCACCAGCTGGAATCAAGACTGCTGTGAGAACTATAAATAACTTCAGATATGCAGATGACACCACCCTTATGACAGAAAGTGAAGAGGAACTAAAGAGCCTCTTGATGAGGGTGAAAGATCAGAGGGAAAAATCCTGCTTAAAACTCAACATTCAAAAAACTAAGATCATGGCATCTGGTCCCATCCCTTCATGGCAAGTAGATGGGGAAAATGTGGAAAGAGTGTCAGATTTCATTTTCTTGGGCTCCAAAATCACTGCAGATGGTGACTGCGGCCATAAATTTAAAAGACGCTTGCTCCTTGGAAGAATAGTTATGGCAAACCTAGATGGTATATTAAAAAGCAGAGACATTACTTTGCCAGATCTAGGAAAAGGCTGAATGACATCAGCACAGTCATAGACTAGGAAGTGCCATGCCTTCATTTCCCCACAGAAACATTAAAGAAAACAAGATAAAGAAAGTAAACCACCTAAAAAAGATGGCTAAAATAACCTTATAGGAAATCTGGAAAGCAGTCAAAGGTCTACAGCAATAGAGGGAAGGGAATAATAAAAAATAGAGTAAAAATAAATAATTAAAAAATAGAGAACTAAACAAAACCAAGAGTTGATTCTTTGGAAAGATTAGCAAAATTGAAAATTTTCAATAAATTATTTTTAAATAGATACTTGATAGGTTATTTTTTTTAATTTAGAATAGAGAGAGAAGACATTACTAAAATTAGAAATTAAAGTAGGGGCATTACTACTCATTCTACAAAAACAAAAAGGATGTACTGTGAACAGTTGTACTCCAACAAATTGGATAATTTTGATGAAATGGACAATTCTTAGAAACACATAATCTACAAAGACTGAATTATGAAGGAATCACAAAATCTAAACATAGCTATAACTTGTAAAGAGATTGATCAAAATCTTCAAACAAAGGCTTGCCCTTGACCAGACGGATTCATTTTTTAATTCTACCAAAAATTTTAAAAATAATTATATATTTCTGAAACTCTTTCAAACAATTAAAATAGTGAGAAGACTTTCTCACCCATTCTATGAGGCTAATATTATCCTGACTATCAAAATCAGAGAGAGACACTACAAGAAAATTACAGACTACTTACAACACTTTTTGAACATTGATGGAAGAATCCTCAACAAACTACTAATAAAGAAAATTCAGCAATATATTAAGAAGATTATACAGCAAGACAAGTAAGATATATTCCTAGAATACAAAGATGGTGCAAACATATGAAACTCAGTCCATATAACATTAACAGAATGAAGAAAAATCATTTTGTATAACCTAAGGGTTTGTTGATGGATGGATGGATAAACTAAATGTATATATCAATGAATACAATGGGCTTCCTGGGTAGCTCAGATGGTAATTTACCTGCAATGCAGGAGACCTGAGTTCTATCCCTGGGTCAGGAATATCCCCTGGAGAAGGGAATTGCAACCCACTCCAGTGTTTTTGCCTGGAGAATTCCATGGACAAAGGAGCCCGGTGGGCTACAGTTCATGGTGTTGCAGAGTCGGACTCAGCTGATAGACTAACACTTTCACTTTCATACAGTGCAGTATTATTTAGTCTTTGAAAGGAAGGAAATTATGATACACACTACAATGTGGATGAGAACATTATGCCAAGTGAAATTAGACAGTCATGAAAGGACAAACATTGTATGATTTCTCTTATATGAGGTACCTAGAATAGTTAAGATCTTCCCTGGTTGCTCAGCTGGTAAAGAATTCACCTGCATTGCAGGAGACCCTGGTTCGATTCCTGGGTCAGGAAGATCCCCTGGCAAAGGAATAAGCTACCCATACCAGTAATTGTGGGCTTCCCTCGTGGCTCAGATGGTAAAGAATCTGCCTGCAATGTAGGAGACCTGGGTACTATCATTGGGTTAGGAAGAGATATCTCCCGGAAGGCATGACAACCCATTCCAGTATTCTTGCCTGGAGAATCCCCATGGACAGAGGAACCTGGCAGGCTACAGCCCATGGGGCTGCAAAGAGTTGGACACAACTGAGCATTAAGCATAGCAAGAGTAGTTAAAGTATAGATACAGAAAATATAATTACTGTTACTTGGAGGGGGGGAGAGAAAATGAGGGAGATGGTTTTTAATAGATTTGGAATTTCTGTTTGGGAAGATGAACATTTTTTGGAGGTTGATGGTGTTGATGATTGTGCAACAATGTGAATGTATTTAATATTTCTGAAGGGTATACTTAAAATGATTAAAACAGTAAATGTTATGGTTAAAAGAAAAAGGGATGAAATTCTGTCATATGTTACAACATGGATGGATCTTGAATACATTTTGCTGAGTGAAATAAGCCAAACACAAAAGACCAAATATTGTATGATACCACTTAGGTACCTAGATTAATAAAATTCAGAGACAGAAAGTAGAGTAGAGGTTACTAGGGCCAGGGTAGAGGGAGAATGGAGTTACTGTTTAATGAGTAAGGAGTTTCCATCTGGGATGTTCAAAATGTTCTGGAGATGGATTGTGGTATTGGTTACACAACCATGTGAAGGTACTTAATTTCACTGAATGCTAAACTCAAAAGTGGTTAAAATGGTAAATTACATGTTATTTATATTTTACCACAGTAAAAAAAAAAATCTAGGCAAGGTTAGTTCTATTTGCCACCTGAGGTTTCTCAATTAGAAAGAAAGTAACTGGTGTTTTGTGGTCCACCCCTTGGATTAGAAGCTGTAGTAAAAAGAAAGGGAAATTGTGATTGATCCAGCCTGGTTCACCAAATACCCCTGTGTCCATGTTGAGTGGGATAATGTGACTAAATCGAATGTTCCACTAGAAACTGGAGAGAGGCAATTCCTCTAAAGTAAGGTTAAGGTTAGACTACCAGAATATGAAAAGGGATTCTTGAATATAAAAAAAAAAATTAATGTAAGTTTCTCTTTTTTTTTCTAGCCTCTGATTTCTGGTTTCTGTCTATATTTTGTTTTCTATTCTATATCTTGCATTTGCTGGCTCAGATTTGAAGCTCAGTTCCTTTTCTTAGATTTTCATACTGACAATGCTCATATAGGGTCTTTGTACCAAAATTTTCTGCAGGGTTGTGGGGATGAGGGGCATCTCATTGAAGCAATGCAAGGGATTTTCAATTGAATTACTGATAATCCTTTTCTTAAGAGTTCCTTAGCTATTTCAAATAAGCTCGAGCTTCAGCCTCCCACCTTGTTTCTTGTTCCTTCTACTTCCCTTGTTCTCTTTAGTTGTTCACCTTTTCCTCCCAAGAATAAATATATAAAGAATATTTTCCATTGTCTGATATAGAGCAATTTAGGACTCTTTCAAAAATTGAAATATAGTTGATTTAGATTCTTTTCAAATTCTTTTCCATTATAGATTATTATAAAATATTGAATGTAGTTTTCTATGCTATACAGTAATTCCTTGTTTATTTTATATATAGTATAGCATTCTTTTTATACTGTCACTAGGTGCAGGCCTATTTGAGGTTTATCCTTTCATACCCAAATGGCCTTTTGAAGTGATTCTGCCTCTGGGTTAGAGTAAATATTTTTTTGAAAATCTGTATAGTAAGTTATAAACACT
>SJYA01005647.1:1800502-1810912 GCA_006410615.1 Neotragus moschatus | reverse complement strand
ATCCCCATAGTATTCTTGGGAAGGATTTACTTATCACCTCTTGTAAGAACTAACCATGTCTTCTTTATTGTTGGAAGCCCCCCATCCCACTATTTAAAATGGTGGCCCATTAACAACATCCAGCCTATAATGAATCAGTGCTAGGCCCCTGGAATTTCTCTCTGTGCTGTACTTAGTCATTCAATTGTGACCAACTCTTTGGAACCTTATGGACTGCCCACAGGATCCTCATGGGATTTCCCAGACAAGAATACTGGAGTGGTTACCATTTCCTTCTCCAGGGGATCTTCCTGACCCAGGGATTGAACCCACATCTCCTGTGTTTCTTGAATTGCAGGTGGGTTCTTTAGCTACTGAGCCATCTTCTTACTTCCTTGTCCTATGCTAAAAGGATGAATATGTGTGAAGGAACATTCATTGAGAATTTACTGTGAATCTTTATATCAGCCAGGTGAGATAGGGATTATTGTTGAATTTTACACACAATAAAGTGAAAATTTTAGAACTAGAATTTAAAGCCAAGTCTTTATTTAAGCATTCACTTCCTTTTAGCAGAGGCTGGATTCCTATAAACATCTCACAGTCTTGAGTCACATGAGTGTTGCCAAACTCATTCCACCTCCCTCTACTATGACTCCTCATAACCAAGGGGACACACTATAAATTTAGATCTTCATATGTGCACCTCAGAAGTGTTGTAAAGTTGCAACTTTGTGCTTATGGCTTCATTTGCAGAAAACCATGTAGTTTCAAAGTAGAGATTATGGTTTCATTTCTCTTTCTCAAAGAAGACACTAGCTAGCCTGAGAAGATATTAGGTAGGTAACACATTTTATACATTCAATGGATTCTATCTCTGAATATTCAACTGGCTTTGTTTCTTAAATTTTTAACTTCACAGACAGAGAAGCTGAACATAGGATAGAGCACTGGCTTGGGTCAAAGAGATGGCAGACACTCAGTCAAGAAACTCCTCTGCTTCAATAAAACCAAAATGGATACCAGTTCATTTTAAGAGAAGGGCACAAGACAACAAAAGACCAATCAAGCAACTTGATAAAGACCTTTCTTAAGAGGTTACAGAGGGCATTGTGACTGGAGTCACTCTGTTCGACAGCCATTATCAATATTATAATTTATCACTTTTTTTTTTTTTTGGAAACTCAGACTTAGCAATAGATTTTCTTAGTAAACTAAAAAAAAAAAAAGTTTGAAGTCCATTTTTTAGATGACAAGGCAGAGGCCCAGAGTAGTCAAGTCACTTTCCAAAGGCTACTTATGAAACTTAGGATTTAGTCTTAGTTAAAGGAAAGTTGCTCATTTGTGTCTGACTCTGCAACCCCATGGGCTATACAGTCCATGGAATTCTCCAGGCCAGAATACTGGAGTGGGTAGCTTTTCCCTTCTCCAGGGGATCTTCCCAACCCAGGGATCAAACCCAAGTCTCTCGCATTGCAGGCAGATTCTTTACCAGCTGAGCCACAAGGGAAGCCCAGGATTTAGTCTTACCTAAGACTTAAACTGCCTACCATAAATCCAAACAAAATATCTCCACACTTTTAAATATTTATTTACTTATTTTTGTAGCCAGATTGTTTTTAGCAGTCTGCTTTATGTTTAATTTAAATCTACTGCTCTTGATTTCAAAAAGTGAAATTCTCCCTGCATAAAGCAAAGTCCTGGTTCTTTTTCTTTAAATATTGACAAATAATTCTGATTATTTCAAATTTTAAAATTTTAATTATTTTGAAAGAAAACGTTTGGGATTATATAACTTAGCCTCAAAATTTATAGATGAGATCTAGACAAATAAAGTGATGTTCCACACATCACATTTAGTGCCAGAGAAGCCTACGTAAATGTCAACCCATCACGTCCAACAGTATCTTATGGGGCAGTCCACTAACAGACAGAAAGTGAAATTACTACTAGATGGCCACAATTATAGAATGATAGCTGGAGAATGATGGACATTCCTTTTCTCTTCCCAGCTGGTCAAATTTTAGCTCTATATGAGTACTGAGATTGGCTTGTCTCTTTAGTCTTCCTCCCTTTTTCCTGTCCCTCTGCTTTTTCCATCCAGGTCAAGAGTAGGAAGTACATTACTCACTACTTCATTATGGGATGACTTCTCTGTGGCTAATGCGGGAAGCATTTGGTTCTCTCAGGTTCTTCCCAGTGGTGCATCAGGAAAACAAGCAAATCCCTGTCTTGCTAAGATAGCTTTCTCTTCACATGGGAAAGACTAAATGCCCTTTTATATATAAAAAGGCTTTTTAAAAATATCTCTATATAGTACTATGGAATTATGTCTATTATGAAATGTTAAATGAAAAAAAAAGTGGAGAAAAAGTCTTATATTTAAAAAAAATAATGATACAACCAGAGATCTCTGAACACTGACAAAATATTTCATAAAATTATTACTTTCTGAGGGACAAGAGTGTTGTAGTTATGTTTTTTAAAAAGATTGGGTTTTTTTGAGATTCATAATGAATTATTTACTCATTAAACTATTTGATGTGAGGGATTTTCCATAAAATAATCCAGGCATGTTTTGGGGGAAGTGAGTGAGGCAAAGGTTAAATGAGATTGTCTGTGAATTGATAATTGTTGAAAATGGATGGGTAAGAAAATTACTAGAGCTAATCAATGAATATAGTAAAGTTGCAGGATATAAAATCAACACATAGAAATCCTTTGCTTTCCTATATACTAGCAATGATAAAACAGAAAGAGAAATTAAGGAAACAATTCCATTCATTATTTTAATGAAAAAAATTAAGTACTTAGGAATATATCTACCTAAAGAAACAAGAGACCTATATTTAGAAAACTATAAAACACTGATGAAAGAAATCAAAGAGGACACAAATAGATGGAGAAATATACCATGTTCATGGATCAGAAGAATCAATACAGTGAAAATTAGTATACTACACAAAGCAATCTATAGAGTCAATGCAATCCCTATACTGCTAACAAAAATACTGCTAACAACAGTATTTTTCACAGAACTTGAACAAATAATTTCACAATGTGTATGGAAATACAAAAAACAAACAAACAAATAAACAAAACAAAACAAAACTCAAAGAGCCAAAGCAATCTTGAGAAAGAAAAAAATCAACTGGAGGAATCAACCTGCCTGACTTCAGGCTATACTACATAGCTACAGTCATCAAGACAGTACAGTACTGGCACAAAGACAGAAATATAGATCAATGGAACAAAATAGAAAGACCAGAGATTGATAGGTCCACGCACCTATGGACACCTTATCTTTGACAAAGAAAGCAGGAATATACAATGGAGAAAAGACAATCTCTTTAAGAAGTGATGCTGGGAAAATTGGTCAATCACTTGTAAAAGAATGAATCTAGAATGCTTTCTAACACCATACGCAAAAATAAACTCAAAATGGATTAAAGATCTAAACATAAGACCAGAAACTATTAACTCCTTGAGGAAAACATAGGCACTCTCTGACATAAATCACAGCAGGATCCTTTATGACCCACCTCCCAGAGTAATGGAAATAAAAGCAAAAATAAACAAATCGGACCTAATCAAACTTAAAAGCTTTTGCCCAACGAAGGAAACTATAAGCAAAGTGAAAAGACAGCCTTCAAGCGTCCAACTCTCAGCGACTCCATGGACTGGCAGCCTACCAGTCTCCTCTGTCCATGGGATTTTCCAGGCAAGAGTACTGGAGTGGGGTGCCATTGCCTTCTCGGAACAGCAACTGAAGCAACTGACAAAGAATTAATCTCAAGAATATACAAGCAACTCCTGCAGCTCAATTCCAGAAAAATAAATGACCCAATCAAAAAATGGGCCAAAGAAGCAAACAGACATTTCTCCAAAGACATACAGATGGCTAACAAACACATGAAAAGATGCTCAACATCACTCATTATCAGAGAAATGTAAATCAACACCATAATGAGGTACCATCTCACACCAGTCAGAATGGCTACTAGCCAAAAGTCTACAAACAATAAATGCTGGAGAGGGTGTGAAGAAAAGGGAACCCTCTAGGGTTCAGCCACTAGTGTACTAGGTGTACTAGGGTTCACCCCCTAGTACAGCCACTAGGGAGAACAGTGTGGAGATTCCTTAAAAACTAGAAATAGAACTGTCATATGACCTAGCAGTTCCACTGCTGAGCGTACACACTGAGGAAACCAGAATTAAAAGAGACACGTGTACCACAATGTTCATCACAGCACTGTTTATAATAACCAGGACATGGAAGCAACCTAGATGTCCATCAGGAGAAGAATGGATAAGAAAGCTGTGGTACATATACACAATGGAGGATTACTCAGACATTAAAAAGAATACATTTGAATCAGTTCTAATGAGGTGGATGAAACTGGAGCCGATTATACAGAGTGAAGTAAGCCAGAAAGAAAAATACCAATACAGTATATAATGCATATATATGGAATTTAGAAAGATGCTAATGATAACCCGATATGTGAGACAGCTAAAAGAGACACAGATGTATAGAACAGTCATTTGGACTCTGTGGGAGAAGGTGAGAGTGGGGTGATCTGAGAGAATAGCATTGAAACATGTATATTATCATATGTGAAACAGATCGCCAGCCCAAGTTCAATGCATGAGACAGGGTGCTTGGGGCTGGTGCACTGGGATAACCCAGAGGGATGGGACAGGGAGGGAGGTGGGAGGGGGTTTCAGGATGGGGAATACATGTACACCCATGGCTGATTTATGTCAATGTATGGCAAAAACCACTACAATACTGTAATAAGCCTCCAATTAAAATAAATAAATTTANTCGCCAGCCCAAGTTCAATGCATGAGACAGGGTGCTTGGGGCTGGTGCACTGGGATAACCCAGAGGGATGGGACAGGGAGGGAGGTGGGAGGGGGTTTCAGGATGGGGAATACATGTACACCCATGGCTGATTTATGTCAATGTATGGCAAAAACCACTACAATACTGTAATAAGCCTCCAATTAAAATAAATAAAAATTTTAAAGATAAATATTAATAAATAAATAGTTTTTTTAAAAGAAAGTGGATGGGTACATGGAGGTTTATTATAGTATTCTATGTTCATGAGATTTAATATTTTCCATAATAAGTTGAAGAATTTTTATTAGTACACTTAATGGAGAAAACAAGAACTCATATTCTCTGAGTTCTCAAGGGCTTAGCAAGGGAGAAGTAAAGAGGGTGATGGGAATCCCACTCTGCAGTATCATAAGTATTATTTATCTATGTATCTATTAATTTTTAAATTGAGATGTAATGACATGTAACATTGCATTAGTTCCAGGTTCAATATTTATGTATGTTATAAAATGATCACCATAGTAAGGTCTAGTTAACATTCATCACCACACATTGTTCCAGTTTTTTTCTTGTGAGAACTTTTAAGATCTAATCTCTTAGCAACTGTCAAATATAGAACACAGTATTATTAACCATAGTCACCATGATGTACAGTACATCCCCATGACTTATTTTGTAACTGGAGGTTTGCACCTTTTGATCCTCTCCATCCATTTTGCCCCCCACCACTCTGGAAATCATCAACCTGTTCTCTGTTATCTATAACTTCAGTTGTTGTTGTTGTTGCTTTAGATTTCACAAATAAATACGATCCTATAATATTTGTCTTTCTACTTATTTCACTTGCCATAATGCTCTCAAGGTTCACCCAGGTCATGAAAAATCCCACCATTTTTAAACCAGAGTTAGTTTTTCCTTTTTACATTGGTTTCTTCTTCCCTTTACCTGAATGAGTTGAGCCTCATCCAGTGAGGCTTTGAACCCTCTTTTATTATTTCTCCTGGAATAAAAACAATCAACTTTCCCATTCCCAGATGATCTCTGGGCTCTATTTAGATATGGCTTAACAAATATCTCCAAAATTACTCATCTAAATATTACTGCTTACTATGCTAACTACCAGTGTNTCTGAGGTTATTGATATTTCTCCTGGCAATCTTGATTCCAGCTTGTGCTTCCTCCAGACCAACGTTTCTCATGAAGCACTCTGCATATAAGTTAAATATGCAGGGTGACAATATACAGCCTTGACATATTCCTTTTCCTATTTGAAACCAGTTTGTTGTTCCATGTCCATTTCTAACTGTTGTTTCCTGATCTGCATACAGGTTTCTCAAGGCAGGTCAGGTGGTCTGGTATTCCCATCTCTATCAGAAGTTTCCACAGTTTATTGTGAGCCACACAGTCAAAGGCTTTGGCATAGTCAATAAATCAGAAATAGATGTCTTTCTGGAACTCTTGCTTTTCCAGTGATCCAGTGAATGTTGGCAATTTGATCTCTGGTTCCTCTGCTCTTTCTAAAACCAGCTTGAACATCTGGAAGTTCATAGTTTACATACTGCTGAAGCCTGGCTTGGAGAATTTTGAGCATTACTTTACTAGCATGTGAGATGAATGAAATTGTGCAGTAATTAGAGCATTCTTTGGCATTGCCTTTCTTTGGGATTGGAATGAAAATGGACCTTTTCCAATCCTGTGGCCACTGCTGAGTTTTCCAAATTTGCTGGCATATTGAGTGCAGCACTTTCACAGCATCAAATTTCAGGATTTGAAATAGCTCAACTGGAATTCCATCACCTCCACAAGCTTTGTTCATAGTGATGCTTTCTAAGGCTCACTTGACTTCACATTCCAGGATATCTGGCTCTTCTGTGAGTGATCACAACATCCTGATTATCTGGGTCATGAAGATCTTTTTTGTACAGTTCTTCTGTGTATTCTTGCCACCTCTTCTTAATATTTTCTGCTTACCTAAATCAAATCTCTTACGATTATACAGTGGAAGTGACAAAAAGATTCAAGGGATTACATCTGATAGAGTGCCTAAAGGACTATGGACGGAGGTTCGTGACATTTTACAGGAGGAAGGGATCAAGACAGTCCCCAAGAAAAGAAATGTAAAAGGCAAAATGTTTGTTTGAGGAGGCCTTGCAAACAGCTATGAAAAGAAGAGAAGCAAAAGGCAAAGGAGAAAAGGAAAGATATACCCATTTGAATGCAGAGTTCCAAAGAATAGCAAGAAGAGATAAGAAAGACTTCTTCAGTAATCAATGCAAAGAAATAGAGGAAAATAATAGAATGAGAAAGTCTAGAGATTTCTTCAAGAAAATTAGAGATACCAAGGGAACATTTCATGCAAAGATGGGGACAATAAAGTACAGAAATGATATGGACGGAACAGAAGCAGAAGTTATTAAGAAAAGGTGGCAAGAATACACAGAACTATACAAAAAAGATCTTTAAGACCCAGATATTCACGATGGTGTGATCATCAACATAGAGCCAGATATCCTGAAATGCAAAGTCAAGTGGGCCACAGGAAGAATCACTACAAACAAAATGGAGATGATGGAATTCCAGTTGAGCTATTTCAAATCCTGAAAGATGATGCTGTGAAAGTGCTGCACTCAATATGCCAGCAAATTTGGGAAACTCAGCAGTGGCCACAGGATTGGAAAGGGTCTGTTTTCATTCCAATCCCAAAGAAAGGCAATGCCAAAGAATGCTCAAACTACTGCATAATTTCATTCATCTCACAAGCTAATAAAGTAATGCTCATAATTCTCCAAGCCAGGCTTCAGTAGTACATGAACTGGGAACTTCCAGTTGTTCAAGCTATATTTAGAAAAGGCAGAGGAATAGAGATCAAATTGCCAACATCTGCTGGATCATCAAAAAAGCAAGAGAGTGCCTAAAAACCATCTTCTTCTGTTTTATTGACTATGCCAAAGCCTTTGACTGTGTGGATCACAACATACTCTGGAAAATTCTTACTGAGATGGGAATATCAGACCACCTGATCTGCCTCTTGAGAAATCTGTATGCAGGTCAGAAAGCAACAGTTAGAAATGGACATGGAACAACAGACTGGTTCCAAATAGGAAAAGGAGTACATCAAGGCTGTATATTGTCACCCTGCTTATTTAACTTATGTGCAGAGTACATCATGAAAAATGCTGGGCTGGATGAAGCACAAGCTGAATGAAGATTTCCAGGAGAAATATCAATAAACTTAGATATGCAGGTGAAACCACCCTTATAGCAGAAAGCGAAGAGGAACTAAAAATCCTGTTGATGAAAGTGAACAAGGAAAGTGAAAAAGTTGGCTTAAAAAGCTCAACATTCAGCAAATTAAGATCATGGCATCTGGTCCCATCACTTCATGGCAAATAGATGGGAAACAGTGGAAACAGTGACAACTTTTATTTTGGGGGGCTCCAAAATCACTGCAGATGGTGACTGTAGTCATGAAATTAAAAGACACTTGCTCCTTGGAAGAAAAGTTATGACCAATCTAGATAGCATATTCAAAAGCAGAGACATTACTTTGCCAACAAAGGTATGTCTAGTCAAGGCTATGGTTTTTCCAGTGGTCATGTATGGATGTGAGTGTTGGACTATAAAGAGTGCTTAGTTCCGATGAATTGATGCTTTTGAACTGTGATGTTGTAGAAGACTCTTGAGCGTCCCTTAGACTGCAAGGAGATTCAACCAGTTCATCCTAAGGGAAATCAATCATGAATATTCATTGGAAGGACTGATGCTGAAGCTGAAACTCCAATACTTTGGCCACCTGATGTGAAGAGCTGACTCATTTGAAAAGACGCTGATGCTGGGAAAGATTGAAGACTGGAGGAGAAGGGGACGACAGAGGATGAAATAGTTGGATGGCATCACAGACTCAATGGACATGAGTCTGAGTAAACTCCAGAAACTGCCAATGGACAGGGAGGCCTGGCGTGCTGTAGTCCATAGGGTCGCAAAGTGGACTCGACTGAGCGGCTGAACTGAACTGTGTAACTAAGACTAGGAGTGAAGAGACAGAAAGCGTTCTTTTTTCCCTTTGTGTTCTATATTGCTTAAATTATTATTCCTGAGGGCATATACAGTTCCATGATGCCTTATATGTAATTCAGAACCCAACTAACTGTGAAGAAAGATTTTTCATAATTTTTCATATCATTTAGTAATTGTGAAAGTGAAGGTGTTTAGTGGCTTAGTTGTATTTGACTGTTTGTGATGCCGTGGACTTTAGCCCACAAGTCTCCTCTGTCCATGGGATTCTCCAGGCAAGAATACTGGAGTGGGTAGCCATGCCCTTCTCCAGGGGATATTTCTGACTTGGGGATCAAATCCGGGTATCCTGTATTGCAGGTGGATTCTTTACCATCTGAGCCACTAGGGAAACCCCATTTAGTCATTAAGCCTGATTTAATTTCAAAAAAAATTGTTTATTATTCAGCAAAGTCTGAACTGATGTAAAGCTGGGTTTTTTGTGTTCATTAGTGCAATGTAGTCATATTCATTGATTTTGCTTCAGAATTATTACTGTGATTAGAGTGCACTATCCCATACCCCATCGGATATGGTAAATACCATACAATGTATGGCACTTTATTATCCTTCTAAATACTGAATTTTTTTGAAATTTTGAAACACATATGTCCTTTAGCATTTTAGATACAGTATTGTTGCCTGTAATGTTTTATTATAATACAAAAGAAGAATGGTACAGCCCAGAAACCTTACATAGTACTTAAGCATGTTCTAATTATAATAGTTCCCAGTTAATCACCTCCCCCAGTCTAGATATTATACTTTTATTAATGCAGCCTAAGAAAAATTACTTGTTTTGGTGTTTGTACCACATCTACTGAATCATTTTTATTTTGTTAAATGCTGAAGGCTCCTTTATAAGAGCTACTCTTGCTAAGCCATGTTCCAAAGAGTAATATTAAAGATGAATGTGTATTTACTAAAGTGTTGTTAGAAATAACAAGCTCCCTGGTGCATTTAAGTATCATTCAATCAAGCAAGATATGATAGCCAAACAACTTTTCAGTGACATGGTTACTGCACTGTTACCACCTAAATATCGTGCATTATGCATAGTACACTATCAAATTAAATATGCTTTATTTTGAATCCTGAATCTGGTGCTTCTTATGGATATGACCTTGGTAAAGTAATTTAATGACTTTGAGCTCATTTTCTTAATCTATAAAATGGGCTTTTTAATATGTATAACAAAGAATTATTCTATATCCCTGGCCTGCAGTAGATACACAAAAAGATAGGTATTACTATTGTCCTAAATAATAATAACAACATAAAATAGTGGTTCCCAAACTTTGTTGCACATTAGAATCAGATGGGAAGGTTTTAAAATTCCTATGTCCAAGTTGTATCCCATATCAATGAAATCATTATAGCTGGAGGTGGGAGTCAGGTGATTCCAGTGTGCAGCAATGTTTGGGAATCACTGACCTAAAGTAAAAAATCTTTAGAGTTGCCACCAGAAGATAATATATTTTTGCCATGTTAATATAATTGACATCTGAAGTTACTAGGCTCTCTTAATA
>SJYA01005647.1:1775759-1793867 GCA_006410615.1 Neotragus moschatus | reverse complement strand
ATCTTTTAATTTCATGGCTGGAATCACCATCTGCAGTGATTTTGGACCCCCCCAAAATAAAGTCTAACACTACTTCCACTGTTTCTCCATCTATTTCCCATGAAGTGATGGGACCAGATGCCATGATCTTCGTTTTCTGAATGGTGAGCTTTAAGCCAACTTTTTCCCTCTCCTCTTTCACTTTCATCAGAGGCTTTTTAGTTCCTCTTCACTTTCTGCCATAGGGTGGTGTCATCTGCATATCTGAGGTTATTGACATTTCTCCCAGAAATCTTGATTCCAGCTTGTGCTGGAATGTACAGCATTTCTCATGATGTACTCTGCATAGAAGTTAAATAAGCAGGGTGACAATATACAGCCATGACGTACTCCTTTTCCTATTTGGAACCAGTCTGTTGTTCCATGTCAAGTTCTAACTGTTGCTTCCTGACCTGCATATAGGTTTCTCAAGAGGCAGTTCAGGTAATCTGGTATTCCCATCTCTTTCAGAATTTTCAACAGTTTATTGTGATCCACACAGTCAAAGGCTTTGGCATAGTCAATAAAGCAGAAATAGATGTTTTTTGGAACTCTCTTGCTTTTTCTATGATCCAGAGGATGTTGGCAATTTGATCTATGGTTCCTCTGCCCTTTCTAAAACCAGCTTGAACATCTGAAAGTTCATGGCTCACGTATTTCTGAAGCCTGGCTTGGATAATTTTGAACATTAATTTACTAGCGTGTGAGATGAGTGCAATTGTGCAGTAGTTTGAACATTCTTTGGCATTGCCTTTCTTTTGGATTGGAATGAAAACTGACCTTTTCCAGTCCTGTGGCCACTGCTGAGTTTTCCAAATTTGCTGGCATATTGAGAGCAGCACTTTCACAGCATCATCTTTCAAGATTTGAAAAAGCCCAACTGGTAACATGAATTAAGGCAAAGATTCATTAGGCAAACACAAACAAACTTTTTTTTTTAAGAACACCTGGCATAGAATCCTAAGGCATTTTTAAAGGCTTTCTATTTTATATTGGAGTATAACTGATTAGCAATGTTGTGATAGTTTCAGGTAGACAGTGAAGGGACTGTATCCATTCTCCCCCACACTCCCCTTTCATCCAGGCTGCCAAAAAACATTGAGCAGAGTTCCCTATGCTATTCGGTAGGATTTTTTGGTTACCCATTTTAAATATAGCAGTGTGTGCCTGTCAAACAAACTTTTGTCTTACTCATATCCGGAATGATGTAGAAGTTTGTTTCTGGGAGATACATGCCAAGCAATGTCAAATCCCACTCTATTCTTATTTATATTACATTTTCTCCATGTAACTCTTAAGTTTTTTAAACTTGACTTAATAATAGAAGAAAATCAGGCATAATACACTTTAAGATAAATCATACAAAAATTTTTTTTATTTGTCTCCTATGGCAATAGAAATAAAAGCAAAAATAAGTGGGGCTTCCCTCATAGTTCAATTGGTAAAGAATCTGCCTGCAATGCAGGAGACCTGGTTTCGATTCCTGGGTCAGGAGGATACCCTGGAGAAGGAACTGGCAACCCAATCCAGTATTCTTGCCTAGAGAATCCCCATGGACAGAGGAGGCTGGCAGGCTACAGTCCATGGGGTCACAAGAGTTGGACACAGCTTAGCAACTAAACTACCACCACCAATTAAACTTAAAAGATTTGTACAGCAAAGGAAATCATCCACAAAATGAAAAGGCAACCTAGTGATTGGGAGAAAGTATTTGAAAATGATACAACAAACGAGTTAGTATCTAAAATTTGTAAACAGTTCATACAATTCAATATACAAAATACTCCAAAGAACCCAACTCAATTTAAAAATGGACAGAAGACCTGAAGAAACATTTTTCCAAAGAAGACATGCAGATAGCCAACAGGCACATGAAAAAATGCTCAGTATCACTAATTATTAGAGAAATGCAAATCAAAAGTACAGTAAGGTATCACCTCATACTGATCCGAATGGGTCATCAAAAAAATCTATAAACAATTAATTCTTGAGAGGGTATAGAGGAAAGGACACCCTCTTATGCTGTTGGTGGGAATGTAAGTGGAGAGCAGTATGACAGTTCCTTAAAAAACTAAAAACAGAATTACCATATGACCCAGGGATCCCACTCCTGGGCATATATCTGGACAAAACTATAATTTGAAAAGATACGTGCACCCCTATGTTCACCACAATGAGATATCATCTCACACCTGTCAAGATGACTGTCATCAGAAAGTCTACAAATGACAAATATTGGCAAGGATGTGGAGAAAAGAGAACACGTGGACACTGTTGGGATTGTAATTTGGTACAGCCATTGTGGAAAACGCTATGGAGATTTCTCAAAAAAACTAAAAATAGGACTTCTACTATATGATCCATCAATTCCACTGCTGGGTATACATTTGAAGAAAATGAAAACATTAATTAAAAAAGATATATGGTGATGATAACCCTGTATACAAGACATCAAAAGAGACACAGATGCATGGAATGGACTTTTGGACTTGGAGGGAGAGGGAGAGGGGGGGAAGGTTTGGGAGAATGGCACTGAAACATGTGTGCTGTCGTGTGGGAAACGAATCATCGGTCTATATTCAGTTCAGGATACAGGATGCTTGGGACTGGTGCACGGGGATGATCCAGAGAGTTGATGTGGAGTGGGAAGGGGGGGGGATTCAAGATTGGGAACTCATGTACACTTGAGATGAAAAAATAAATAAATAAATAAATTTTAAAAAAAGATATATTCATGCCAATGTTCAGAGCAGCATTATTTATAGTAACCATGATATGGAAGCAACCTAAGAGCCCATCACATAAATGGATAAAGATGTGGTATGTTTGTGTACACACACACACACACACACACACACAATGGAATATCACTTAGCTATAAAAAGAATGAAATTCTGCCATTTGCAACAATGTGAATGAATCTAGAGAGCATTATGCTTGGGGAAATAAGTCAGACAGAAAAGAAAAAATTCTTATGTTATCATTTATATGTGAAATCTAAGAAATAAACAGTGTATATATAGAAATAGAAACAAATAAATACAGAGAATCATCGACTAATGATTACAAATGGAGAAGAGAAAGGGGGGAGATGAGAGATAGGGATATGGGATTAAGAAATACAATCTACTCTGTTTAAATTCTAAACATTAAGCAACAAGGATATATCATATAGCACACAGCACAGGGAATTATAGCCATTATTTTGTAATAACTTTATTTCTTTATTTTATATTATTTTCTAACAATAGATCCTTGTTGGTTATCTATTTTAAATATAGCAGTGTGTATATGTCAATCCCAAACTCCCAATCTATACTTTCCATCTCATCCTAGCCCCCAGTTCACTAAGTTTGTGAGTTGGTCTGAAGGTTGTGTGTTATTGTTAATCTGTAATAACTTTAAATGTAATATAATAAATAAAAATATTGAAAAAAATGAAAACAAATATTTAATCACTATGTTGTACACCTAAAACTAATATGATAATGTAAGTCAACCATACTTCAATTTTAAAAATAAAAAATTTTANCTCCCAATCTATACTTTCCATCTCATCCTAGCCCCCAGTTCACTAAGTTTGTGAGTTGGTCTGAAGGTTGTGTGTTATTGTTAATCTGTAATAACTTTAAATGTAATATAATAAATAAAAATATTGAAAAAAATGAAAACAAATATTTAATCACTATGTTGTACACCTAAAACTAATATGATAATGTAAGTCAACCATACTTCAATTTTAAAAATAAAAAATTTTAAAAATAAGAATTTAGAAAATAATTTTAGACAGTAATTTTTAATTAATTAATTTAATTAGAGGCTAATTACTTTACAATAGTGTGCTTTTTGCCATACATCGATATGAATCAGCCATGGGTGTACATATGTCCCACCATCCTGAACCCCCCTCCCACCTCCCTCCCCATCCCATCCCTCTGTGTTTTCCCAGAGTACCAGCTTTGGGTGCCCTGCTTCATGCATCAAATTTGCACTGGTCATCTATTTTACATATGGTAATATACATGTTTCAATGCCATTCTCTAATATTGTCCCACACTCGCCTTCTCCCACTTAGTCCAATAGTCTGTTCATTATATCTGTGTCTCTTTTGTTTTCTCACATTTAGGGTCATCGTTACCATCTTTCTAAATTCCATATATATGCGTTAATTTACTGTATTGGCATTTCTCTTTCTGGCTTACTTCACTCTGTATAATAGGTTCTAGTTTCATCCACCTCATTAGAACTGACTCAAATGCATTCTTTTTTATAGCTGAGTAATATCCCATTGAGAGTGAAAAAGTTGGCTTAAAGCTCAACATTCAGAAAACGAAGATCATGGCATCTGGTCCCATCANAAGGGGACGACTGAGGATGAGATGGCTGGATGGGATCACTGACTCGATGGGCATGAGTCTGAGTGAACTCCGGGAGTTGGTGATGGACAGGGAGGCCTGGCGTGCTGCGATTCATGGGGTTGCAAAGAGTCAGACACAACTGAGCGACTGAACTGAACTGAACTGAATATCTCATTGTGTACATGTACCACAAATTTCCTTATCCATTCATCTGCCAATGGACATCTACATTGCTTCCATGTCCTAGCTATTGTAAACAGTGTTGCAATGAACATTAGGATACATGTGTCTCTTTCAATTCTGGTTTCCTCGGAGTGTATGCCCAGCATTAGACAGTAATTTTTAAAAAGGGAAGAAGATCTCAGTGAAAATTATAACAGACTTTTATATATATTCCATATATGGAGAGTAAGTATGGGCTCGGTTGTACTACAATAAGTTTCAAATAACATATGGAAACTGATTAGTTTATTTCTGCTGTCAGATCAATTAATGTTTGCTGAGTTTGGGGTTAGACTCCAAAATTACCATGTGAAATTTGAGATACAGTCATTGTCCTTTCACTTAAATTCTTGACATATTTAAAATCAGAATAGTAGTCAAAATTTGCAAAATTATTGTGTAATTTAATTTATATATATGTATTTGTGCATATGTATATATATACATACACTCACAGATATACACACGTATATGTGTGTATGTATATGTATGTGTATAATGTATGTTTTTTATGTATATATTTACCTGATACAAAGGAGTCATCTGACTAGCATTTAACCTTTTCTCATTTCCATCCTCAATGACAACTTGGCAGATTCTTGAGGAGTCAGAAGTCAAACAACCAAACAGATAATTTCTCTGTTCAGACAAACTTCTAAAATACAGATTAAAAAAATTTTAAATCACAATCCATGCATTCACACATAGTTATTTAAAAGATTTAGTTTGTCTTTTCCAAATTAAACAAAATGTGTGTGTCTGTGTATGTGGGATAGATCATATTGTGCATACTATTTCATTACTTGCTCTGTTTTACTTAATTATCTATTGTTAATGCCTTTTCATATTATTAAATATTCTTTCTCAATGGGTAAATCATTTCCCATTCTTCCACAGACCTTTTGCATAATGTCTTCTTCTCCATTGTTTGACAATATCAATATACTTTTCCCACTTTTTAACATTCCCTTTGTGTAACTACCATTCATTTTCCTTTTGATTTCCTAAATGAACTTTCACAAGGTAGAAAAATTTTCTACTGTGACCAGTTTCCTCTCTAAGACTGACTCTCACTATAGGAGACCTTTTATGGAGATACATTGCATTTAACTTGTGGAATGACTCTGGCCACACTCAGGAAGCTGGTATTTAATATTTATAATACACATAGTCTGATCACAATGGTGCAATCACTCACCTAGAGCCAGACATCCTGGAATGCGAAGTCAAGTGGGCCTTAGGAAGCATCTCTACAAANGAGACCTTTTATGGAGATACATTGCATTTAACTTGTGGAATGACTCTGGCCACACTCAGGAAGCTGGTATTTAATATTTATAATACACATAGTCTGATCACAATGGTGCAATCACTCACCTAGAGCCAGACATCCTGGAATGCGAAGTCAAGTGGGCCTTAGGAAGCATCTCTACAAATAAAACTAATGGAGGTGATGGAATTCCAGTTGAGCTATTCCTAATCCTAAAAGATGATGCTGTGAAAGTGCTGTGCTCAATATACCAGCAAATTTGGAAGAATCAGCATTGGCCACAGGACTGGAAAAGGTCAGTTTTCATTCCAATCCCAAAGAAAAGCAATGACAAAGAATGTTCAAACTACCGCACAATTGCACTCATCTCATCTGCTAGGAAAGTAATGCCCAAAATTCTCCAAGCCAGGCTTCAACAGTTGGTGAACTGTGAACTTCTTGATGTTCAAGCTGGATTTAGAAAAGGCAGAGGAACAGAGATCAAACTGCCAACATCCATTGGATCATTGAAAAAGCAAGAGAGTTCCAGAAAAACATCCACTTCTGCTTTATTGACTATGCCAAAGCCTTTGACTGTGTGGATCACAACAAACTGTGGAAAATTCTTCAAGAGACAGGAATACCAGATCACCTGCCCTGCCTCTTGAGAAATCTGTATGCAGGTCAGGAAGCAACAGTTAGAATTGGACATGGGACAACAGACTGGTTCCAAATAGGAAAAGGAGTACGTCAAGGCTGTATATTGTCACCCTCTTATTTAACTTATATGCAGAGTACATCATGCGAAATGTCAGGCTGGATGAAGCACAAGCTGGAATCAAGATTGCTGGGAGAAATATCAATAACCTCAGATATGCAGATGACACAGTCCTTATGGCAGAAAGTGAACTATAGAGCCTCTTGATGAAAGTGAAAGAAGAGTGAAAAAGTTGGCTTAAAACTCAACATTCAGAAAACTAAGATCATGGCATCTGGTCCCATCACTTTATGGCAAATAGATGGGGAAACAATGGAAACAGTGGCAGACTTTATTTTCTTGGGCTCCAAAATCACTGCAGATGGTGACTGTAGCCATGAAATTAAAAGACGCTTGGTCCTTGGAAGAAAAGCTCTGAACAGCCTAGACAGCATATTAAAAAGCAGAGACATTACTTTGCCAACAAAGTTCCATCTTGTCAAAGATATGGTTTTTCCAGTAGTCATGTATGAATGTGTTAGTTGGACTATAAAGAAAGCTCAGCCCCGATGAATTGATGCTTTTCAACTGTGGTTTTGGAGAAGACTCTTGAGAGTCCCTTGGCCTGTAAGGATATTTAACCAGTCCATCCTAAAGGAAATCAGTCCTGAATATTCCTTGGAAATACCTATGCTGAAGGTGAAACTCCAATACTTTGGCCACCTGATACGAAGAGCTGACTCATTGGAAAAGGCCCTGATGCTGGGAAAGATTGAAGGTAGGAGGAGAAGGGGATGACAGAGGATGAAATGGTTGGGTGGCATCACTGACTTAATGGACCTGAATTCGAGTAAGCTCCAGGCGTTGGGGATAGACAGGGAATCCTGGCATGTTGCAGTCCATGGGGTCACAAAGAGGTGGACACGACTGAGCAACTGAACTGAATACACATAGGGTATCTAATACTAATAAAATTCTATCATTGAGTACCTACAATATTCTAGGTAGTACATGAAGTGCTTTACATAGATTTAATCCTTGTAACAAATTTTATAGATACTATTTATATACCTACTTTAAATATGAGGAAACTGAGGTCATGAAGATAACTTACTCAAGGTTCCATACTAGTAAACAATGTGTGAGAATTCTAATATTCGTCATTTGTGGTCCTAGCTGCTACACTCTTTTGGATGCTGCCTCAGTGAATAGCAAGTCAGAAAATATGTATGCAGCTGAGAGCTGAGTGATTACACAATTCATCCATTTCCCTTTTCCTTTGGAGCAACACACATCCCACCTTTCAGCACTTGCCATGTTGCAATAATGCTCTCAAGCAGTAGTAAAATCTAGGTGAATTTATAATTCCAATGTGGTTTAATTCCAATATTTGTGTATGTGTCTGTATGGGGTCTCTCTCAGCTCTGATATTCTTTGATTCTAAGAGGGCATGTAGAGTCTAGATGCTTTAGATCAGCGTTCTTGTTTTAGAAGTGAAATGACTCCTGGAAAATATCCACAGATGGAGGGCTTGTAAATCATTCCTCCACAAGCTCATAATGTCAAAGGTGCTTACTTTTCACATACAATTGTTTTTTCATTGAAACAGTTCCTACAGCTGCAACTCAAGTAAATTTTCTCTTCCCTCTCAGCTAGCTACTCTTTCTCCCAAGTCCTCTCTTTCAGTCAATCTGTGAATGAATACTTCAATTTACTGGGGGAGATCACTGTGTAAAGTTACACTTTGGTTAATCTTTTTGTCAAGACAGAATCCAGTAATCAGAATAATTACTCCCACATTGATGTTTTGAAATTTGGATTTTTGGGGGTAGATTATTGTCTTAAAATAGGCCCATCTGCAGCCTGTGTTGAAGGTCCTGCTGTCAACCATAGAAAAGACAAAGGCAAGCTGGAAATGGAGTTGAATATATTTGGACCTGAGTGTTTCTACCAGGGATTAAACAGCATATGTTGACATTACTTCTAGACACATCATTGAAGGGAAAGTATATTTATGAATATTCTCCTGGCACTTGAGGAAGATAGAATTGTGTTGATTCCCAAAGTGAGTCTGAAATCAGCTCTTTTATTAAGTAAAGGCAATGGTTTTATTTGAGTATCTAAGATACCTCTTGGTTTCCAGATCTACCAGAAAGAAGGCAAGAATCCTCTGCTGCTGCTGCTGCTGCTAAGTCGCTTCAGTCGTGTCCAACTCTGTGTGACCCCAGAGATGGCAGCCCACCAGGCTCCCCCGTCCATGGGATTTGCCAGGCAAGAGTACTGGAGTGGGTTGCCATTACCTTCTCTGAAGAATACTCTATCTAGGATGAAAGAGATGGGCAATAATATATCTCATCACCCATTCTTTCCAGGTCACTGTTTTGGCTAATTTTTATAGCAGCTACCTCAAATAGGCTTCATTATCATCAGGGAAATTAGGCAAATTGCCTAAGGTCACAGAACTAGTCAGTGACCAAGATAGAGCTTGACACAGAAGAGACTTAGAGAATGCATTAAAACAATACTAGTATTACCAAACCAGGTTCATTTTGCGTAACTCATAGCAGGCGAAAATGCTGAAACATTGAGGTTTGCAGAAAAGAGAGGGTTTATTCACAAGGCAGCCAATCATGAAGATAAGAGGAAAATCTCAAATCTGCCTCTCAGAAGGTAGGGGGCTGGAGGTGTTAATGGAATAAGGAATAAAGAAGCAAAGTGCTTTGTGGGGAGTGTGGGGAAAGATGACTGGGGAAAGGTGCTTAACCATGTTTCTGCTCAGGCCCAACTAAGCTACAGGCCTCTACACATTCGAAGGGTAACCAAGCAGACACTCATAGATGCTCAGTTGGAGGGTTGGTGGTCCTATCCAGGCTTAACCTGCTTAACTCTAACTAGACACAGCTGATTCCAAGTTCCTAGGAAAGAACTTGGGAAAACATCTTATTGTTTAGGCTACGAGACTTTTGGAAGACATGCCTTCTTTTATGACACAATAAGACCTAGATTAATGATAGCAGGTTACAGTTGAAATGAAATTAACTAATGATTACCAACAGTTTCACTAGTAAACAATTACTGAGAGTTAACCATGGACTAGATACTGTGGTAGCATTTCAAAAAGATAAAAACCAGGTGATGAATATAGGTTGAAAACTAAGTTTAACTAATAGAATATATGCAATGGTTGAGAATCCCCCACACCGCTCCTATAATTGTGATAAAAGCTAAAATCAATTTAGCTCTCCCTAAGTACCAGACCCCGAAGAAAGTATTTTGTATTCATTATCTCCAATCTTCACAGTAATACTTTGAAGGAGCTTACAGTCTAGTGGGAGAAGCAGATAACAATCAAATAATCTCATAAATAAATTAAAATAGCAACTGTGACAAGTCTTCAAAATGGCTACAAGAATGTATAATTATAGGAACTGCCCTAGTCATAGAGATCAAGGAAGATGACACTGGGGGAGTGAGTGAGAGTGGGCACCAGCATGTGGAAAACCTTGTAGGGGAGGGTGCTTGGGGCTTCTGGAAAACTAATTTAATATATTAAATGTGTGGAATAAATGAAAGTAGGCCAGTGTGGTGGGAACAGAAAGCATAAGCATGAGCATGGTGTACGTTGAGGTTGGAAAGTTAAGAAAGGGCCAGGTCAGGTGGCAAGTGTGTTAAGGATTTGGGGCCATAAAATGCCTGTGAAATATTTTAAAGGGGAGGATCAGCTGCGCAAAACACAAGCTTAAAAACACACAAGCAACCACTCTGGCTGATTGCTAGATATATTAGAGAAGAAAGAGTTGTTGCATGGAGACCACTTAGGAGATGATTATATTCAATCAGGTAAAGGGTGATCATGACAGCTTAGACCAACTGGTTGTGGTAGATGTGGAGTGAATTTGATTTGCTGCTGCTGCTGCTCCTAAGTCGCTTCAGTCGTGTCCGGCTCCGTACGACCCCATAGGGGGCAGCCCACCAGGCTCCCCTGTCCCTGGGATTCTCCAGGCAAGAACACTGGAGTGAAAAGTGAAAGTGAAGTCCCTCAGTCATGTCCGACTCTTAGCGACCCCATGGACTGCAGCCTACCAGGCTCCTTCATCCATGGGATTTGCCAGGCAAGAGTACTGGAGTGGGTGCCATTGCCTTCCCTGGAATTTGATCTACTTGGGGGAAACTTAATTGGTTTCAAAGGATAAAATTTGGTGATATATTAAATTTGTGAAATTAGTTTAGTTGCTCAGTCGTGTCTGACTCTTTGTGACCCCATGAATCACAGCATGCCAGGCCTCCCTGTCCATCACCAACTCCCGGAGTTCACTCAGACTTATGCCCATCAAGTCAGTGATGCCATCCAGCCATCTCATCCTCTGTCATCCCCTTCTCCTCCTGCCCCCAATCCCTCCCAGCATCAGTCTTTTCCAATGAATCAACTCTTCACATGAGGTGGCCAAAGTACTGGAGTTTCAGCTTCAGCATCATTCCCTCCAAAGAAATTCCAAGGCTGAGCTCCTTCAGGATGGACTAGTTGGATCTCCTTGCAGTCCAAGGGAGTCTCAAGAGTCTTCTCCAACACCACAGTTCAAAAGCATCAATTCTTCGGTGCTCAGCCTTCTTCACAGTCCAACTCTCATATCCATACATGACCACTGGAAAATCCACAGCCTTGACTAGACGGATCTTTGTTGGCAAAGTAATGTCTCTGCTTTTCAATATGCTATCTAGGTTGGTCATAACTTTTCTCCCAAGGAGTAAGCATCTTTTAATTCCATGGCTGCAGTCACCATCTGCAGTGATTTTGGAGCCCCCCAAAATAAAGTCTGACTCTGTTTCCACTGTTTCCCCAAAATTTGTGGAATAAATGTCACTAATTAGTCTGTTATGAGCTGTACCATGTCCCCCAAATCCATAGGTTTAATGCCTAAACCCCAAACTGACCATATTTGAAGGTAAGGCCACTTTAAGGAGTTAATTAAGGTTAATTGAAGTCATAAAGGTGGGGTCTGATCTGATAGGACTGGTCTCATTATAAGAAAAGTTAGCACTACAATGGATGTGTGAACACAGAGGGCAAATAGGCAAGAACACAGAGAGAAGGTGGCCTCTTCAAGACAAGGTAAGTGGCTTCAGGAGAAACCAAAGCTGCTGGCACCTTGATCTCAGGCTTCTAGCCTCCAAAACTGTGAGATATAAATATCTAAGTCACCCAGCCTGTAGTATCAATATTTTGTTATGGCAGCCTGAGTTGACTAGTACTCCTAGGTTTCTGGTTTGATCAACTGGTTAGGTACAAGATGATAGAAAATACAGTTCAGCCTTGAACAAACAACACAGGCATCAGCGGTACCAACTCTCTGTATAGTGGAAAATCTGTGTATCATTTGTAACCCCTTTGTATATGAGGTTCTTCCATATCTGTGGTTTCACACCACTGATTCAACAAACACCAGATCATGTAGTTCTATAGGATTTACTGAAAAAAGTCCCACATATAAATGGACTCATGTTTCAACCCATGTTGACACTGTTTCCACTGTTTCCCTGTCTATTTCCCATGGAGTGATGGGACCGGATGCCATGATCTTCATTTTCTGAATGTTCAGCTTTAAGCCAACTTTTCCCCTCTCCTCTTTCACTTTCATCAAAAGGCTTTTTAGTTCCTCTTCACTTTCTGCCATAAGGGTGGTGTCATCTGCATATCTGAGGTTATTGATATTTCTCCCAGCAATCTTGATTCCAGCTTGTGTTTCTTCCAGTCCAGCGTTTCTCATGATATATTCTGCATATAAGTTAAATAAGCAGGGTGACAATATACAGCCTTGGCGTACTCCTTTTCCTATTTGGAACCAGTCTGTTAAGCTCCTACAAAAGATAAAGGAATTGAGATACAAGAATTTAAAATAATTTATCCATGTTTTCCAAACCAAAGTCTGACTGATTTCAAACCCCATGTTCTTAACCAATATTTTAGTATAGGGTGACTAGAGCAGAAAAAATATTTAGTCTACTACAAGCCCTAGAAATTACTTATCTTATTTTTTTAAAGCAAGTTTCCAGTTTAATTATAGCGAAAAGAAAAGGCACCTGGGTACGTGCTACTGCCCTTGGTACCATCGCCCTAGAAACATGAACCCAGGCTTGCCTAGCTTCAGATAGCGTAGCCCAGAAGCTGAACTTAGCTGTGTTTGTTTGTTTTATTTATGGAGATAGTCTGCCTTCTGCTTGATGATCTTCCCAGTATGGCTGCTAACAGTGGTTAACATGCTGGTGACCTCCCTTGAAGCATTCTTAACCCCTGAAAGCTGTACTCCAGAGACACAGCTGCCACGTATTTTGAACTAGATTGACCGCACAAACAAGTATGGGAGAAGCTGTAGCTAATACTCTGTAATATGGAGCAGCTCTGTTAGGCTTGAACACGTCCTACTTTTTCAACCCTCTCCCTTCTCCCTCTTCTCCCCCCATCCCTCCCACGTGGGGAAAACAGAGCCCATGGCATCCAGAAGCTGTTTCATGCTCCCGTAGGAGAGGAGAAATAAGGGGGCCGATAACTGACAAGAAATAGAGATGAGGAGGCCTCAGTTACCTTATAAGGCAACTGAGTACATTCATATGACACCAAAAATATTTTTTAAGGAAAATTTTAATATTTGATGTTTTTTAAAAAGCATTGAATTAGTCATCATGACAATCAGAACTTTGTTGGCCTTACTTCTGCTTATTTAATGATTTAGTAGTTTTTATTTGTACTTGCATGGAAAAGAAAGCATCATAATCTTTCCAGTACATAGGGCTTCTAAAAGACTTACTTTAACTCTGTAAAGCAGTCATGAGGAAGGAGAGAAAGGACTGAAGAGGGCTGTTAGAGAACGAGGCTTTTTTTCCATGGAGACCCGGTACCTAGGTGAAAGAGATCACCACTTATTACCTGCCCATTTTTCTGTCTCCATCTGCCACCACCACCTAAATGCTTGTGGTTGATTTTTCACCTTTGTGTCTCTGTGGTTTCACTGTGTGGAGAGTTTTCTTTGGGTGATTTGGTTATTGTCAGACCCCCCAGGGACACTTACCTTTACTGAAGAGCTTTGCTTTTGCCCTTTATGAACTTGGCTTTCAGTTTCTTATTTACAGTTCTCTCTATTTTCAGTCTCTGCTATCTGGCTACTAGGTTCACCCTCATTTTCAAATTCTTGTTGACTTTTGTTTCTAGTTGCCTCCTCTTAGACTTGTCCAGTTTGGGTGGAACATTGGCTTAAGCCACGTATTACTAGGCCACCATCAGTTACTTGCATCTTGGTATACATGAATTGTTTTTAAGAAACAGTGAATACTGAACAGATATTTATTCATTGGAAGGAGTGTAACCTAGGAGAAATTTATTGGGAATGAAGTTCTAGGTGTGGCAGCCAGAAGGCAGAAAAGGTAGTGAAAGTGGGACTATTTGCCTAGTGAAGGGGTTCACCTTCATCTTTTTCTGTCAGTTCACATTCATTTCTTTCTTACCATCTGTAAGTTCTTAATTATAGTCACTTTTTAAAGTGTACTGTGGTTTGGCCACTCATGCTTGCTTTTAGGACTGTTTTACCTTTATGGATAGAGTCTGTCTCTCACACACATGTAGTACAAAGAGTGTTATCTATTTCAAAACAGTCAACCTGTAGAGGAGAAAATACTTGATACTGGGATGTCTGATTTTCCATCTTTGTGTCAGTGTCTCTGATGCCTGGAACTCTCAAGCCAGCTCTTCCATCCTAGCCTCTTTATTTCCTGGGCTGTGCCCAAACTATAACCCTTCTATTTTATTTTTATTCTACAGCAAAATACCCTGCCCTCTCTATGGCCTGGTCTTGTCTTCCAGTAGATGATAGAAGCTAACCTGATACTACCACCAATGTCAATGGCGGTAGCTGATGAGAACTTTCTATGTTCTCCTGTGTGTGAACCATAGTTACATTTGGTTGTAAGATCTTCACTGCCTTCATGGGAAAAGTGATTTTAATGATGGCAGTTCCATGAATATGGATTTTGGCTGCCGTTTTAAAACTGCCGAGGTGTAACAGTTGCCCAACTAGAGATATTGTTAGAAATTCTGAAGTGCTTGGAAACACAATTTTGGGAGGAAGAGAAAAGTAACTTCCGACTCATCTGTAGGTACCACCTATCTCTTGGTTACAAAGTGTTCAAATCTCCTTATGTCATGCCTCATCATGGAGAAACAATGGAAGGTTTATTGAGATACTTCTGGTATAAAGTACAAAGATACACAAAACACCTGACAGGCTGCCATGTCCCGTTTTCACACCAGTGGTAGAGAATGCTTATAAATCATGATATTCTTTACCACTGAGCCCACGAGGCACCTCAGAGTTCTAACACTTATTCAACAGACAGCCAGTATCAGAACAAAATATGCCATTTCTAGTTCAGATCGTCTCTGAAAACTCCTCCAGCTATTCCTTAATAACTGCTTTTCAACTTTGGGTTGGAACTCATGAACATCATTTTATAACCAAAGAAGGAAGAGAAATGAAAAAAGAAGAAAGTCTAACAAGCAGGCAGCTTCCTGAGTTGTGGTTGTGTTTACCACAAGCACATGTGATGACTGTAATTAGCATCATTCCTTTGAGTTGAGACACAGAAGACCCTAGGAAAGGAGAAATATATTGTGGCAATGAAGTGATAATTGGTATTGCCCATCAGACTAGCCCTTTGAGACAACAGAAAAGAGAAGGAATGGCTTGGAACACGGGGTAATTGGGAAATAAAGGCTCACGATGGGTGACCAAGGATAGTATGAGATTACGCAACATTTTAGAGAGGGCAAGTTGGGGCAGAGGAAGCAGGCTTGCACAGTGAGGTATTCTCAGTCAAAGACAAGCTTATTTGTATACCTGGCCATCCATTGCCCCGTACTTCTGAGTGAATGGGAAGTGGTTATTTAGTGGCTATGCTTCCTTGTTAGAAAATAAAGAGGCTTACAATGCTATTTGTTAGGGTTATGTTGGCTGACAGGGTATTTTATGAGTCCTAAGCCATGAGCCCTTTCATTTCACAGTTTCAGTAAATCCTACTGCCCATCCCAAGGAAGTTTGTGTCCACATGAAGTGGGGCAGAAAGAATGTGAAAGTAGCCGTGTTTGTATTCTCTTTCACAAAGAGAGCCAGACATGGGTGTCAGAGTCCATTTACATCTAAGAACATGTCACCAAAGGAAGTAATGTAATCACTATAATTTAGAGAGGGTCTAATTAACACATTTGTTAGATAACCATGGCGACTTTACAATTACATCCTAATTAATGAAGAATATCCTGTGTATTCATAGGGCGAATGTGACCAAAATTAAGTTGCTAATGAAAAAAGTGGCCCTCAGTTGCACCTGAATGTGGCCAATAAACAAACAACCTGCCTCTGTACACCAGGGTAAAGCTACTGTGGTTTTCAGCTCATATCATCTTATTAAATGTCTTCCTCTAAGCCTGGAGAATACAAGAAATATTTTCATACTAATCCCATGCCAGGCAACAATATTATGTGTGTTATTAACAATAATTTACTATGACAGTTTAAAGAACTATACGTACATTAAAATATGAGTAAATCAGAAACTTTACACCTATAAAAGCCATAATTGGGTTTCCTTTGAAAACTAATATTGTCTTGGTATCTGAATGTACTTGTTATTTGAAGATGGACTATTTTTATTATGATTGTCTACTGGGAAATGACCCATTTTTTTTCAGCTAAAGTACAGAAGTGAGTGTGAATAAATGTATCAAAAGAATGTAATGTATCCAGCTCATTTCATTTGAGGAGTGTAATATTTAAATAGAAAGATCAAATGATTGACTATTTAGGGAAGGAAGGATAATCTAAAATAAGGGTTAATGTTTAATAGAACCTATAGTAGGTACACAGCCAAAGTTTCTATCCCTGAAGTGTCAAAATAAATTTGAGTCTCTGAAGTGTCTTATAGACTCCCAATGAGCACAGTACCATGACTGTGTACTAAATAATGCAGAAGAAAAAGCAGAGACTAGTGCTTTTATTCCCATTTTGTAGAAGCAGCAGCTGAGGAACAAAGAAAGTTAAGGAATTATTGGAAAAATCACAGGAAACCAATGTAACAATCAGGTTTTAATATAGTAGATCATTTTCCTATGTAGTGTGTAAAGGGTTTCCTCTATAGTATGTAAAGTTAGGTTGTGGTAGCATGATCTACCACAGTGGAAAAGTCGGGAAGGAGCATTTTTAAGTTGAGAAATGTAATCTGAGTAGTCTCCATAACTCCCTGATATTCACCTGTTCTCCTCCTTCCAAGACTGCTGTCATGAGATTGTGATATTATGGGGACTTGTCAAGAGGGCAGGACTTCCTGGGTATTCACAGTTAATGGTAGAAGGAAACATACTTGAAAAGAGAATTAATAATTTCAGATAGTTTTATCCAAGACATTCATGAACACACTCTTGCTCGCTATTGCTCGTTCTTGCTCGTTTACTTTCTCTATTGCTTGCTCGCTCTCTATCCCTGGGCCTGATTAGGTTGGCCAGTGGAGTCTGAGTGGCATTTTCCCCTGGGAGAAATACATAGGTGGTTTGAATTTCAAGGACAGCCACACAGGAAGCTCCACAGGGTCCTTTAATGAGCTGGTCAGTCCAAGCCCACCGTGTAGATTCAGCTTTCATGGAGTGGCAGCAGTCTCCACTCAAGGCCAGTAGTGGGAAAGCTACAGACTGAAGTGGGTAACTAGCCCAACAAGTTTGGCCCAGAGTGAAAAAAGCTAGGGATAGAATTTTGCAACTAGAGTGAGCCAGCCTTCTGGCTCATGTGTAGTGGCTTATTTTACAGCCTACTATAGAATGAGTGGCTGAAATCTCAGAGTTTAGCTTCACTGGCTCTACTTGTCCTCAGGTTGTTGCTTCCTTCTTTTCAACTACTGTGAACTATTTTAAGGATGTGATTGTGTCCTTTGTTTTCACATCTTCATGCCTTTGCTCCTGCTTTTCCCCTTTTCTCATTTTCCTACCTGATAAACTTTGTATTCCTCCACTAAGATACAGCTAACATAGAACTCTTCATTGTAGCCTCCCATGACTGTCTGCATACAAAGTTAGTCACCCTCTTTCCAAAAACATGTTGGTCATTAGCTGGCTCAAATATTTGATCCAGTTAATCTGTTTATATACAGCTTTCTCTGCTAGGTAATGAATTCCTGAAGGGCAAGGGCTGTGCCTTGTTTAGTTCTGTACCCCAGTTTATCATAGTCCAATTAATAACTGATAAAGTACCTTCTTATCCATATGCTGGACACTTTGCTAGGTATTTGAGACTCAGCAGAGTCCCTGCCATTAAGTTTATATCCTAGTGGAGAAGGATAGATGATACATACATAAAACAAAGTAAATTCAGAGAATACTGTTATAAAATAAACATCTTAGCTGAAATGGTAGAAGTAGATGAGATCCTAGGCAACTGTAATAAGTAAAGACCAGAAGGTCTGAGACAGAATCCCTGGTAATTCCAACTTTTAACACCAGTCAACAGATGAAGAGAGAGAATGCATAGTCA
>SJYA01005647.1:1764302-1775610 GCA_006410615.1 Neotragus moschatus | reverse complement strand
TGCATAGTCAGCAAAATAAAGGGGAAAGGGATGAGCATGGTAGTCCCTTCTTTGCCTCTTCTTCCACCTCAGATTACCATGCTGACTCTCATTCCTCTAAGGTTAGAATTGTAGAGGAAAGCACTTATAAGGAACCAAAAGACTTCCTTGACTAGTAGTGATGTCATCTGATAGGCATGCTCTCTGTGAGTGACCAGTATCCAAAATGCCAATTCTTCTTTTCTTTGTGTACATTTGTGATTTTCTCTGATATTCTCCAACTGGGGAGATCCAGTTATGGCTTTAGCAGGATACCTCCAGTATCCTAACTGAGGTCACCTTACATCTGGTAGGGAGCCTTCTTTAGTATTTAGCCTTTTACAGTATAGCTCACAGCTGGCTACTTTCTGTGAGGTTCACATATGACCCAGAAGAAAATGCAGCCTTTCCCTGCCATTGGTGAAAATACATATCACTTTTGATGCAATCCTTCCTCTTTGTACTCTACTCAGACTCTCTAGCCACAGTATTTTGACCTTACATAATTTCTAGGCCCAATTCAGCAATAGTCCTTACAGCACTCAACTTCAAGCTGATACATGTTAAACTCTTGATTGCACCTCACCAGAATTTTGCTTGAGATGGTAGCAGGTGAGGAAGGACAGATTACCACTCCTTCCTTTCTAGGGTAAACAATTTTTAATTATTGCTTTTGGTTCAAAGCTTATGTTTAACAATAAAATTTAATTGGGAAAAGTAGAAGATCAAATTGTCAGCCATTAGAAAGTAGGGAAAACCACTAGACCATTCAGGTATGACCTAAATAAAATTCCTTATGATTATACAGTGGNTGCAGATGAATTGATGCCTTTGAACTGTGGTGTTGGAGAAGACTCTTGAGAGTCCCCTGGACTGCAAGGAGATCCATCCAGTCCATCCTAAAGGAGATCAGTCCTGGGTGTTCATTGGAAAGACTGATGTTGAAGCTGAAACTCCAATACTTTGGCCAACTGATGTGAAGAGCTGACTCATTTGAAAAGATGCTAATGCTGGGAAAGATTGAAGGTAGGAGGAGAAGGGGACAACAGAGGATGAGATAGTTGGATGGCATCACCGACTCAATGGTCATGAATTTGGGTAAACTCTGGGAGTTGGTGATGGGCAGGGAGGCCTGGCATGATGCAGTCCATGGGGTCACAGAGTTGGACATGACTGAGTGACTGAACTGAACTGATCAGATTTTCAAATGTGGGCTTTTAGGTTTTGCCTTCTGGGTTTTTTGTCAAACTTAGGCCTTTCAGTTCAGTCTCTCAGTTGTGTCCAACTCTTTGCGACCCCATGAATCTCAGCCTGCCAGGCCTCCCTGTCCATCACCAACTCCTGGATTCCACCCAAACCCAGGTCCATTGTATCGGTGATGCCATCCAACTACCTAATCCTCTGTCGTCCCTTTCTCCTGCCCTCAATCTTTTCCAGCATCAGGGTCTTTTCAAATGAGTCAGCTCTTACTCTATGATTTAAAACAGTTCTCCCATGTTTTTTTTTTTTTCCTAGTGATTTTTTATTACCTAATTTTATAAATATAAATCTTTGATCCACTTGGAATTTATTTTTTGATGGGATATGAAATAGGAATCCAACTTTATTTTTCAGATGTCTACCGAGTTGTTTCAACACCATTTGTTTACTCTTGTTGGAAAAAATATTTTATTCTGTGAAATGATCATCTGTATATATGTTAACAAAATTTATTTAGCTGCATCACTGTTGCCATTGCCTGTTCTTCGTTATTAGCAGAACATCATCTATTTTACATAAAAGACTGCACAGGCACTGGGAACACCTCAGTAGTAGCCAAGAATGATGAAGATAGATGGGATCTTAGAGTTCATCTAGCCTAACTCCATTTACATAGGGGGAATCTGAACTGCAAAAAGCAGAACTTTCTTTAGGTTAAATAGGGTTGTTACTTACCTAATTAATATTGGTGTTGGTAATTTGTCATCACATTTATTAAGATGATTCATTTTTAAAGTTCTAATCTCTACAGTAAACCCAAACTGTACATCAGGCTTAGAAGGGACAATCTGAGCTTGTAATGAAATGAATTTCCACACATACATGAAATTACCAGCTGAAAGCAATCAAGGCAAAATCATATTCTCAATGAAAGGAGAAAATCTTTGACTGGCAAAAAAAGCTGCACTTGTTGAATTCATTTTTTCTGTGTATATATGGACATCCTTCTTTACTACTTATTCCACATCACAGATTATATAGCAGTTCCGGGTATATAGCCTGAAGGGAAAAGAACTAAAAAAGACAAGTTTGACTATTTTAATGTGATTTGGAAAAAGAAAGCAAAACAATACCAAAAACAAGTAAACAAACTAAATGATAGTGACATTCAACTAAATCAAAAGTATATGTACTTATTCAACAAACATTTGAGTACTGACTGGACATCCCTTGGAGCTCAGCTAGTAAAGAATCCACCTGCAATGCAGGAGACCTGGGTTCAGTCCCTGGGTTGGGAAGATCTCCTGGAGAAGGGAAAGATTACCCACTCCAATATTTTGGCTGTGTGCCCAATAGTTAAGACTCTAGGGATATAGCAGCTAACCAGAGAGATAATGCCCTTGCTGTCTAGCAGATGGAAAAAATATGTTAATAGATAGGAAAATGGAAGGAACTTTTAATACTTTAGATTGAGCGGTCATAGTAAGTTATATGAGAAGAGGAATTTTAACCTTGGACTGGAATGGCAACAAGGAACCAGTTCTGTGGAAATACGAGGCAAAGGATTATAGACAGAGGGAAGGAAACGTGCAGTTTATATAGTTGTAATAGGCATGGGCATTTGAAAATGTAAAGAAAGCTGTTGCAGTGTAGTGAATGAAGGGAAAGTGTTAAAATGAGGTTGAAGAAATAGGTAGAAGTTAGGTCTGTAGGCCTTAAGTAATTTGAAGTTTCTTTTTATTCTTTGTACAATGGTAATTGGAAACCATTGATGTGTTTTGAGTGGAAGAGTGCTATGTGAATTGCATTTTTAAAATATTACTTTTATTCAATAGAGATTAGAATATTGGGAGCCAAAGTTGGAAACAGAGAACAGTTAGGATACAGTTACAGTAGTCCAAGTGAGTCATGGTGGTGGCTTGGACTGGATGGTAGACATTCAGACAAATCGTCAGACTCAGTTTATGTTAGAGTAGAATAAGCAAGACTTCGGGTCTGCCAATGCAAGAGACCCAGATTTGATCCCTGGGTTGGGACAGTCTCCGGGAGGAGGGCATGGCAACCTATTCTAGTATTCTTGCCTGAAGAATCCCATGGACAGAGGAACCTGGCAGGCTACATTCCATGGGAAAGAGTCGGATATGCATGAAACAGCTAACACTTTGACTTTCGCAAGCAGGACTTGGTGATGAATTAAATGGTGAGATGTGTGAGGGGAGAGCGAAGTCAATAAAGGCTGGACTTTGCTCAAGGTAATGCCATTTCACTTGTATGGAGAATGCTGAATATGGGTAGGGGGTGTTGGAAGGGAGGGGAATCGAGTGTTCAGTTTCGGAAATGTTAAATTTTAAGTGTCTATTAGAAAGCTATAGTTGGATTTGAACACAAATCACTGTCCATCTCTTTCTCACCCCCTTGACTCTTTGAAACAGTTTTGAACTGCTATGTAGGCATTACTTTCAGTAAGTATCATTCTTATATACTCAAAGTCTTGGATTTTCAAATAAAATAAAGTTCAATGTCTGGAAGTTTCACATGCTTCTTTATAATATGACTGATTTTATAAATATACGGACAAATTCAGATCTTATAAGGGACATGAATTTGTCAAATGAAAAAGAGATTTATTAATGTAAACAGTAATAATAGTATCGATGTAAACTTAATTTTGCTACTGAGGTTGCTTTTACCTCTTCAGTGTTTAGAAGCCTCTACTTATAATCATCCACTAACCCGCTAAAACTTCCCCCTCCTTATAAAAAAAATCAGTATATATTTGCAACTAGAAACTGAGTCGATATTGATATAGCAAAAAAAGCTATCTATTGATTCTTATAAGTTACTTAGTGTGTCCACAAATAAGGCCCAGTAGTCTTTTATCAGATGTAGGTAATATTGGCAATAGGTTGTTTCTGAGGCCATACCTTTTATAATCACAAATAGTTTTACCATCTTTGCTTACTGGTCTTTCAGTATAAAAACCAACTGCTTTTTTTCTTTTTGCTTTCTGTGGGACCGTTCATAAAGTCTTACATGTTCCAAGTATTATCTTCTGTAAGTCCTCCCAAGAAGAATGCTAAAAGCCTTAGATTGTCAAATTATACAAAACGTATTTTCTTTAGTCAAAATGGGATTACCTGGTGGCTCAGATGGTACAGAACCTGCCCACAATGTGGGAGACCTGAGTTTAATCCCTGGGTTGGGAAGATCCCCGGGGATGACAACCCACTCCAGTATTCTTGCCTGGAAAATCCCGTGGAGAGAGAAGCCTGGTGGTCTACAGTCCATATGATCACAAAGAGTCTGACACAACTGAACAACTTCCTTTCTTTCACTTGAATCAAAGTAGCATACAAGGTGGAGAAAAAAAATAGGTCTGAGCCTCTGTGGGTCACTGACTAGTGAGAGAAGAATAGGAAATGAATAAGCTACCGTGGGTATCTTAAGCATATTCTTGCATTGGATGCTATATTGTAGGGTTTTTTCTGTGTGTGTGTGTGTGTGTGTGTTTTCTTAATTAGTTTTAAGCCACATTAGAAGATGTTTTAAAGCCATGCTGTATCCCATCTTACTGATAATCTTATGAATAGCCTACGGGCGTGCATCTGGCTCAGTTTTCAAATGGAAACCTCCTTAAATAGCGTAGCTTTCTCAAAATCTATCATGACTCTTCACAGAAGATCCAGAGAAGTACATGGAGATGCTCCACAGCTGCCAAGGCTGAGGCGCCTCACTTGCTAAGCCTTGGGAAGTACAGTAGGCACACCCACCTTTCAGTGAGAAACCTTTCAGGCTATGTGTTCCCTCAGACTACAGGCAAGGGGAAACTCTCAGAGCTATATTGAGAAAGGTTCAAGAAGGGAACTATTAACAAGCAGTTGACACGTGTCTGCAAATAAAAGTTGATCATTTCACATTTCGTTTTGGCTTGTGAAGGGTATAATTTGGGATTAAAAATAAACATACTGGAACATACATCCTGATCGCAAACATTCATATGCAAGATGTGTATAAGAGACAGCTACTGAGGTTGCTTTTACCTCTTCAGTGTTTAGAAGCCTCTACTTATAATCATCCACTAACCCGCTAAAACTTCCCCCTCCTTATAAAAAAAATCAGTATATATTTGCAACTAGAAACTGAGTCGATATTGATATAGCAAAAAAAGCTATCTATTGATTCTTATAAGTTACTTAGTGTGTCCACAAATAAGGCCCAGTAGTCTTTTATCAGATGTAGGTAATATTNCCATCTCTATTTATAGAGGACAAGCATAGCAAATTCATTGTCTTTAAATATAAAGGTTCAGAAAGTGTTAGTGGGAGAAGAAATATTAACTATGAGTAAAATGGCATACAGCACATCAAGCAGTCCTTTCTGAATTTGAGCATAAAGAAAGCAACATAGAGGAACCTGAAGTGTGAATGAAAATCACACACACAGAGGAAAAAACTAATATTCCCATGAAAGCCAAGAAAATACTCCTTAATCCTCTTAAGACAACGATTGTTTCTTTGAGTTAAGTAAACATGTCTACTGAGATAGAGCATTAATGGGTAGGTATTTAAGACAAAACAGCTGTGGAAATGGAGCGGCAGTGTTTTCCTGCCAGTGAATCATTTGCAATGGTAATGAAGTCCCTTTTCCCTGACAAACCACATTACTTAATAGTCATTAAGTGAAGAGTTTTTCCAAATACACATGGACAGGCCAATCAGAGTTGCTGATAGGAAAATCCTTACAAATGAACACATTGCTGCTTTACAGGAGAGTTAAAAGAATTTTAATTTCATAGTCTTAAGCCCTTTATTGCAATATTAATAATCAGTTAAAGTAAATTTAAATGATTCACTGAATCAATTTACATTTCAAAATGCAGAAATTACGTGGCTGAGCTGTGTGGATCAGATTATCATTGGGATTAGATTTTGGAACATGCCCGGAGGGGACAGTGCTGTGATTTTTGTGTGTGTGTGTGTTTTGTGTATGGTTTATAATACTTTTTTATTCTGTTGGCAGGCTTTCCTTGTCATGTTCTGTAGTCAGTTCATAAAAACTGAAGGAAGAAATCAATTACAGAGATATTTCATAAGGAGACATTGGAGCTTTTTCGCTTGTTCCTTTTGACAAATGGATATAATGGATTTATTTATAGCCTAGTCCTCTTCTAGGGTGGGTTCCTGATCTTTGAATTTTCCTGTAAAGAAGGTCTTTACTTGTGTTTAGGTTTATGGGAAATGCTAAACAGTGTATTGGGTTGGCCAAAAAGTTTGTTTGGGTTTTCATAGGATGGTACAGAAAACTGAATAAACGTTTTGGCCTACCCAATATATCTCCTTCCCTCACCTTTGATGGCACAGGGTTTTAGCTCAAAGACTGTTCCCTCCCTTATTAATGTGCCCAGTTTTGAGAGTACTACAGAGGTTTTATTTGAAAGTGTCCTTTTCTACATCCACATAAGCATTAGTTTCAAGAGTTGCATGAAAAAAGCCATTGATATAGTCATTTATATTTCAATATATTCTTAGAGTCTTTCATGATTTAAGATAATTAGCTCAATTGATGTCCCACATTTGCCTCCTGAATACTGTAGCATTATGGGACATGGAGTGTGGCAGAATTCTATTGCTTGCATTTACCTCTATGTATTAAGATGATGTGTGTGAGGTGTTAGAGTGAAGAGTTGATGCTGACAGAGGCTGCACAGTACTTGACTTTAGGATGCATGTAAGTGGGAAGACTGTTGTTGCCCCACAAAGATTCTACTCAGTTTCCAAGACTGGGTATATGTCTTACACATTCCCTTACATAGCAAAATGGAGTTTGTCATAGTTGTTACATTTCAGTTGATTTTAAAATAGGGAGATTATCATGGATTACCTGGGAGTAGATGGAATGGGACAATATAATCACATGAGCCCTTAAAAGCAGAAGCGGAAGTCAGAAATATATGAGTCATAAGAACTTTTCTACACCCAGCATCATTGCTGGCTTTGAAGATGAAAGGAGCCATGGGCCAGGAAATATGCATGAACTCTAGAAACTGAGAACAACCTCCATCTGAGGGCCAGCAAGGAAATCTGAATTCAGTCCTCTAGTTGCATAGAACTGAATTCTGCCAACAATATGGATGATTCTGGAAGCAGATTTCCCCCTAGAGCCTCTAGGAAATTCACTGGCCAACACCTTGATTTGGGCCTTGTAAGACACTATATGCCAAAAACCCAGCCAAACTTACCTTGCCTCGTGTCCTAGAGAATAGTCAGATAATCAGTGGTTGTTGTTTCAAGCCACGTTAGTGGTACTTTATTATAGCAGTGATTAAAAAAACTAATATAAAGCTCTTAGTTGATGCTAGTAACATACAGACTGCTTATTAATAGTCGTAGAATCTACCCATGTCTTACTCTTTTGTCTGATATCTGGCAAATCCACTCCATGAGTCTAAAATTCTTGCTCCTCTTGATACTTGATGATCATTTATATGGAGAGCTGTTGCCTGGCTACCTCGCTTACCCACTACCTCTGCACCACATACTACAGTTACCAGGATGTGCTCCCACCCTCTGTTTCTGCTCATCAGTCTGGACCGTACAAATAAAACTGCTTTCCCATACAACTTAGACTAACATCTAGAATGTAATAAAAATATTCTAGTTCAATTTTTCTTTTCTATTTTTGTTTTATTTCAAAACAAAACATTTATAGAAGAGTTGAAAGATGGTATCATTAAAGAATCTTTTCAAATGTATCTTGATGGCTGATTAAAGGTTTGAGAATTGGGATCCACCATGTTCATATCACACAGCTAATGATTAGTGGTATCAGTAAGGTTTAAGTTGGTCTAGATATGGCTGGATGGAAAAGCTATTTCACTTTCTGAAATCAGTATATGTTACAATAGCATTGGCAACCTCACTTATATTCTGTCATCTAGTGAGAAAAGCATTCAAGAATGGATCATGGAGGGGGAATAAAATACTTAAATTTCTTTAAATTAAAAAAGTAAAGCATATGAAGAATAAAAATGTACATACTTAATTCTCCTTAAGTTTTTGCAAAGTCACTTTATAGAAGAGATATAAACTGTTTGATATTTTTCAAGTTGCCACTTCATAATATATTTGAGTTTCCATCATCTTAGTACCCTGAAAAGTGCACTAAATTTCATTTGGTTGGATATGGAGATGCTAATGTGGAATAAACTAAAACAGAGGCCACACTTAGGTATTTGTAGACTAACTTTACCCATTGGACTCTTCAAAAAAAAAAAAAAAAAAAAACTCTAAGAGCAACCCTGTTGCCTCTGGAAACTTCCTTACAAGCAGAGGCAAATAGATATGGGCCACAGTCTCTAAATAGGAACAGTTCTCCTCATCTTCATGATTCAGGGGCTTTCCTGATAGCTCAATTGGTAAAGAATTTGCCTGCAATGCAGGAGACCCCAGTTCAATCCCTGGGTTGGGAAGATCCCCTGGAGAAGGGAAAGGCTACCCACTCCAGTATTCTGGCCTGGAGAATTCCATGGACTGCATAGTCCACGGGGTCGCAAAGAGTCAGACATGACTGAGTGACTTTTACTTCACTCATGATTCAGAGTAGGGATGTAAAGTTGGCAAAAAAAAAAAAATGGGTTTGGCTCTGGCCAAAGGAGAGGAAAGCAAGAAGTTGGGGAGTGGATGTGGAAAGGCAGTGGAGGAAATGCAGTGGCAAGTTTCCAGTTTACAGTAGAGAAGAGATTAGCTATGTCCTTGAAAAAAGTTGACTGCTGATTCAGCCAGAAGGATCTGTTTGTTTTTAATCTGGGGCTTTTCATTGAAAAGCTCCTTTGGCTAAAAAATGAACTTGACCAACGTCCACAAATGGGGAAAACTATTAGCAAATTTAGGATCCATTAGGGTCCTGTTTATAGTTCTTTTGTGTGGAATAACCATTTCTATAGACTTTACTCATATACTATCTACCTTCCTTAGATCTATTATTCTTTGAAAATATTGATTAAGGTTAGATGTTCCTCAGGAAAGGAAACTATGCAATTCACTTGTGTTACCAAAATCCACACTTTAAAAATTGATAGTCACGATTAGCTGTAATAGAGGAAAGGGGCATAAATTCAAACGAAGATATCATTACACTTGGTTCAGTTCAGTTCAGTCGCTCAGTCGTGTCTGACTCTTTGCGACCCCATGGACTGCAGGACGCCAGGCTTCCCTGTCCATCACCAACTCCTGGAGTTTGCTCAGACTCATGTCCATCAAGTCAGTATAGTAATGTAAACAGGGCCCCAGTGAGTACAATCTATTAGTAGCTTTGTCTTCCTTATTGATTCTTTCTCAAGTCTGATCTGTGCATCTAGATAAGCCAGATTGCAAATGCTCAGTCTGATTTACTATTTTCCTCAAGATTTGAAAGCAGTTCCCTCACCTAGTCTCTTTAAGCCCCCTATTTGTTAACCCAGCTTAACCAAATGGGATCCATGGGTGAGGGAGGAAGGAGAAATTTGAAGATCTAAAAATAAACAGAACTTTCTTCTTTGTCTGAATTGTACTTAAAATAAAAGTGCATTGGAGGTTATTGGGGACTATTAGGGAGGGCTGCAAGAGTGGTCTAAGAAAGATTTGGCTGTATGACACAATCTACAATTCTGCAGATTTGAAATTTGTCTGTCTTGTTTTCTTTTCTCCTGGAAGTGCTATGGAATAGCACATCATTGTGAATTTTCAGATTCTCAAATGGGTTTGAAGTACCTCCTAAGTACCTTAGTAAGTCCACTATTCTGTTTCTAGGGCTCTAGAATTTTGGGAAGTACTCAGGTTTCCTTAATGGTGAATTCCTGAGTTTCTTCCTTGCTCTGACACCTTCTCTGCTGTAGATCTATCTATTTAGTATGGATAACTTTGCAGTTTTCTGTCTGGCTACAACCATGATGTCCCAAATCAACCTACACATCTAGAATGCAAGGAGGGAGAATTGGACTTTGAATTCCAGTGAACAAAAACCAAATGTGAATGAAACAACTTCCTCAGTGGTAACATCACTGATGGAAAAGCAGATGAAATAGTGACAAAACAAAACAGAAGCAGATTGTCCATAAACTGCATTTAGATAGTATCCTCAGCCCTTGTGTGATGCTGTTTTCCCCGCTAATATCTACTTGAGAGAGATGTGGAATTATCATCAGCAGTGCAAACATCGGGAGTCAGGTCAATAGTGAGAAAAACATAAACTGCTGTGTAATAAAAAGGAGGAAGGAAGGTCTATATGAATTTTTTTTTAAAAAAAAGGGGGGCAGAGCAAGGAAGAAACTCAACATTTCACATAGTGCTATGGAAATTAAAATACTGAGATTAGAATGAGTTTTTATAAGTTGGGAAATCAGTATAAACCTAGGGCAAAAAACACAGGGAAANAATAAAAAGGTGAAAGGAAGGTCTATATGAATTTTTTTTTAAAAAAAAGGGGGGCAGAGCAAGGAAGAAACTCAACATTTCACATAGTGCTATGGAAATTAAAATACTGAGATTAGAATGAGTTTTTATAAGTTGGGAAATCAGTATAAACCTAGGGCAAAAAACACAGGGAAAACCAGTGGACCTTGAAACAGCTAGAAAAAGTGCCAGAGATAGAGCCTTTGGGAGGACTGGCCTGAGGCCAAGCCATGTTTGAGCAGTTTTCTTTTGTTCTCCTTCCTTCTTGAACTTTGTCCTCTGTCTCATCCTCCAAGGCGCTCTCTCTTTCTGATGACAGCTAGCTAATCTAATAAACAAATTCATAATGACAGATTAAAGATGTGATGAAAAGAACTCAGGCTTTGGTGTCAGACAGAACTGGGTTCGTCACAATTCTGCCTTTTTCTTAGTTCATTTCTTTATATATGTGGTCTTGGATAGCTTTCTTAAAATATCTTACTTGGTGTGGCTTCTTTTCCTCAGCTTTCTTTAAAAATGAAGTATAACTGATTTACAATGTTGTGTTTGTTTCTGGTGCACAGCAAAGTGATCGAGTGTGTGTGTGTGTGTGTGTGTGTGTATACACTATATATAAAAATAATATATATAAACAATATATAAAAATATACTCTATATATACT
>SJYA01005647.1:1748118-1763974 GCA_006410615.1 Neotragus moschatus | reverse complement strand
AATATATATAAATACTCTCTCTATATAAATAATATATATATAAATATAAATATAAATTTACATATATATATATATATATATACACACACACACACACACGCTGTGCTATGCTTAGTCACTCAGTCATGTCCAACTCTTTGAGACCCCATGGACTGTAGCCCACCAGACTCCTCTGTCCATGGGGATTCTCCAGGCAAGAATACTGGAGTGTGTAGCCTATCCCTTTTCCAGGGGATCTTCCCGACCCAGGAATCAAACCAGGGTCTCCTGAATTGCAGGCAAACTCTTTATCAGCTGAGTTACCATGGAAGCCATAATAAGATATATATAATATAGATTCTCTTTCATTAGTATTTATTACAAGTTATTGCCCTATGATATATAGTAGGTAACTTGCTGTTTAGTTTATTTAATATATACAGTATTTTGTATCCACTAATCTCAAACTCCTAATTTATCACTCCCCTCTCCTCTTTCCCCTTTGGCAACCATAACTTTAAGTACATTTGTGTCATTTTTTTCAATTTAATATATGAGATATCATGATATTTGTCTTTCTCTTTCTGGCATACTTAGTATGACAACCTCTAGGTCCATCCATGTTGCTGCAAATGGTGTTATTTTATTCTTCTTTACGGCTGAGTAATATTCCATTATATACTATATCTTCTTTATCCATTCCTCTTGTCAATAGATATTTAGGTTACTTCCATTTCTTGGCTATTGTAAATAGTGCTTCAGTGAAAATTGAGTGCATGGCTCTTTTCAAATTACAGTGCTTTCCATATATATATGCCCTGGAGTAGGGTTGTTGGATCATATGGTATAACTCTATTCTTATTTTTTCTAAAGAAATCTCTGTATTCTTTTCCATAGTAGCTGCACCAATTTACATTCCTGTAAACAGTATAGGAGGGTTTCCTTTTCTCCACACTCTCTCTAACATATGTTATTTATAGACTTATAATGATGACCATTCTGACCAGGGTGAAGTGGTATCTCATTGTAATTTTGATTTGTATTTCTCTAATAATTAGCAATGCTGAGTATCTTTTCATGTGCCTGTTGGCCATCTGTGTGACTTCTTTGGAGAAATGTCTGTTTAGGTTTTCTGCTTATTTTTTAATTGAGTTATTTGAGAGTTGTTATTGGGTTATATGAGCTGTTTATATATTTTAGAAATTAAACCCTTGTCCATCACATCATTTGCAAATATTTTCTCACAGGCTTTATGATATCTTTTCATTTTGTTTATGGTTTCCTTTGCTAGGCAAAAGCTTATAAGTTTGGTTAGGTCCCATTTGTTTATTTTTGGTTTATTTCTATTGCTTTGGGAAACTGACCTAAGAAAACATTGCTGTGATTTATGTCAGAGAATGTTTTCTTCTGGGACTTGTATAGTTTCTTGCCATATATTTAAATCCTTATGAGCCATTTTGAGTTTGTTTTGGTGTATGGTGAGAGGGTGTGTTCTAACTTCATTGATTTACATGTAGCTGTCTAGGTTTCCCAGCACTACTTGAAGAGACTGTCTTTTCTCCATTGTATAATTTTGTCTCCTTTGTGGAAGATTAATTGACTGTAGGAGTTTATTTCTGAGCTCTGTACTCTGTTCCATTGATCCGTATGTCTGCTTTTGTGCCAATACCATGCTGTATTGATTACTGTCACTATGTAATATTGTCTGAAGTCTCGAAGGGTTATGCCTCCATCTTTGTTCTTTTCCCCTCAGGATGTTTTTGCAATTCTGAGTCTTTCATGGTCCCATATAAATTTTAGGATAACTTGCTCTAGTTCTGTGAAAAATGTCAGGGTTAATTTGATGGAGTGTGTGTGAGTGTGTGCTCAGTCATGTCCAACTCTTTTGCAACTGCATGGACTCCCACCAGGCTTCTCTGCCCATGGAATTTTCTAGGCAAGAATACTTGAGTGGGTTGCCATTTCCTCCTCCAGGGGATCTTCCCTACCCAGGGATCAAACCCACGTCTCTTGCATCTCCTGCATTGGCAGGCAGATTTTTTAACCACTGTACCACTTAAGAGAGTACTAATTTGATAGGGATCACATTAAATCTGTAGATTGCTTTGAGTAGAATGGCCATTTTAACAATATTGATTCTTTATATCCATAAATGCAGTATATCTTTCCATTTGGGTCATTTTACTGCCCCAGCCATGGAAACACCGTAATGTGCTTGGATATTCCACAGATGCTGAGTTTACAAAGCTGCCTGCAGTGCAGAAATTCGTGGGTCACACAATGACTGGGACTTGGCTCAGATTTTAATCCTGTTTCTAAAGTTGTGCAGCCCCTGAGATTGGCACGGATTTCAGCTCTACCTCTGCAGGTGGGCAGGCTTGAAGGTTCACAGAGTTTTAAACTTGCTGTGAGCCGGCCAATCATGAGACTGCTATGGCAGTCCCTGCCCCTGCCTTCAAATATTGATACACACATTAACAGTGAGGCTTCCATGGCTAACCCGGGCTCCTTCTTGCGCACACCCCTCTCCGCCTGCCTGGTTGCAGCTTGGTTCACACATCAGCCCCATTCAGGATGTCTCTGCACTTCCAGCCCCAGTCCTCTTCCAGGCTCTGTCCTCTGAAACCAGAGTTGCAGCACCCATCCCTGGTGTGTACCAGCAGATGTACATCTTGGGCTGAGGAGCACAAGGGGTCAACTCAGACCCTCCGTACTGGTATATCTATGCTTTTCCTGCCACAGTCCAGCTGCTGCACTCTCCTCTGAGCCTCTGAAGTTCCCTTCTGTCCTGGCTGATCTCCCAGCTGGTGAAGGGAGTTTCCTGGGTGAGAGAACTTTTCCTTCTCCACAGCTCCTTCCCAGGAGCACAGGGCCCATCTTGATTTTTTTTTTTTCTTTCATGCTACCCAGTTACATGATGTCCTTTCTTGCAACTTTGGTTGCAAGCGACCTTCTGCCAGTGTTTAGTAGGTATCCTTTGTGGATGTATCTTTATTGGAATAGAATTGCTTTGCAATGTCTTGGTTTTTGCTGTACATCAATGTGAATCAGCTATAGGTATACATATATCCCCTCCCTCAGGTGGCACAGTGATAAAGAATCTGCCTGCCAAGCTGCAGGAGTTAGGAAGATCTGCTGGAGTGAGATGGCAACCCACTCCAGTATTTTTGCCCGGAGAGTCCCATGGACAGAGGAGCCTGGCGGACTACAGTCCATGAGATTGCAAAAGAGTCAGACACAACTAAAGTGACTGAGCATGCAATATATCCCTTCCCTCTTGAGGCTCCTCCCTCCTCTACATCCCACTCCTCTAAGTCATCACAAGAGCACTGAGCTCGACTCCCTGTGTTTAACAGCAGCTTCCCACTAGCTATCTATTTTACATACAATAGTGTATATATGTCAGTGCTACTCTGTCAACTATTCCCACCATCCCCTTCCCCCTCTGTGTCCACAAGTTCATTCTCTATGTCTGCGTCTCTATTCCTGCCTTGCAAATAGATTCATCAGTACAATTTTCATAGCTTCCAGGATGTGAGCTCTGCATCCTCCTATTCTTCCATCTTGATCTCAGTGGATGTGTTTTTTAAAATGAGAATAGCCATGTTTACCACATGGTGTTGCTCTGAAAGTAAAAGTGATATCTATAAAGCACCTAGAAGAGTACTGTGGATACACTAGGTGCTTAATAAATGGAACAGCACTTTTGTACTCAATATGTTCTTCTCAAGATTATAGTTTCTTATGAATCTTTAATTCATTACAACAAAGGAATATCAAGTAGATTTCAAGGGCTAGGGATGAGCCTATTATGTTATTATCATTCCTAACATTTATTTGTACAATGTGTTGGGTTTCTTGTTAAGGGCTGTAATAAACAATTTCATTTATTCACAATAATCCTAGAAACTAAATACTACTACTGTTTTCATTCTATGAAAGACGAAATGAAGCCCAACGAAGCTATAAGTAATTTGACCAAGGTCACAGAGGTAGAATGGCTAGGGCTGTAATATTCTACTCAATTATAGTGATTGTAAGAGACTCTATGCTACTTATACAGATTCTCTTACAAAGGGCCACCAAGGTATTATGTGTCTAGAAACTAAATACTACTACTGTTTTCATTCTATGAAAGACGAAATGAAGCCCAACGAAGCTATAAGTAATTTGACCAAGGTCACAGAGGTAGAATGGCTAGGGCTGTAATATTCTACTCAATTATAGTGATTGTAAGAGACTCTATGCTACTTATACAGATTCTCTTACAAAGGGCCACCAAGGTATTATGTGTCTAGAAACTAAATACTACTACTGTTTTCATTCTATGAAAGACGAAATGAAGCCCAACGAAGCTATAAGTAATTTGACCAAGGTCACAGAGGTAGAATGGCTAGGGCTGTAATATTCTACTCAATTATAGTGATTGTAAGAGACTCTATGCTACTTATACAGATTCTCTTACAAAGGGCCACCAAGGTATTATGTGTCTACATTTGGGAAATGACTGCTGTACTCCTGCTCAGATGATCCAGTCAACAAACTGAGATGTCAAGGGTTAAAGCTCATAATGATAAAAAAAAAAAAAAAATCTACCATCTCTTGAGTACCTACCACATGCCAGGTACCATGCTATGAACTCTATATACATGATCATATTTAATACAGCAAATATGTAGTGTGATTTTTAATCTCATTATCATTTTACAGATGAAAGCATAGAATTATAAAGAAGTCAAATAACTTGCTCAGGATATATGGTTAAAAGTTGTTGTACTAGGATGCAAACCCCAATAGGCCGTGTCAAGGATTGTGTGTCTTTCCAGCATATGTTTGTGCAGGCAAGAACAAGGATGCTTCCTCCTCCCTTGGGCACAACTGGTTCCGTTGGAAAGTTCAAAACCAATTTTCAAGACCATTTTCCATCAGGGTTAACTTGTCCTAGTCGGTGAGGGTATTCACTTAAATGTAGCACTTTGACAGTAATGGCTTTTAATGTTCCTAAGGTAGAAAGGAATTTCCTGAAGGCTTCTCTCCTTTCTTTTCTTCCTTTTTATTTTTGTATGAGTCACACTGCTGGTTAGTTTCACTGAGAACCAACTACAATGTGTATATGCGTACATGTTCAATCATGTCCGACTCATTGTGACCCTGTGGAATGTGGCCTGCCAGGCTCTTTTGTCCATGGAATTTTCCAGGCAAAAGTACTGGAGCAGGTTGTCATTTCCTTTTCCAGGGAATCTTCCCCATCCAGGGATCGAACCCAGGTCTCTTGCATCTCCTGCATTGACAGGCATGTTCTTGACCAATGTACCACCTGGAAAGTCCTAATTAAATTGTGAGTCCATCTCTAATGATAATAAAATATCTAGTACAATGATTTACAGGGAAAGATTTGGGTTCTACATTTCTTTTTTCATTTTAGGAATGTGTTTATTGAAGTTTTAAATACAATTTTAAGTAGCTGTAATAAACATATATATCACTTCAGATTTCTTCATCTCATGAGTTCGTATCATTCATAGGGACTGAAGAAGAACATGATGCTTGAAACTGTGTTAGGCATTACACATTACAACTGTGAGGGGAATACATTGTGTCCAACCCTTACAAAGCTTTCTGGTTGGCAATAAGACCTACCTGATTTCTACTCCTTATTCACTCATTCATCAGGCATTTATTGAGAATATGCTATGTTCCAGGCATCATGTTAGGCACTGTAAATAAAAACAAATAGCAATTCATGTGTATTGAGGACTTGCTATGTACCTGTGTTTATCACTCAGTTGTGTCTGACTCTTCACAAATGCATAGACTGTAGCCTGCCAGGCTCTTCTGTTCATGGAATTCTCCAGGCAAGAAAACTGGAGTGAGTAGCCATTCCTTTCTCCAGGCCGTCTTTCTGACCCAGGGATCAAACTCTGGTCTCCTGCACTGTAGATGATTCTTTACCATTACAGCCACCAGGGAATCCCTAACCCTCTTTTAAGTACATTGCATGTATTAACTGTTAATCACACCAACAACCATTTGAGACAGCCATTTTTATTATTATCTCACTTTATAAATCAATTTAGTCGCTCAGTCGCATCTGACACTTTGTGACCCCATGGGCTGCAGCACAGCGGGCTTGCTTGTCCATCACCAACACCCAGAGCTTACTCAAACTCATGTCCATAGAGTTAGTGATGCCATCCAACCACTTCATCCTCTGTCGACCCCTTCTCCTCCCGCTTCAATCTTTCCTTGCATCAGGGTCTTTTCCATTGAGTCAATTCTTTGCATCAGGTGGCCAAAGTATTGGAGTTTCAGCTTCAGCATCAGTCCTTCTGATGAATATTCAGTACTGATTGCCTTTAGGATTGACTGGTTTGATCTCCTTGCAGTCTGAGGGACTATCAAGAGTCTTCTCCAACACCACAGTTCTAAAGCATCGATTCTTCAGCACTCAGCTTTCTTTATGGTCTAAATTTCACATCCATCTATGACTACTGGAAAAACCATAGCTTTGACTAGACAGACCTTTTTGTTGGCAAAACAATGTCACTATTTTTTAATATGCAGTCCAGGTTGTTCATAGCTTTTCTTCCAAGGAACAAGTATCTTTTAATTTCATGGCTATAGTCACCATCTGCAGTGATTTTGGAGCCTCCCAAAATAAAGTCTCTCACTGTTTCTATTGTTCCCCCATCTATTTGCCATGAAGTAATGGCATTGGATGCCATGATCTTCGTTTTCTGAGTGTTGAGCTTTAAGCCAACTTTTTCACTCTCCTCTTTCACTTTCATCAAGAGGCTCTTTAGTTCCTCTTTGCTTTCTGCCATAAAGGTGGTGTCATCTGTGTATCTGAGGTTATTGATATTTCTCCCAGCAATCTTGATTCCAGCTTGTGCTTCATCCAGCCTGGCATTCACATGATATTTTCTGCATATAAGTTAAATAAGCAGGGTGACAATATACAGCTTTGACATGCTTTTTTTTTCCAATTTAGAACCAGTCTGTTGTTCCATGTCTAGTTCTACCTGTTGCTTCCTGATCTGCATACAGATTTCTCAGGACGCAGGTGAGGTGGTCTTATATTCCCATCTCTTTCAGAATTTTCCAGTTTGTTGTGATCCGCACAGTCAAATGTTTTGGCATAGTCAATAAAGCAGAACTAGATGTTTTTCTAGAACTCTGTTGCTTTTTCGATGATCCAATGGATGTTGGCAATTTGATCTCTGGTTCCTCAGTTCAGTCAGTTCAGTTTCTCATCGTGTCTGACTCTTTGTGACTCCATGAATCGCAGCACGCCAGGCCTCCCTGTCCATCACCATCTCCCGGAGTTCAATCAAACTCATGTCCATCGAGTTGGTGATGCCATCCAGCCATCTCATTCTCTGTCGTCCCCTTTTCCTCCTGCCCCCAAACCCTCCCAGCATCAATCTTTTCCATTGGGTCAACTCTTCACATGAGGTGCTCTGCCCTTTCTAAATCCAGCTTGAACATCTAGAAGTTCATGATTCAACTACTGTTGAAACCTGGCTTGGAGAATTTGGGGCATTACTTTGCTAGCATGTGAGATGAGTGCAGTTGTCCGGTAGTTTGAACATTATTTGGCATTGCCTTTCTTTAGGGTTGGAATGAAAAATGACCTTTTCTAGTCCTATGGTTACTGTTGAGTTTTCCAAATTTGCTGCCATATTGAGTACAGCACTTTCAAAACAGCATATTTTAGGATTTGAAATAACTCAATTGGAATTCCATCAGCTCCACTAGCTTTGTTCATAGTGATGCTTCCTAAGGCCCACTTGACTTCGCATTCTAGGATGTCTGCTTTTAGGTGAGTGATCACACCATTGTGATTATCTGGGACATGAAGATCTTTTTTGTACAGTTCTTCTGTGTATTCTTGCCACCTCTTCTTAATATCTACCGCTCCCAATATGTCCATATAATTTCTGTCCTTTATTGTGCCCATCTTTGCATGAAATATTCCCTTGGTATCTCTATTTTTCTTGAAGAGAACTCTAGTCTTTCCCATTCTGTTGTTTTCCTCTATTTCTTTCAATTGATCATATGGAAGGCTCTCTTATCTCTCCTTGCTATTCTTTGGAACTCTGCATTCAAATGGATATATTTCCTTTTATCCTTTGCCTTTTACTTCTTTTCTCAGCTACTCAGACAACCATTTTGCCTTTTTACGTTTATTTTTCTTGGGGATGGTCTTGATCACTGTCTCCTGTACAATGTCATGAACCTCTGTCTGTAGTTTTTTGGGCACTCTGTTTATCAGATCTAATCTCTTGAATCTATTTGTCACTGCCACTGTAAGGGATTTGATTTAGATCATACCTGAATGGTCTAGTGGTTTTCCCTATTTTCTTCAATTTAAGTCNTCTTATCTGTTCTTGCTATTCTTTGGAACTCTATCTTTCCTTTTCTCCATTGCTTTTTGCTTCTCTTCTTTTCACAGCTATTTGTAAGTCCTCCCCAGAAAGCCATTTTGCCTTTTTGCATTTCTTTTCCATGGGGATAGTCTTGGTCCCTGTCTCCTGTACAATGTCACGAAAGATAGTAGAGATGAATATTGTGAAGAGTTTTCTTGGCTCTTCCTGGAGAAGACAGTGTCCAATTAGACCTTCAAATATGAGTTAAAACTTGTGTCAGGAGAGTGATGTCACCAAGATAGAAGAATAGAAGACCCCAGGGTCTGTCATTGGAGTTTTAAAAGAAGAGAAGGACAAAGAGATAGAAAGATTATTTAAAGAAATAATGGCTGAGAACTTCTCAAAACTGAGGAGAGATTTGAACATCTAAGTTTACAAAGCTAATATGTCACCACAAAATGTTAATCCCAATTCATCTTCTCCAAGATGATCATAATAAAACTATGTAAAATCAAAAACAAAGAGAATTTTAAAAGCAGCAAGAAAAAAATTATCTTATACAAGGGAAACCCCATAAGGTTATCAGTAGATTTTTCAGCAGAGACCTTGCAGACTAGCAGAAAATGGGATGATCTTTTCAAAGTGCTGAAAGAAAGTGCCACCCAAGAGTACTTTACCCAGCAAAGTTGTCCTTCAGAAATGAAGGTTAGATAAAGATTTTCCCAAAAAGAAGTTGATGGAATTTATCACCACTAGGCTTGCCTTAAAATGCTGTAAGTAGTTCAAGCTGAAACTAAAGGACACTAACTAGTAACATTAAAACATATGAAAATAAACAACACACCAGTAAAGGCAAATATATATTCAGATTCAGAATAATCTAATCTGATGGTCTATTATCCAATTAACTCTTATCAAGGATAAAGGACAAAAGTATCAGAAATAGCTATAGCTATAATATGTTAATGGTATGCAATATAGAAAGATGTAAATTGTGAGATCAAAAATATAAAAGTGGGAGGGGGAATAAAAGTGTAGACTTTTGTATGCAGTCAAAGCTAAAGTTGTTATTAGGTAAAAATACACTTATATTTATGAGAAGTTTCAAAATCAGCCTCAGGATAACCACAGAACAAAAATCTATAGTAAATACACCCAAGATAGAGCAGAATCAAAGTCTACCACTATAGGAAATCATCAATTCACAAAGGAAGAGCAGCAAGAGAGGAAGATAAGAACAAAGGAACTATAAAACAACCAGAAAATAATTAACAAGATTGCAACAGTAAGCCTTTGCATAGAAATAATTATTTTCAATGTAAATGGGTATTTTTCATTTAAAAGCCATAGAGTGCCTTAATAAATTTAAAAAAAGTCACAAAAAACCGAGACCTTACTATATGTTGCGTATAAGAGACTTGCTTCAGCTTCAAGGACTCATACAGAGCAAACTAAGGAGTAGAGGAAATGGGAAAAGCAGTTTAAGATTTTACTGAAAATCACAATAATAAGAGCTCATATCTAAGGACAGTGTGAAGAGTCAAGTGAGCCTCAGGGTACTCAGTAATGGCAATGGAAGTTGGTGGATGTGGATCTTTAGCACCAAACTTACAAACTGCTTGCTTTTGCTCCAAATGAATAACCAGGCCCAGAAGCCTCTTTACAAAGCCTAAAAAGCACATTCGGAGAAAGAATTTAGAATAGTTTTAAAAATCCAAACAAGAATCAAGGTTTAGTTAAGAAATATCAGTGTAGCTTATTAAAAATTAATACTGACAAATAACCTTGTACATATATTTTAAAATTATTTTAATATTGCCCTAGTCATATTTTTCCTTAAGGAGTATGAAACCTAGACATCAAATTGTTTAATCATTTAGGGAAATGATTTCTCTTTCACACCTCTCACTTATGCACCACTGAGGAAAGTGAAAGAGTAGGCTGTATTACTCTGTCAGAAATTATCATCACCAATTAGCAGAAGCTACCCAAATTTGAGTCATCAGGATTAAGAGGATAAAATAATCTCTAGAGAAGACAAATGGCAAATATGTGGAAGTTATAGTACCACTTCCCTTTTCCTTCAGCCCTGGACATGATAAATAAATCATGGGATTCTTTCTGCCTGAGCCTGGAAATAGCCTTAGATTTCTTCTTTGCAGTACCGCAGGTGGCCACCACAAAACAATTGAAATTGGCATATGAAAAGAAGCTAGGTGGTAGCCCAGCTCACACAGGTGTTCTTTGTGAAAACCAGCCTTGTGAAAAACTTCACAGAAGTTCTTTCTCTTTGAAACTAAAGGGAACAATACATGTCTTCAAAAGTTTTCCATTTCAAAGACATTTAGACATGATGGATAACTAGAAGAAGGTTTTGTGATTACTGTGTTTCCTGGTATCATTTCTCTTAGCATCCTCTCCTAATTCATTGGTAAATATATTTCATTTCAGAATAGAAGTCCATATGCATTGCAAGAGTAGAGCTAAAATATTATACAGTAGAAATGCATTNCAAAAGTTTTCCATTTCAAAGACATTTAGACATGATGGATAACTAGAAGAAGGTTTTGTGATTACTGTGTTTCCTGGTATCATTTCTCTTAGCATCCTCTCCTAATTCATTGGTAAATATATTTCATTTCAGAATAGAAGTCCATATGCATTGCAAGAGTAGAGCTAAAATATTATACAGTAGAAATGCATTATTCAAAATGTTCTAAAGATATTCCTTTAAATGGATATCAATAAACAGTTCTTGTATTTTCACTTTACTTATAGCAGTTATTGACCAAATTCTGGTTACCACCATGGAACATTAAAAAAGTTAAAGATGGTAACTGCCTATAATGATTTTTTATCACTTGTAACCCTCAAGGTTTTAGTGCTTTCTTAGAAACTTATTATTTACACACACACACACACACACACACATTTATATATTTCAGGCATGGAATAAAAAAAACCCAGCATAGCATGCAGCACAGTTTCCCATCAACATTCCTACTGGGCATCACTTGCAGTTCATACCTTCCATTTACTAGCTCATTAGCTTTCTAGAAAACTAGTTCCATCTTCTCTGGAGAACATACTGGAGTACATTGAACAGTTAAGACTTTTTTGCTTCTTTTCTTTTTTGTGATATTTACAAACAGTATTTTTTTTTCTCCACAGACTCATTTTATTCTATTNAGAAAACTAGTTCCATCTTCTCTGGAGAACATACTGGAGTACATTGAACAGTTAAGACTTTTTTGCTTCTTTTCTTTTTTGTGATATTTACAAACAGTATTTTTTTTTCTCCACAGCTTCATTTTAATCCATTTTGCATTAGATGGAACTTTTCTTCCATCAAAGGTAGCCCAAATCAAAATGAGTCAGTCTTTTAAGGATAGTTTTATTTATTTATTTTTGGTTGTGCTGGGTCTTTCTTGTTGTGCAGGCTTTTCTCTAGTTGCAGTGCATGGATTTCTTATTGTGGTGACTTCTCTTGTTGTGGAGCAGAAGCTCTAGGTGTGTGGGCCTCAGTAATTGCGATTCTTGGGCTCTAGAGCATAGGCTCAGTAGTTGTGATACATGGACTTAGTTGCTCTATGGCATGTGAGATTTTCCCAGACCAGGAATCAAACCATGTCTCTAGGCTCATGGATTCATTACCACTGAGCCACCAGGGAAGCCCCTAAATGAGTGAATCTTAGTTTAAACTCCTAAACTCTTTCCTTTCCACCCCTCATGTTTTTCACTCCACTCAGCCCTCACCTCATCACACATTCTTTCCTGTTCCAGATATTATGTATTCCCATATTGTTCTCTGGCTACCTAGGCTCTTTGGGACTCTTTATTAAAAGCGAGTCTTTCTCTTCCCCCTTTTCATGTTCTTTTTCCCATTAAAAATGAATCTGTCCAAGGGCCTGTTTTTAAGGTAGTGGAGGGATACTGAAACTAACTGATTATATCAATTTATAATATGAAGTTACTCTCTTTCATGCAGTACTTGTCCAATGACTAAACTAAATAAGGATACATAAGGTGTTAGATCAGACTGGTGGAAGCAAAAACTGGGGGCAAGGAGCTTTGCAGTACTACTACTTCGGCTCTAGTTAAGAGTGTACCTATGTTATGTCTGTTGAGAATACTTTGGTAGCACATGGTGATTATCAAACTTGAATAGGCCTGGATATAATTAATGAAAAATTTCCACAGAGAAACTACTAGGAACATTGCGTGATATAGAGAAGTTAGAAGATCTGAGTACTAGTTCAGGTTGTGCCACTTACCTGCCATCACACCCAGGAGCTTGGTTTCTTCATCTGTATTTCTCAGGCAGCTGTTAAAAGTTTAAACTAGTATAATATAGATAAAATCACTTTGAAAATGGTCAAGAACTGATCAATAAATATGTAATTATCATTATTGTGTGCAGCATTCATTTTATGACCTCTTATGCTTTTAATAAAGCTCCAAACACAAATGTACATTTTCTTCCTAGAGTTTGTGGGTAACTTGTCTGGATTAGATCATTTCTCACCTGTTTTCTTCCTAAATAAAATGTTATTGTCAACAGGCACACACGGACTGATACAAGGATTGTGTTCAATGATGTGAAAGCTTGCGTGAGGATTTGAAATTTATGACCAAGACTCAGTGTTTTCTGTGGTGGTTTGTGTTCTAACTCCCAGGACATTCAAAAGCTCTCTGCTATACTGAGCTTCAAATAAGCACTAAAATCACATGGGACAAGTCTTCCGGGCAGGCCTCTGTGTACTGTACATTTCCAGAACTTGTGCCCTTTTCCATGCCAGCTCATCATTCAGGGTCATTTGTCGAAATTGAATATGTCCTTATTGGAATCCCATCTCTTACTAGATTGATGATATTCAGTAAGCAAGGAGAAGACTCTTTGCTGGATAGTGACATACATACAATGTCAATTATTCCCATAAAACAGGTTGAGAAAGAACAGAGAAAGGGCAAGTAAATCCAGGTTCAGATTGGAACTGAGAAGGCAGTATTTTGTGGTAGTTAAGTTAATGGGCTTTTGGAATCAGCTCTACATGTCTTGTTGAACTCAAGTTCATGTGCTGAATGCACAGTGAGGCCAAACAAATTGAGATGTTAGAGTTTGAACAGAGAAAAATTGATTGCAAGGGACATGCAAGATGAATAGGCAGCTTGGGCTCAAGAGACCCAAATTCCCTGATGGCTTTCAGGGAGGAGTTTTTATAGGCAAAATTTGGGAGGAGGACTGCAGGTTGTATAACCTTCCACAGATTGGTTGGTAGTGAGATAACAGGATGGGGTTCTAGGAATCTCGATAATCAGCCTTCTGGTTTCAGCCAGTCTGGGGTCCTTGTGCTCGTGCTTAGCCTGAAGTTACCATCCTCCAGCTGGGCAGGGGTCTTAGTTCCTGTAGAAGAACTCAGAGATATGTACCAGATTGTTAAGAATAACCTTTGAAGAGGAACTAGGGCTTGCTTTCACAGCGTTATTGTTTCTTTATGTGTTCTCTCACTTCCCTGGTTAGTAATTGTTTGAGTCTTCTCTTGGTAACTCAGGGAAGGTCTAGGAGGATGCACACCTTTTTCTTACAAATAAGAAATGGGAACACAGAAAGGCTATTGTGCCTGGGAAGGCCCTAAAGGGTTCTGCTAAGTTTCAGCTCTCTCCCTCTCTTTGGACATTTCTCAGTCTCAAGGGGAGCAAGTGTTAGACAAGAAAGGGAGTAACATTTTGGATAGAGAGGCTAATCATAAACTTGGCAGAGAAACTTGGTTTCGAAGCCAAATCCGGCCTGTGTACCCCAACAGCAAATTAAATCTCAGAAACAATTTTTGGCTGAAATAGAAAAGGATAGATTTTCTGCTTTACTAGGCAAAGGGGGCCACAGTGGGCTAATGCCCTCAAAACTGTTTGCCCTGACCTGGAGGGGGTAGTGAGAAGTTTTATGGTAATGGTTCAAAGAGAATGTGATCAGCTCGTGGATATTCTTCTGATTAGTTGGTGGTGAGGTAAGTGGGAGTCAGCATCATACACTGTGTGGTTGTAACTGGTCTGGACAGCAGACAGTTAACTTCTCCCACCTGGTAGGGGTTTCAGTATCTGCAGACTCTGCATCTTCAGAAAAGCTCAAAGATACTGTTGTGCACACTCCTTGATGTGGAAGCAGGACTTTGCTCTAAGACTACACTATTGTTTCTTGACTCTTTCTCTCTCATCCCCACATCCCTTCCCTTCCCTGCTGCTGCTGCTAAGTCACTTCAGTTGTGTCTGACTCTGTGCGACCCCATAGATGGGAGCCCACCAGGCTCCTCCATCCATGGGATTCTCCAGGCAAGAACACTGGATTGGGTTGCCATTTCCTTCTCCAATGCATGAAAGAAAAAGTGAAAGTGAAGTTGCTCAGTTGTGTCCGACTCTTAGCGACCCCATGGACTGCAGCCTACCAAGCTTCTCTGTCCATGGGATTTTCCAGGCAGGAGTACTGGAGTGAGGTGCCACTGCCTTCTCCACCTCCCTTCCCTAATAAGTAACTATTTGAACCTGCCCCTTGGAACTCAGGTAAGTTCATGGAGGCTGAATGAATCCCATTTCCTGTCATCAAGAAATGGGGAACGCAGAAAGGCTTTTGCACCCAGGAGCCCTACAGAGTCCTGCCTGGTATTGGTTTTAGGGGAACTAGGTTTCATCACTTTGATTTTAATGAATCCTGGGTGTGATACAACTAGTGACCTAGGGCAAATTACCTAACCTCTTAGGTTTCTCATCCAGAAGTGAGATAACCAAGTGAAATAGTCATATTTCTGTATGTGTAAGAATTAAGTGAGACAAAGAATACAAAGTACTCAGCACAGTGCCTGTCACATAAACATAGGTGGCATTTTTAAGTGCCTATTCAATAATTAATATGTTCAACAAGTACTTATTTTATGTCTACTATATGCTAGACCTTGCTTTAAGCATTAATATATATTAGTGAATAAAAATCAAGCAAATAAAACACTGAAGTCTCTGGCCTTTGACACTTGCATTCTATTGGATAAGGCAGAAAGATGGTAAGAAGAGAAATGGAGGATAATACAGCAGAATAAAGGAGTCCTAATGACTGAAAGGGTGGGTGGATATTACTATTTTTATTGAGATCAAGAAAGACCATTTTAAGTGGCATTTGAATAGAAATCCTTGTGAAGTACTCACATGTCCAGAGAAGAAGCATTCCAGACAAGGGAAACAACAGATGAAAAGGTCACGAGGAGCCAACATGTTTGGCATAGTTCAAGAAACAACATGGGATCCATTGTGGTTGACTGAGATGGAGAGAGGCAGGAGATGAGGCAGAGAGATAACAAGGAAGTGATAGGCCTTCAATGCCGCTGAGTTAGAAGGATTTTAAGTAGGAACACAAGATAATCTGATGTACATTTTAACAGAATAACTGACTATTTGGGAGAATAGATTATAAAGGCAAGAGTGGCAACAAGGAGATCAATTAAGAGGCTGTGGCAGTAACTCTT
>SJYA01005647.1:1734689-1746957 GCA_006410615.1 Neotragus moschatus | reverse complement strand
TACAAGTTTTGCCATGGCATCTCAACAGAGACACTAATCCACTTATTTTCAAACACATAATTACCATTCACTCCTCGTCTGATACATTTTATTAGAAGATGGAGATCTTTTCCTTAAAATGTGAATAAGTGGCAGCAAGCTATTGCAAGCAATATATAAAATATTCTGTTTATGCCACAGTCTTCCATAGCTAATTTAGGTAGAAAATGCCCACACCCAAATAATTCATCTGTAATTTTCCTGAACACTGACACATGATTTTCCCCAAATCAGGGCCACTTTTAGTATATTTGAGACCTGAGCTCTTTTCTTCCTTCCCACAATTACTAACCCTCTGCAGTTTTTCTAGCTCTTCCAGATGGAAATCAGAATTAAATACTAATGTATGTGGTATTATTGTCAACCTGACTATGGCCCAATGGCTGTGTCAGTGGCTGAGAGGGGGCTAGCAGAGGTTCTATTGCTGATTGTGCCCTGCTGCCTAATAATTAGATGTAAAGATTGAAGAGTAAACACATATTTTAAACATCTATGTCCAAATGGGGCTCTACTCTGTCTCATGGGATATATTTAAGCTCTGTATGGGAGAGACTGTTTTTATTAAGAGTGGCGGGCTTTCGAGGTGATTAATACAGTGTGTAACTGAGAAAGCAGCTAATAGGATCAGTGTAATCTGAGGTATAGTGAAGCTGGCATTATGAGTGGTCTACTCCTTAATATAACATAGGGATAATAAACATGTCTGGGTAAGTTCTCTTTTATGAGGTGCTAGTTTCTTGTTATGGGAACTCCAAATAGAGAAAGAAGATGGTGTAGCCAAAATTTGGCTTTTATATACCAGTATGGAATTAAAAATCGGAAAGAGAGTTTTGGGTGAAGTAGAAAAGAATAGCTTCATTGCTTTGTCATGCAAAGGGAGACATAGAAGGTTAATGTCATCAAAACTGTGTTCCAACCCTGGACGAGGAGTTGTGAGGAGTTTTATTTTCAGGGTTACTGAACAAGAATCAGGGTGCCTTCTGGGCCTATATTCCTCCAACCCAGGGAACCTTTGGATGTGACTAGCTTCTGAACTGTGGTCTTCTCTCTGGGGCTTCCTTGGTGGTTCAGATAGTAAAGAATCTGCCTGCAATGCAGAAGTGCCAGGTTTGATCTCTGCATTGGGAAGATCCCTTAGAGGAGGAAATGGCAACACACTTCAGTATTCTAGTCTGGAAAATCCCTCTGGGAAGAATGCTTCATCAAGTAGTTAACACCTTCCATTTCCTGTGGGTTTTAGTTCTGCAAAAGAGCTGAAAGTTATCATTATGTATATCCCTAGAGGAGGAACCAGAACCCTGCCCCAAGGCTCCACTATTGTTTCTTGATTGTTCTTCCCTTCCCTAATTAGCAACTGTTTGAACCTGCCATTTGTATCCCAGGGAAGGTCCTGGAGGCCAGATGAAACTTATTTCCTTCAAAAAAACACATGCGGGACACAGAAAAACTTTTTTGCCCAGAAGCCCCATAGGGTCCTGCTCAGTTTCAGTGACAGGACACAGGGAGTATATACCTATGGGAAGAATGAGTTCTATTCTAAAGACAGGAGCCTGTGTATTCCAAAGTCCAAAGATAAAAGAGATTTCCCATTACTCAATCTTGGTTAGTATTCAGTGTAAGGGACCTGGACCTGCCACTGTCCTTAATTCTGTTCTCATTCCCTTAGTGACTAACTCTTCCTTAGAAATCACATATGCTAACATGGAGACTCTTTCAGATAACATAATGCTGTGAACCCAATTATACTGCATCATCCTGTTTAAAATCATTCAGTGACTATAGACAGTTTTAGAGAGAGTGCGGACTCTTTAACATGGTCCAGAAGGCCTTTTCTAACTTGATTCCTGTTTACCTTTCCATCCTCAGATATCTGTCATTATTACATTATGTCATGCCTTTCCTTAGCTGTGGTGAACTACTTTCAGCACTTCAATGAACCATGTGTTCTAGTACATCTGAGCCTTTACATTTTTCCTTTGTTAAGGATGCCTCTCCAAACTTTCTCCACTCTACCTGCTTATTTATCCACTAAAATATAACTTAGATGTCACTTCCCCAAGAAGCCTTCTGTGAGTATCCTCTGAAGAGTTAGGTTCCTTGACTCTGCGTTCTTGTAGGACTTATTTCTCTATTATGATGTTTAATAGTCTTTTTACTTGCTTTTCTTCAGTTACTATGTCAGCTCCTCAAGGAGAAGAGCCAAAGTCTGTTCATATCTGAATGTTCATATCCTAGTAATTCCTATCATATGGTTTGTTCTCAATAAACTTCTTATGGATGACTGAATATTACATCTATGGTTCTGCAAGCATAACAGGATGGAGATTTCAGATATTTTGACAGAATGATGAGAGCAATCTTGCAGTCAGTGTTTCTGTGTGTGTGTTTGTGTGTGTGTGTAACAGGATGCCTTTGTATTTCCATGTGATATAAGCTGCTTATGTATACAGATATGGCTGAGTGGCTGATACATAGAACCTTTTCTAAACAGTGTTCCAGGGGCTATAGTATTTTCACTTTCTATAGCATATTTCCCCATGTCAGGCAAGTGTATGCTCCTCAGTTTTGTCTCGTCACAACAAAGATTTGGAGTGACGGACATTAAAGCCCTTGGCGTGTCACAGCTCTCAGGTCTTGGACAGACCGTGTTGTATCTCTCAGGTCTCAAATGGACCATGTTATAGCTCTTAGACAAATCAGTGTTATAGCTCCGTGTTACAGCTCTATTTTATTTAGATAATAGCAGGAAAATCCATCCTCGAGGCATGAGGGTATGCCGACCCAAAGACAAAGAGAAGAATGCGCGGAAAGAGAGAGAACAGGCGTGCCCTTTGGCTCCTCTTTTCACATGTTTTTCCCTCCCCCTGGGCCTGCCCTATGCAAATTGGGCTAACCAGAAGTGCTGCTTGTTCTACCTGCAGTCCTCACTCCCATCCTTGGGCCTTCCTTTGTTCTAGTTTTGTGGGCTTTTCCCTTCCTTGTCTTTTAGCCACCGCCATTTTGGACTCCTGTTTCCTATTCTAACTACCTAACACTCAAACAGGACCCTGAAGAAGGTGGTGTAATAGGAAGTTGGCAGTAAGTGATTTGCCAAGGCAGGAAGATAGGAAAAAGAGGAAATGGCAGTGGTGTCACATTTTAGTGATCCATCTTTGTCTCTGCCACCAAGTATCTTTGTGCCTGGGAGCTAAGTATTTATCTGCCCTAGGTATTCATTGCCTCATTGGTTAAAAAAAAATGTTTTAAGCAATGAAATCCTTTGTAAGCCCCAAAGCCACCTCTTTAGTAAATTTGACTTGACACTCTAGAAGACAGGGATGAAGCAGAGGATCTCTTGGGAACTTTTAAGTTTTTCTAAATCTTCTGATCTATAATTCAAAAAGGTGGTTACATTATTTTTTTTACATTTAAAAAAGTTACATAAGTAAATGTTTTCATTGACCAAAATTATAAAGCACAAATAACCAAAAGTTTTTTAAATATCACCAATAATTCCACCAGCCAGAATCACATGAGTTTTTAAGTATTACCACACTGGAGATCTTAAATGATGCTGAAATGGTTAAAAATTGAAAACCCCTTAAATGTTGCTGTTCAACTATTTCCTTTTTCCTTTTGAATGCAGTTTTAAATAAATCAAATCATTTGGGTGGTTAATCAACCTTGTTGTTGGATAGCCACATTAGACTTTTGTAATACCTGGAACTAAATACATACATAACAACAATAGTGATAAAATCAGTCACTTCAGACTTGGATATTTTTTAAAAAATGTTGTTGTGCTCTATGTGCTGGAGTTGATGCCCTTCTCTCTCATTGTATTCAGCCATCATTACCTTCCTTTGACAAGAATTCTCCAGTGCTTTGTGCTCCCTCTAGTTACAGGGGCTGTGCCTCTGCTCACTATCTCCTTACTCTCACTTTCCATGTTACAAAATGTCCATTTAAAGGATAGGGATACATTAAACAAAAATCCATGAATGTTCTCAAAGCCAGATCACTGATGTCTAATTGATTACATACTCAAACGCTGAACTGATTATCCTGGTTTGGTGAAGTCTTTCTCATGCCACATCTCCTGGTTTGGAATCTGAGAGCTGACTTAGTTTATGCTGCAGCTCTCAATGACATTTTTGGTTGAGAGTGCATCATACCCAGGTCCTTGTGACAAATTGTCAGCCAGTGCCCCCAAAGTGGTCTCAATAGACAGAGATGCTATGAGCTTCTTCAAGTAACAGGAAGTGCTGACAGGAAGAAACAATCAGGTGTCATTTCCAGCTTATAGCCTAGATGATTTCTCTATTTCAGCTCCAATTACATAGAGGATCACTGCTGGCTGCATTATGTATTCACCCAAAATCTTCTCTGAAACTTTAAGATAGCTTGGAATGTGGGTGAAACCAGTTAGATTAAGGCCCTAGGACATGTATAAAAAGCAGCATAGCAGAGTTCTGGGCTGGAGTGTCAAGAAACATGAGTTAAAGTCTATGTTCATAACTTTATGTTTGTGTTGCCTTAGACTAATTACTAAATCTCTCCCTTCTCAGTTTTCCTTTATGTAATGAGCATCATAAAAGTTTTCTTCTATGTCTTATAACAGTAAATTTAAAAATCAAAGTGAAATAATGTATATGAAATGGACTTTTTTCCAAAAAAAGATAATCATAAAGCACTGTACAAAGGTACTCTGAATTATGGAATAATAAAACACTTCCTATTGGTCTCCAACAATCCACAAGCCCAATTCCACTTCAATCCATAGTCAATTGATTTAAAACAATCTGGCTATCAGCCCAGAGTACAAATGAAAAGATCAGGCCAGAAGTTTATGCTGGGCTTTCCCCTAGACCATGTTTTATGAGTCTGATTTCTCTAAGGAGGACTTAATCCCCAAAAGGTGAAGTTGATTAATTTTCTTCTACCAGGTCTCTCCTCCTTCCCCTCACTGTATCTGTTTCTCCACTAGGCACTTATCCTGGGTGTATTTCAGAAAAAAAAAATTCCTAAGAACTGTGCATTCTTTTTGGTTCACAACAGTAATTTATCCTGCATCATCATTTTTATTCTCAAATTATTAATCAAGGCAAAGATGTATATCTATATAGATAGATACCTCTGTGTATATATACATACACACACACCCCTCTCTTGATTCTATATACCCATATATATATATATGTGTGTGTGTGTATACATGTGTGTATATATATATATATACACACACACATATGTGTATGTATTTTGTATACATACACACACAGTTAATGCCAATATGGGAATGTTATGTTAAGTTGCTTCAGTCATATCTGACTCTTAATAACCCACCAGGCTCCTCTGTCCATGAGATTCTCCAGGCAAGAATACTGGGGTGAGTTGCCATTTCCTCCTCCACGGAAGTTCCAGTTGGAGATGCTGGGTATTGAGCATGGGGCCTTGTGCATGCTAAGCATGATCTCTACCACTGAACTATACCCGCAAAGGGGACACTGTGACTACATGGGCTGAGAATGGTCTCCCTCAATCCATCTTCTTTTATTCTGTGGCTTTTAAACTAAAAAACTAATATTTAATATTTTTGTTTGCAAAGCTCAAAGTACTACCTTCCAGATGTAGTCCTCTGCAAGATACAATGCCACATTGACCAGGACACACAAAATCTACTCCATAAGGCCCAAAGGCAGCTTCTGGTCACATTTGAAGTGCTTTAGTAGTCTGCTAGACTGCTATGCACTATTGTACTAAAAAGTCTCATTTCCCCACCCTCTCCCACTCTGCGTACTGCCCAGTCTCACCTCAGCAGTGAGTGGGGTCCCTCCCAAAGGGCTTTATTTATCTCCCCTGCCTCAGGTATTTAGTAGACCCACTCTGTAGTATCTAAGCTCCTGCTGACCCCAGAGAAATCCAACCGAGTTCCTGCTTCCTCAGGGATCAGGTTATATCAGAAGTAGCACTCTAGATGCAGCAAGCTATTTTGTTTATCCTCTCAATATAGCCCACAGTGTGTGCTTTAAATAAACTTTATTTTAGAATAGCTTTCAACTTACAGAAAATTTGTAAATATAGTACAGAGAGTTCTCATATATTCCACGCCCAGTATCTCTTAATTGTTAACATCTTACATTAGTATAGTACATTTATCATTACTCATAAAACCAAAACTGATGCATTATTATTAACTAAAGTCCTTAGATCTCTTTGTTTTTATCTAATGTCCCTTTTCTCAAGACAGGCTCCTATCCAGGATCTCACATTGCATTTAGTCATCAGGTCTCCTTAAGGTCTTCTTGATTGTGACAGTTTCTCAGACTCCTTGTTTTTGGTGACTTGCCCAGTTTTGAGGGATATCAGTCAGGTATTTTGTAGAATTTGCTTAATTGACATTTGTCCATTTTTATTCTTATGATTATCATGAAGTCATATGTTTTGGTGATAAAACAGAGGAAAATTGCTATTCTCATCAGATCATATCAAGGGTACATATTATCAACATGCTTTATGACTGTTGATGTCAACCTTGATCAGCTGGGTGAAGTAGCATTTGTCAAATTTCTTCATTGTGAGGTTTTTCTCCTTTCTCTGCCCCTTTCCATTCTATACTCTGAGGAAGGAAGTCACTATGTGCAACCCACACTTGAGGAGTGGGGAATTATGTTCCATCTCCTTGGAAAAGAGTATATGCTGAAATCATTTCAAATTTTGAGTGTACATTTTGTCCATTCTTCTCACTTGCTTGTCTATTCAATAATTTATATCAGAATAGACTCATGGATATCTATTTTAATACTTATTTTTATCAAATATTTTTCTCAAATTCTTTCAACTTTAGCCATTGGACACTGATACACTTGGCTCTGTCCCTTTGACACATTACTATCATTATGGGATTATTATCATTATCTTCATCGTCCTCCTCCTTCTCTTCATCCTCCTCAGCATTCCCTTAGTTTCTGGCACTAGAATATGCTCCAGGTTTGTTTTCTTTATTTCTTGCCCCAGTCCTGTAATCAGTCATCAACCCAAGGAGTATAGTGCTTTTTATTACAGAATGGTATTGAAAATTAATGACTTAGTATATGAAGAGATGGGCTTCCCAAATGGCTCAGCAGGTAAAGAACCCACCTGCTAATGCAGGAGACACAGGAGACATGGGTTCAATACTGTGTCAGGAAGGTCCCCTGGAGGAGGAAATGGGAACCCACCTCAGTATTCTTGCCTGGAGAATCCCATGGACAGAGGAGCCTGGTGGGCTACAGTCCATGGGGTTGCAAAAAGTTGGATATGACTGAGCGACTAAGCATATACCAAGAGATGATACCACATGATATATAAAAATGGAACTCTGACCTGTCCCAAGCAGCCCCCCAAAGCAATGCATTATCTATAGTAACCAGCCCAGAAGCAAGCCTATCTATAAGTTAGACTTGTAGGAAGTCAGACCACTATCTCTGGAAACCAGCTCCGAAAGCCATAACCCCTGTAAAGATGCACTGAAAAATGGCCAGGGCTCGGTTAATAACTGACAACTTCTGTAATTTTTTCCCATGTTTCCAGCTTAGAAACATCCAGAGAGAACCAACTGTGGTTATGCACACTTAACTAATCACATATATTTCTGGTTAGGCTGCCTGCATATATCTTTCCCATGACAACAGCCTCCAGTTAGGGCACAGCTGAAGCCTTCCCTTTTTCTACTATAAATCATTCCTACTCCTCTGCCTGCCTTTGAGCCTCTGCCAAAAGGCAAGTGATGGGGTTGACTCCCTAGCATGCTCTGAATAAATCATCTCTGCCAGTTCTCATTTGGTTGGTCTTTACTTACTTCCACAGAAACCAAAGTCTTGACGCTAGCTATGCTTGTTGCTACTGGGGTTAATTGCTTATAGGTCCTCTTTGCTACCATTGCAAGGAAATAAATGTGTGTACACCATGCTGTATATATACACATAAGTATAAATATTTCTGTGTGTACTCTTCTTTATCTGTATTAAACTACATGTGATTTCATATCGATATCTCTAACTCTAATTCATTACCACATACATCATTCTACCCTCCTCTTATTGCTTATCTGGAAACTCCTACAACAGTGAGGAACCTAGTTCTTGCTACCCACCATCCATTTACCTAATCATTCAATCTGCAGTATAACACTACTCACAGGAGATAAAGGTATACTGAGTCTAGTACAGTGGTCATATACAGTTCCCTTTGCTTTTTTTTTTTTTTTAATTTTAATTGGAGGCTAATTACTTTACAGTATTGTAGTCGTTTTTGCCATACATTGACATGGATCAGCCATGGGTGTACATGTATTCCACATCCTGAATCCCCCTCCCACCTCCCTCCCCATCCCATCCCTCAGGGTCAGCCCAGTGCACCAGCCCTTAGCACCCTGTCTCATGCATTGANGATGTGTATAAGAGACAGGTATTGAAAATTAATGACTTAGTATATGAAGAGATGGGCTTCCCAAATGGCTCAGCAGGTAAAGAACCCACCTGCTAATGCAGGAGACACAGGAGACATGGGTTCAATACTGTGTCAGGAAGGTCCCCTGGAGGAGGAAATGGGAACCCACCTCAGTATTCTTGCCTGGAGAATCCCATGGACAGAGGAGCCTGGTGGGCTACAGTCCATGGGGTTGCAAAAAGTTGGATATGACTGAGCGACTAAGCATATACCAAGAGATGATACCACATGATATATAAAAATGGAACTCTGACCTGTCCCAAGCAGCCCCCCAAAGCAATGCATTATCTATAGTAACCAGCCCAGAAGCAAGCCTATCTATAAGTTAGACTTGTAGGAAGTCAGACCACTATCTCTGGAAACCAGCTCCGAAAGCCATAACCCCTGTAAAGATGCACTGAAAAATGGCCAGGGCTCGGTTAATAACTGACAACTTCTGTAATTTTTTCCCATGTTTCCAGCTTAGAAACATCCAGAGAGAACCAACTGTGGTTATGCACACTTAACTAATCACATATATTTCTGGTTAGGCTGCCTGCATATATCTTTCCCATGACAACAGCCTCCAGTTAGGGCACAGCTGAAGCCTTCCCTTTTTCTACTATAAATCATTCCTACTCCTCTGCCTGCCTTTGAGCCTCTGCCAAAAGGCAAGTGATGGGGTTGACTCCCTAGCATGCTCTGAATAAATCATCTCTGCCAGTTCTCATTTGGTTGGTCTTTACTTACTTCCACAGAAACCAAAGTCTTGACGCTAGCTATGCTTGTTGCTACTGGGGTTAATTGCTTATAGGTCCTCTTTGCTACCATTGCAAGGAAATAAATGTGTGTACACCATGCTGTATATATACACATAAGTATAAATATTTCTGTGTGTACTCTTCTTTATCTGTATTAAACTACATGTGATTTCATATCGATATCTCTAACTCTAATTCATTACCACATACATCATTCTACCCTCCTCTTATTGCTTATCTGGAAACTCCTACAACAGTGAGGAACCTAGTTCTTGCTACCCACCATCCATTTACCTAATCATTCAATCTGCAGTATAACACTACTCACAGGAGATAAAGGTATACTGAGTAGAGTACAGTGGTCATATACAGTTCCCTTTGCTTTTTTTTTTTTTTAATTTTAATTGGAGGCTAATTACTTTACAGTATTGTAGTCGTTTTTGCCATACATTGACATGGATCAGCCATGGGTGTACATGTATTCCACATCCTGAATCCCCCTCCCACCTCCCTCCCCATCCCATCCCTCAGGGTCAGCCCAGTGCACCAGCCCTTAGCACCCTGTCTCATGCATTGATCCTGGACTGGCAATCTGTTTCACATATAATATACATGCTTCAATGCTATTCTCTCAAATCATCCCATCCTCGCTTTCTCCCACAGAGTCCAAAAGACTGTTCTATACATCTGTGTCTCTTTTGCTGTCTCGCATACAGGGTCATTGTTACCATCTTTCTAAATTCCATATATATGCATTATATACTGTATTGGTGTTTTTCTTTCCGGCTTACTTCACTCTGTATAATAGGCTCTGGTATCATCCACCTCATTAGAACTGATTCAAATGCATTGTTTTTAATGTGTATAATTAAAATTAACTGTGTATATGTACCACAGCTTTCATATCCATTCATCTGCTGATGGACATCTAGGTTGCTTCCATATCCTGGCTATTATAAACACTGCTGTGATGAGCTTTGGGGTACACGTGTCTCTTTCAATTCTGGTTTCCTTGGTGTATATGCCCAGCAGTGGGATTGCTAGGTCATATGGCAGTTCTGTTTCTAGTTTTTAAGAAACTAGTTCTCCATAGTGGCTGTACTAGATTGCATTCCCAACAACAGTGTAAGAGGGTTCCCTTTTCTCTATTCCAGCATTTATTGTTTGTAGACTTTTGGGTATCAGTCATTCTGATTGGCATGAGATGGTACCTCACTGTGGTTGTGGTTTGCATTTCTCTGATAATGAGTGATGTTGAGCATCTTTTCATGCATTTGTTAGCCATCTGTATGTCTTCTTAGGAGAAATATCTGTTTAGTTCTTTGGCCCATTTTTTGACTGGGTCATTTATTTTTCTGGAATTGAGCTGCAGGTGTTACTTGTATATTTTTGAGATTAATTCTTTGTCCATTGCTTTGGTTGCTATTATTTTCTCTCATTCTGCAGGCTGTCTTTTCACCTTGCTTAGTTTCCTTCATTGTGCAAAAGCTTTCAAGTTTAATTAGGTCCCATTTTTAAATTTTTGCTTTTATTTCCATTACTCTGGGACGTGGGCCATAGAGAATACTGCTGTGATTTATGTCAGAGAGTGTTTTGCCTGTTTTCCTCTAGGAGTTTTATAGTTTCTTGTCTTACATTTAGATCTTTAATCCAGTCTGAGTTTATTTTTGTGTATGGTGTTAGAAAGTATTCAGTTTCATTCTTTTACAAGTGGTTGACCAGTTTTCTCAGCACCACTTGTTAAAGAGATTGTCTTTTCTCCATTGTATATTCTTGCCTCCTTTGTCAAAGATAAGGTCCATAGGTGTGTGGAGTTATCTCTGGGCTTTCTATTTTGTTCCAGTGATCTATATTTCTCTCTTTGTGCCAGTACCATACTGTCTTGATGACTGTAGGTTTGCAGTATAGTCTGAAGTCAGGCAGGTTGATTCCTCCAGTTCCATTCTTCTTTCTCAAGATTGCTTTGGCTATTCGAGGTTTTTTTGTATTTCCATACAAATTGTGAAATTATTTGTTCTAGTTCTCTGAAAAATACCATTGGTAGCTTGATACAGATTGCACTGAATCTATAGATTGCTTTGGGTACTATACTCATGTTCACTATATTGATTCTTCCAATCCATGAACATGGTATATTTCTCCATCTATTTGTGTCCTCACCCAGAAAGGTTTGCTGAGTTGCATGGATAAGAGAAGAGGAAGGAGGGAGATAGAGGTGACCAGGAGGAGAAGAGGGGGAATCAAAAGTTGTGAGAGAAATATAGCTGGTAATCAAATCCTTATGTGCTTTCCATAGCCTGGAACATCTAGAAAGGTTCATGAAGTTGCATAGAGAAGAGAAGAGTGGGGTAGAGATAGAGGTGATCAGGAGAAGAAGGGGGGTGGTCAAAAGGAGAGAGACAGATCTAGCCAGTAATCAGTTCCCTAAGTGTTCTCCACAGCCTGGAATACCCAAAGAGATTCACAGAGTTGGGTAGAGAAGAAAAGGGGTTGGGAGGAGATAGAGGCGGCCTAGGGGAGAAAAAGGAGAGTCAGAAGGGGGAGAGGGCAATCAAGCAAGTAATCACACTTCTAAGTAAAAATGGGTACTGAAGATTTAATTCTTAAAGGCATAAAATTGATAACAAATACCCAAAAGCAAAGATTAAAAATCTAGAGTAGAGGTTGGACTCTCAAAAATACAATATTAAGAAAACAAAACAAAATCACAAAAATTATTAAAAATATATATGAAGTTTGCTTAAAAATAGTCTTTCTTTTGCAAGGTAATAGGTTATAAAATGAAAATTAAAGGATTAATAGAGGACTTAAATTTTTTAAAACAAATTTAAAAATGATAATAGCAAAAATATATCTAGGAATTTCTCTGGAGCTGTTGCTGGCAGTGTGGGGTCAGTTCAGTTTCAGATAGTTCCTTGTTCCAGCTTATATTTCTCAAGATCTATAGACCCCTTCCAATGTAGTTGGTGCTAATTACAAAGTTTTAATCTGTTGCACCTGTCACTTCCAAAGGAGTTCCC
>SJYA01005647.1:1723804-1734560 GCA_006410615.1 Neotragus moschatus | reverse complement strand
GGAGTTCCCTCTGTTTATTTTGGCTTCTTCTGTTTGCAAGTCTCTTCAATGTCTAATTTCCACCATGACACAAGGGGGCAAAGGTGGTCACTTATTTAGGCTCACTTGTTCAATCCTGCTGTGGAGAGGGAGAAACACTGCAAACAAATACCACTGGCATGTGTGGGGAGTGCTCACAGTGTCTCAGCCACACTGCGTTTGCCCCTACTCATGGTGTGTGAGCTTTCCCAGTCTACACTGCTCAGGCTCCAGGTTGCTCTGCAGGGGAACTGTCTAAAGCAGGCCCTGGGTTGTGTGCACTTCCCAGGTCTAAGCCACTCAGGTTCAGGTTTTCAGGTACTCCACAAAGGTGCAGAACTTTGTGCCCTTTCCAGGTCTAAGCAGCTTAGATGACCAGGTGTTTGGTGAGCACACACTCCCCAGGTGCAGTGCATCTTATTGCCTTCCAGGTCCGAGCCACTAGGTTTCCTGGGTGTGCAGCAGGAGCACCATCTCAGGTGTGCCGTGTGTCTTTTCTGGGGAGCTAATCTCTGGCTGTGACTCTCCTGGCAGATGTCAACCAACTAGGATCCCATGAAGACTTGGTTAATAACTGAGAGCCTGCTTGCAGTTTAGTAGAGGATGCTGTCTCTGAGGCCAAGATAGATGCTTTCTGACTCTGGCTGTTGCCCGCCTGCCTCCCTGCCTCTGTGCCTCTGTGCCTCTGGTGGGGCTGGGCTGGTCTGCTGCCGGCTAGCTCTCCTCTGGTATTAGCTTAGTCCTTTGTTCTGTGAGTGGCCTGTCGGTGCCTTAGGTTAGGGCTTTTTGTGGGAAATTTCTCTGTTTCTCTTTTTCTTCTCTCTCTCTGGCTATCCTACAGTTTGGGTTGCTATCTCACCTTAGCTCCCTCAGGTTGCCCTCAGGGCATTCAGGCCTGGTCCATACCCTAAGCAATGCAGCCCACGCCTCCCTGTTCAGCCCCCAATTGCTGGTGGCAGATGCAAGCTTCTGGGCTACTTCTCCGCCCAGACTGGGCAGTCTGGGCTACTACTCCAATAATGGAGTTGCCATTAGGCATGTAATCTGTGGGTTTTATTTATTTATTTATTTTTCCTCTCAGTTATATTGCCCCCTGAGATTCTAAAACTCCTCACAGACCCGCCGGTGAGAGGGTTTCCTGATGTTTGGAAACCTCCTCTAATCCCTCCTGGGACAGGTCTCTGTCCCTAACTCTTTTGTCTCTCTTTTTATCTTTTATATTTTTTCCTACCTCCATTCGAAGACAATAGGCTGCCTTTCTGGGTGCCTGGTGTCCTCTGCCAGCATTCAGAAGTTGTTTTGTGGAATTTGCTCAGCATTCAAATGTTCCTTCAATGAATTTGTGGAGGAGAAAGTGATCTCCCTGTCCTATATCTCCACCATCTTAGGACCATCCCCTCTCCTTTGCTTTTAGTCTTACATACTTTACTCATTTTCAGAGTAACTTAGGTCAGCACTTTGCCCCCCCACCCTCCTCAGTGAAGTTATATCATATTTGTAATACAGTTAGATTCTCTGATCAGAGTGTGAGTCCTTCCTTGTATTCCTACCCTCTTAAATTCTTTTTAAGATTTGTATACATTAAGGTTCACTTTTTGTGTTGTAAATTTCTATGGGTTTTGACAAATGTATAGTGTCATATATCTACCATTAAAGGACTATTCAGAATAGTTTTACCATGTTATTGACTGTCATTCCTGCATAAACCCTTGAGGACCACTGATGTGTTCACTGTCCAGAATGTCATGTAAATGAAGTATGAGGCCTCTTCAGACAGGCTTCTTTCACTTGGAAACATAACATTTAATGTTCATTCATATTGTTGTGTGGATTGATAGTACTTTCCTGCTTATCACTAAGTAGAATTCCTTTGTATGGGTATACCACAGTTTGCTTACTATTTACCTGTTAGAGCACATCTTGGTTTCTATCAGAATTTGATAATTACTAATAAACCTGCTGGAAACATTCTTGTAGAGGTTTTCTCTGGATATAAGTTTCCAAATCAGGTGAGTAAATACCTAGGGATGTGACTTCTGAATCAAATGATAAGTTTATGTTTGGTTTTGTAGGAAACCACCAAGTTTTTCCAGTCACTTGGTTTTCCAAAGCTACCATATTCTATAGCATTCTCATTAGCAATATCTGAGAGTTTCCTGATGTTGCCCCCTGGCTCATGTAGAATGTACAAATTTGTATGCTTTGTAAATTATATAGCAAAAGGGAGATTATATGGATATATCTAACCTAATAACATGGTGTCTCCTTTTCTAAACAGATTCTTTTCAAGCTGATAGTTGAAGAGGAAGCCAGAGGTTCCAAGTACATGTTGCTGCTGGTTTTGAAATGGAGAGGAGCATGTGAGAGGATCACCATCCCATGTGAGTCTTCAAGAAAATGGAAACTTTAGTCCACAACCACAAGGGACTGGATTCTATTAACAATCTAAATGAGCCTGGAGGTGAATTTTTTCCCATACATCTTAGGAAAGAGCCCATTCTGGTCAATACACCTTGATTTCAGCCTTGTGAGACCCAGAATAGGGAAACTGGTCAAATCTACCTGAACCTCTGACATACAGAACGGGGCTATAAAATGAAAGTTGTTTTTAGCCTGTAAATTTGTGATAATTTATAGCCAGCAATAGAAAACTAATATAGAAGGTTGTCACTGGAGGCCCTGTTTAATAAATAATAGAAAGAATCATGAGCAAGAAGTGTAAGGATACCAGTTCTGAAGAACAAAGATGAGAGCACTATGCCATGGCTAATTTGACTCCACCCTTTCCTCCTTCTAGCAGGGAGCAAAATGTGGCTACTTATATTTGCTTGGTTACTGGCATTTGATTATTTTACACTAACTTGCCCTCTTTTCCTTTCTTCTAGTCACATATAATCAGTCTAGCACATTGACTTATTCCCTAAAAGAAAGATATAAGTCATGTTTGACTCTTTGCAACCCCATGGACTATAGCCCACCAGGCTCCTCTGTCCATGGAATTCTCCAGGCAGGAACACTGGAGTCAGTAACTGTTCCCTTCCAGGGGATCTTCCCGACCCAGGGATCAAACCTGGGTCTCCTGCATTGCAGGCAGGTTGTTTACTGTCTGAGCCATTTAGGAAGCCCTGTTTGCATGTCATATGTAGCCTATCATATGATTTGTTTTATCCCAGAGTGACAAGTTTAGGGAGAGAATCTAAAGCCATCCCTCCTGATAAAGAGAACACTGTGGAGAAGAAGAAACAAATGAACAACCCCTGAAACACTGCAGTATGTGGATAGCCATTTATTCCATTTATTCTAGTCCTGCCGAGTTGGCAAAGTCAAAGAAAACCATTTCCCCTAGCTGGCATCACTAAACCAGTTTGAGCTCCTAAAATCAAATGAGAAGAAAGGCATAGAGAGCCAGAATGAGCCATTCAAACAAACTAAGCTGATTTTGACAGGTTCCCTGGTAACAAATCCAACTATGGTTATAAATGGGTCACTATAGCCTCCAGCTGTATTTTTTGTTATGTAAGCTTCCTGGAAAAGAGGATTAAACTATATTTAAGATAAACATTTGCTTTTGTGTAGTGAATTTAGCACTGTTGTTTAAAGTGTTTTGGAATTGAATTGTGCAGGTGCTAAAATTCTAATTGCCTGTTTTTCCTGACATTCATCTTAGAATTGCTCAAAGAAAGACATTATCTTTGACTCTTTCACATAAAATATAATGACCACAGTGAAAGGAATGGAATGGATAGGAAAGAGTCACAAGTAAAATGAAGGCCTTTAGAAATCATGGACTCAAGCCATCTATTGGTGAGGATGATACATCATTTTTCAAATGAGTCCACTTGAGTTTGCTGATGATTTGGAGGAGAAACTTGTACCTGATTTATAGTAATAGAAATAGAAAACCAGAAGATGTACTTATGTAGGAAGCCAGGAAATCAGTGTTTCAATTGAAGATATAGATTTGGGTCATCTCAGGCAATGGCACCCCACTCCAGTACTCTTGCCTGGAAAATCCCATGGATGGAGGAGCCTGGTAGGCTGCAGTCCATGGGTTGTGAAGAGTTGGACACGACTGAGCGACTTCACTTTCACGCATTGGAGAAGGAAATGGCAACCCACTCCAGTGTTCTTGCCTGGAGAATCCCAGGGACAAGGGAGCCTGGTGGGCTGCCATCTATGGGGTCACATAGAGTCAGACACGACTGAAGCGACTTAGCAGCAGCAGCATAGTTGCAAAACCTGGATTTCCTGGTGGCTCAGATGGTACAGAATCTGCCTGCAAAGCAGGAGACCCAGGTTCAATCTCTGGGTTGGAAAGATAGATCCCCTGCAGAAGGGAATGGCAACCCACTCCAATATTTTTGCCTGGAAAATCCCATGGACNAGCGACTTAGCAGCAGCAGCATAGTTGCAAAACCTGGATTTCCTGGTGGCTCAGATGGTACAGAATCTGCCTGCAAAGCAGGAGACCCAGGTTCAATCTCTGGGTTGGAAAGATAGATCCCCTGCAGAAGGGAATGGCAACCCACTCCAATATTTTTGCCTGGAAAATCCCATGGACAGAGGAACCTAGCAGGCTATGGTCCATGGGGTCACAAAGAGGTCATACATGACTGAGCAACAAACACTTTCTTTCACTATGTAGTTGTAAAACTTGAATGTTTTTAAGGAAATGAAATTTGTATGAGTCAACCAGGACACTAGATGCTCGATTCTGACTTCATATTTTGTTTAACTCTTGAGAGTGTTGTGGTCTGTAGAAGCTGTGTATGTATTTCTTATTTTACTTATTTTTACCTGGATGATTGCTTAATTAGCCTATGGCCTAATGCCAAGGAAAAGTACAAATAACTACTCAAAATGATGTCTTCATAATCCTCAGGGCTCTGCTATTATTTTTATAATAGTAACATTGAGTTTATTCAAGACTTTTAAATTGACTTGGCATTGTTGCTCTACCATTGTTTGGATCACAAAAATATCCACGGATATACCCCCTTTTTTGATGACATTCTCAAGCTGCTTGGGCTATTATATACAAAAGTGACATGAGGTACAAAAATGACATAAGGTACAAAAATTACAAAAATGACAGCTTCACTTTGGAAAATCAGAGGCCTGAGATAATAAAAATACTTTCGGTTGTGATCCTCTTATTCATTTAACATCTATTTACGTGAAGGGGAATGGGAAATGGAGTGGAAGACTCTCTCTCTAGAAGCTGATGGAGAAGATCATGTTCCCACTAGCAGCCATCTTGAAGGAAAAGTTGAGTTTCAGCATCTTTAGCATGAATAAGACAGAGAAAAAGACTGTAAGTCAGTTCAACAAGTAGAAACTTTACTCTCCTAACTAGACGCTGTGTTGGGTATAAAACCAAACATTGCCCTCAAAGTGTCCACAGTCTTTTTGGAAACATGACATAGATTTTAAAGACAGAAATAAAAACACACCTCTCTGTATAGTCAAGTGCCACCATATGTGATCAGTACTTGGGGCTTCTCTGGAAAGACAGAGGATGACATGATCAAGAGTAGGGGAAAAAAAAAGTATAGGAACACTTTAAGGCTAAGTTGAAGTTTGAGAAATCTGTATGCAGGTCAGGAAGCAACAGTTAGAACTGGACATGGAACAACAGACTGGTTTCAAATAGGAAAAGAAGTACATCAAGGTTGTATATTATCACTCTGCTTATTTAACTTATNGTGTGCTGTCGTGTGGGAAATGAATCATCGGTCTATACTCGGTTCAGGATACAGGATGCTTGGGACTGGTGCACGGGGATGATCCAGAGAGTTGATGTGGAGTGGGACGTGGGAGGGGGGTTCAAGATTGGGAACTCATGTACACCTGAGATGAAAAAAAAAATTAAAATAAATAAAACCAAAGGAGGAAGATTAGTGTAATTAAAAGTTGCTATTTTAGGAAATAGATGCTTCTTAATTTAGTAAGTCTGATGAAAGCTATTTTCCAATAAAAATTTACTTTTTATATTTAATATTAATTAAAAAATTTTAATAAAAAAATAAAGTAGTGGTATTAATAAATACTTTGGCATCACATAACTGTGTTAAGATCTTGCTTTCCCTAGCCCTGATTAGATACAGAAAGTAAATCCATCTAGTCAAGCCCTCAGCCAGCCCAGAGAGAGAGAGAACATGCAGCATAATTATGAATATGGAGACTGGAATAAAACCAGAGCAGGTTTCGAATTCTGGCTCTGCAAACTACTTACTGAAAATAAGAACAAGTTACACCTGGGTCTCTTTTTCCCTCTCTGTAAAATGGCAATAAAATTCTCTTCATTGGATTGTTGCTTGAAGAAGTAAATAAACATAGAATATTTAGAGTCTGGAAAGTTCCCAATAGATGCTAATTCATTACTTTTTATCTCATTTGCTGAGCCAGACATAATCAGAACAGCAGGTTCTGCTCTGGTTAGGGTTCAATAGCATGACCGGTAAGTTTGGTCTAAAATCAGTTTTGCTGGCAAAGAAGTAATAAGGGATGTTTAAAACTTGTTTTTCTTTTATTTTTAATTATTTTGTCTCAAATGTAATATTGGCTCTTTTCTTCTCTTATACTTTTCCTCTTTTTAAAAATTGGAAATAAAATGAGTTTGCTGTTGTTCAGTTGCTAAACCATATCTGACTCTCTGCGACCCCATGGACTACAGCGTGCCAGGCTTCCCTGTCCTTCACTATCTCCCAGAGTTTGCTCAAACTCATGTCCATTGAGTCAGTATTGCCATCCAACCATCTCATCCTGTGCCATCCTCTTCTCCTCTTGCCCTCAATCTTTCCAGTATCAGGGTTTTTTCCAATGAGTCGCCTCTTTGCATCAGGTGGCCAAAGTATTGGAGTTTCAGCTTTAGCATCAGTCCTTCCAATGAATATTCAGGACTGATTTCCTTTAGGATTGACTGGTTTGATCTCCTTGCAGTTCAAGCGGACTCTGAAGAGTCTTCTCCAACATCACAATTCAAAAGCATCAGTTTTTTGGCACTCAACTTTCTTTATAGTCCAGCTCTCACATCCATACTTGACTACTGGAAAAACCATACCTTTGCCTATATGGACCTTTGTCTGCAAAGTGATGTCTCTGCTTTTTAATGTGTTGTCTAGGTTTGTAATAGCTTTTCTTCNTGACTCTCTGCGACCCCATGGACTACAGCGTGCCAGGCTTCCCTGTCCTTCACTATCTCCCAGAGTTTGCTCAAACTCATGTCCATTGAGTCAGTATTGCCATCCAACCATCTCATCCTGTGCCATCCTCTTCTCCTCTTGCCCTCAATCTTTCCAGTATCAGGGTTTTTTCCAATGAGTCGCCTCTTTGCATCAGGTGGCCAAAGTATTGGAGTTTCAGCTTTAGCATCAGTCCTTCCAATGAATATTCAGGACTGATTTCCTTTAGGATTGACTGGTTTGATCTCCTTGCAGTTCAAGCGGACTCTGAAGAGTCTTCTCCAACATCACAATTCAAAAGCATCAGTTTTTTGGCACTCAACTTTCTTTATAGTCCAGCTCTCACATCCATACTTGACTACTGGAAAAACCATACCTTTGCCTATATGGACCTTTGTCTGCAAAGTGATGTCTCTGCTTTTTAATGTGTTGTCTAGGTTTGTAATAGCTTTTCTTCCAAAGAGCAAGTGTCTTTAAATTTCATGGCTGCAGTCACCATCCTCAATAAGAGAATGTTTGCAACTTGATTTTCTTTTATATTTTTTTCTTTTATCTTAAATGTGATATTACCTCTTCTCTCATGCTTTTTGTCTTTTTAAAAAGAGATAAATGAACATTATATATTTATTAGGAGAAGAAATCTTATAGGAGACAAAGATTAATAGGTACTGGACAAAGATAATCTATTAGTAGCTCAACTGGCAAATAATCCACCTGCAATGCAGGAGACCCAGGTTTGATTCCTGGGTCGGGAAGATCCACTGGTGAAGGGATAGGCTATCCACTCCAGTATTCTTGGACTTCCCTGGTGGCTCAGCTGGTAAAGAATCTGCCCACAGTGCAGGAGACCTGGGTGAAGATCCCCTGGAGAAGGGAACAGCTACCCACTCCAGTATTCTGGCCTGGAGAATTCCAAGGACTGTATAGTCCATGGGATCACAAAGAGTCAGACATGACTGAGCAACTTTCACTTTCAGCATACTTTCACTTTCAGGGAGGTGAAAGTCTTTATATGTTTAGAGAATCTGTGAAAAGTGCTGTAGGAAATATAAAAGAAGTATCGAATGTAAACTTCCCTTCCAGATATATTAGCTCATGCCCCAAACTCCAGAATTGTGTTTGTACATAAAATGTTACCACTAGTAACATATAGAAATTTTCTTAAAAAATGAACACTTGACTTAATGACTGACTTACACTGTTATGTCAACTCTGAAGAAATTGAGAGCAATGTGCGAATGTGTGCTAGCACCATTAGAAAAGGCTTAATTAGTGAGGCAGAAGCAGAGCTGGGTGTTGAAAGATGAGTAGAATTTGAAGAGGCAGTGAGGAGGAGAGAGTGCATCTCTGGGGGAGGAAATAGCATATGTAACATCATGGAGAAAATTTTTAGTGTATGTTGGCAGCAGTGAGGAAAGGAGTGGGAGAGAAATAGGATGACGATAAATTATTAATGGAGCTACAAGGTTCCCAGTGCCTTTTTCTGCAGAGAGGTGAAGAGAGTCTAGTCTAGTCCACATTACTGGGGCAGCAAGACAGTCAAAGATAAAACACTCTGCCTAGTGGAAAGATAATACACTTGTCCAGAATGCTTCCTGGGCTGTGATTCTGGAACTGTAGCATGGACAACAGTGGGTGGTCAGGATCACAAAATTCTGCTGTACAGGGCAAGAGACTCACACTTCAATGCTGTTGTTTCCAACATTTACAGTAGTCTTCAATATTTTTGTTTCCTGAGTAAAAAAGGGAGAAAAATGTAAATTCTCAAATTCCCACTGAAAAGTAGGTTCTGTTCCAGCCTGAGGGGAAAAGTGGTCTTTGGGGCCAAGAGGCCCATGGACTACCTACTGTACAGTTCTTAAAAATGTATTGAGGTATAATTGAAGTATAACACTGTGTAAATTTAAGGTGTATAATGTGATGATTTGATACATGTGTATTTTGTGAAATCGTGACCACAATAAGGTCACTTAACACATCCTTCTTCACGATGGTTTCAAAGATGGAAGTGGGGATCTATGTGCTCTCAAGAGTGTAGGGATACAACCTGGAGGATCCATGGTTGACATTACTCATTTCAGACTGTATATATAACAGAGCTGTTGTCAACAGAGATGCTACAAAGTGGCATTGACCCCAGTGGTGGGGAAGATTCAATCACTATGGTTCTGCCAGTATTGTTTTATTGTAGCTGCCTTCTATCCTTTTACATCCACACAGGGAAAGCTAATTAGCCACTTAATGTACAGTTTGCTACTTTGGGAGTAAAAAAAATCAAATCAGATCAGTAAGTATTTTTTTTAATCAGTTAAACACCAGCAATCCAGAATTTCTTACAAAACATCCTGGGAAGGAAACACTTCCACATAGCTGGAGTAATCACTTACAGCTTGCACCACTGGGTCCATGCTGAAAGTATGTAAGAAACTCATGGCAAAGTCAGGCCCTCACCTTTTAATCAGGTTCCCCTTTCAGTGCTGGGATTACTGGTGCCTCAGATTTAGTACCTACTCTCCATCCTGACCTCTGTTGTCAGAACAGCTGTGCATGAGTTCTTGGTTCCCGTGGTCCTGACACTGGCCTATTTCTTCTGAGTTGTGACACTGTCATTAATAACTCTGTCCTCTCTTAACATTCGCAGAGTGATTATCATGTGTCAGTCATGGTGCTAAGTTCTTTATGAGCATTATAAAATATAATTCTCACAAAACACTGTGGGATGGATACTGATAGTGTGCCCCCACATTTTTTTTTAATAGATGAGAAAACCAATCCATAGGGAAGGTAAGAACCTTGCCCCAAGTTCAACAATGATAAGAGTGAACATTTTACTCTGGGCAGTTTGACCATCACACTGATAACTATAGTGAAAGAATTAGCAGCTTAAGGAAGTTCTGATATTTTATCATTTCCAAGCTTCTAGAAGAGAGTAGTAAAAGAATTGTGGTGAATTAACCAGAGCCACCAAGAACAGGCCACATTAGATTTTAGGCACATTTCTGTGAATTTTGGCAATAATTCATGCTGTATTCATTTTTTAAAAAATGTCCACCAGAGACTTATGGACTATAGTTAAGAAGGGCTGGAGAAGGATGAATTGGATAGAAGGTAGAGGGAGCTGTTCCTCACTCTGCCCAGAGGGAAATGGTTGTACCAGCAACAATGGGCAAATGGAGGTTGTTCAAAACAAGTGCATTCCATATTCTTTTCCCTTAGGACTAATGTAGTATTGACTGGTTGCTTCAAATTCATCATTTGGTGAGTCAATAATATTGAATGATCTGTGGCTGGGTGCAACACATTATGCTAAGTAATGTGAGGTGACACAAAGATATCAGGAATGTAAAAGTGCTCTCCTGGGGCTGCTAGTAAAAAGCATGAACTGAAACTTAGGGCATAAGCATACAACAGAAAGACATCATAGTGGCGGAGGACAAAGATTCTCAGGGCTGTGCATCAAGATGGCTTAGAATCACCACCAACACCTATCTTGCAGTGAGATGTACTGAATTTTTATCAGTATTCTCAGGAGAAGGTTTGGGGCATGCCCTTTG
>SJYA01005647.1:1706439-1719772 GCA_006410615.1 Neotragus moschatus | reverse complement strand
TATGCATTTGCAGCACATGTCTTTTGCACAGACTGGTACAAACTACAGGACTGGTTTGCATGTTAATGACAGCATCATTTTCTCTCTAAAATTTCATGGACTTGTCTCACAAATCTGAGTATAATTAAGACCACATTTTAATTGTAGCATATTGGACACTGAAGTTACCGAGGGTCACTCCCTAGTTCACAGTCACTTCTGAGAGTCCAGTGGGAAGATGAAAATCTATTTTTGAAGTGGTCTTTTTTGCAAATTGGTCAAGTTTAGAATATAAGTACTTGAATTATGATCCACCCCCTCTCCGCCCAGGAAACATAGATAGGCACTGAGTAGAAATGTTATATGGCAAGAATCAAAATCTGGGAGGTTTTTACTTGATGCAGAGTAAATTTTGTCCAGATACAAAATAATGATTCCACACATGTATATATTACTTTTAACTTGCATATTTATCTGGGATCTTTGAGATGAAGGCACTTAATCTACCTCCTCTGTAATATCTACCTTTAAGACTCTTGGCTATAATAATCTTAGTCTTTTCTGACATCTTTTACCACTTTCAGTCTATTTCAAATAATCAGTTCCTAAATGAGGACTCTGTTGCATTACTCTTAATGTATTCCTTCTTTCTCTAAGTAGATTTTAAGTCTCAGGAGGAATAATTGGCCTCAGTCTTTGGATCTAATCTCAACCACTATTCACAATGAATACCACAGTGGGCAAGACAGAAAACATTCCTGCTTTCATGGGCCTTACATCTAGTGGAAAAGAAAGGAAACAAATAGTAAACAGCTTAATAAGTAAGATGATTTCAGTAAGTTATGAGTGCTATGAAGAAAAGAAAAGGGATTATGTTAGAGATTGATTTGTAGAGAGTACAAGGGCCCTGTGGTAGTCTGTACAGTAAATATTTAGGGAGCATAGCGTACAAGGAGTAGGTGGGAAATTTAGTTAGGGAAGTAGACAAGAGCAGATCATGAGTGCCTTTCTTTTGTACAGTGTTAAGAATTTGAATCTCATTCCAATTATGATGGGAAGCCATTACATTGTTTTAAGCAAGGATGTGGCCTGATCTCTTTCAAGAGCATAACTCAGACTGCTGTATAAGATAGAATATGAATGAGAATTGAGGAAATCTGTTATGGGTTACTGAGTGCCTGAATCCTAAGTGAAAAGTGATGGTGGCTTAGATTAGGATTGTAGAAATTGAGATAGAGAAGAGTGGTTCAATTTTGGATATATTTTCGAGGGAGACTTTTAAGGATTTTCTGATGGATTTTATTGATGGTGATTATGGCCTGAAGAGTTCAAAAGAAGCCATGATTAAATGATGTATTTCTATATTTACACTATAAAAATTTAAATGATGAATTTAATATGACCAGAAAAGCAATTCTTGCTCACATTTCTCTGCATACTCCAGAGAAGACTTGTATTTGTGGTCATCATCTATAGAGAACAGTAACAAATTTAAAGAATCACTTTACACCAGTATTTAGAAGAGGCAGGATGGATGATGTAGTGTCATGAGTTATGGTATAACTGGCATTAAATAAATGGCATTAGGAAACTGCAGAAGCAAGAGGTCTGTATTATTTTATAATAAACTGGTTGTGAAGGGCCATGTTACTGTGACTACCAGCATTTTTTTCTTGTGTGTGTGTGGTGAGAAATATAAAGTTATCCAGGAATGGCACATTTAATAAAATAATAAAATAGACAAAGAGATTGTTTTGAGACCTGAACAGAGAGAAATAGTTCCTGGGCATGACTAAGATGCTTCATCTGCCGTGCATTTTTTTTTAAATAATAAACACATACAAAAGTATATCTTCTTTATCCATGACTTTAAACATTTTTTACCCAATATTCTAAATCTTCATCATAAACCTCTATGGGCCCACTGATTTTATAATATGTTTTAAAATTATGTTGTTTATGTAGTCAGGGGCCTCACAGAAAATATTTACCCAGGCTCCCTTACCTTACAACTTAGGAATTGCCCTGATTGTGTTTATCCAGGCACCCAAGTTATATTAATGTTTCTTTCCTCATACTAAGAATCCATATTTCTTCTCTCACACACAGATACACATGGTAATTTTCTTTTAATCTAGCATCATCAACAGAGGTATTCTAAAAATGTTAATTTTAAAAACCTTAGATTTGTCTTTTAAGAACTGAAATGTTTAGAAAGGCAGCAAGAAATGAAATATATTTTATTTAAATTCACATCCAAGGTAATAAAATCAACATAATATAAAAAATTTGCTTGATGACTGAAGAAACAGATCAATATAACCATTAACTATCAGGACATGCACATCGTGCCCTTGGTATTTATTGAGATAGGTCATCCATACTCCAAAGAGCTCCACATTTCAGTATTTTAAATTGCTTGGATATAGTCTTAGAAGTTTTATCCTGTTGTTTGCTACAAGAATGTATGTCAGTTTTCATTGTGATATGTCAGCCTGAAATAACAACTTTCTTTGCTTACTTGTAGCTTCTGATTTGCTGTTTCTAATCTTCTACAGATTGGCGAATGAGATAAGCTTATTTTTTTTATACAAAGATACATTGATATCTATATATCAAACTGGATGTATTTATACAGGAATCTGAGCAAAGGATGAAATACTTATTATATGGGCCAAAATACTTGGCTTTACTTAATTCATGGAACTTATGTGAACTACTTCAGGTTTATTTCTTTCTTTTTTTTTTTTTTTTTTTTTTTTTTTTTTTTTTTTTTTTTTGGTTTCTTTTTTTTTTNGATGAAATACTTATTATATGGGCCAAAATACTTGGCTTTACTTAATTCATGGAACTTATGTGAACTACTTCAGGTTTATTTCTTTCTTTTTTTTTTTTTTTTTTGGTTTGTTTGTTTGTCTATTTCTAGGTTCCATGTTGAAGTTGCTGGAAGTCTAATGTCCTTGTGTGTGTTGAGAATAAGTTTTATATTTTGTATACCTCTATCTTATTATTTTATAAATGCCAGGTTTGACTTAATATCTTTAACTGAGGAAAATTAATTACTAAATTCATCAATTAGGATCATATTTAAACCTCTGATGTTGTCACTCTTCCTGCTTGTTTGAACTGGTGCTCCCCTTAATTCATTAGTCTTTATTGTTAGTGTTTGTTAGTGTTTGTTGATAAAAGAAAAACAGTACTTGAATTTTGCCAATGTATATGAACTCCATAGCCTAACAGGGTCCCAACCCAAGTCAATAGTTTAATTGAATGAAAGGTTCTCTGGAAGGCTTGTGGTTTTATGTAAAAGCAATAGAATTCTAAGCATATATATTTAGTGTGTTTACTAATAACAGTTAATTATTTTACGATGAAGCTCAGTTGGTCTTTTGGATGTATACTTGATATCTTGGATCTCCCTCTTATTAAACTCTCAGAGTCTTGAGGAATGCCTATTATTTTGGCTTTCTTAATCTACTGGTACTATACAACAGTACCCCCAACAATCCTCTAACATCCTTTGCATAATTATTGAAGTTCTCTTTTTCCTTCGAAAAATTTGAATTCAGGATGGCCTCACTCTACCCAGTGGATTCTCCCCTGTGTCCCTTGTTCTATGAGTTATTCACTGTGACAGATATAATTGAACTATAAATCTTTGGGAAATCACAGCAGTCTTATCATTCTTTAATTCCCTTTCCTTTATAAAAATGACCTTAGTAACCTTTCTAGCCTATAGGAGAATACCTATCAAAGGAGGTCTTAGGAGTCTCTTGAGTTTTCAGATCAGCAGCATGCTTTATTTATTTACTTATTTATTTATTTTTATTTGGCTGTGCTGGATCTTAGTTGCAGCATGTGGGATCTAGCTCCCCAACCAGGGATCGAACCTGTGCCCCCTGAATTGGGAGCACAGAGTTCTAACCACTGGATCATGCAGGAGTCTCAGCAATATGCTTTGAAGAAAGGAACTCTGCTAGGACTCAGGCGACCTGGATTATTCTTTAGACTTTTTGGCAGCTCATTTTTTGACCTTGACTAAGGCAATGAAGGCCTCAGGGGGTATATCTCCTGATTAATGTATACTCTCCCATTTTATTTCCCTAATTTTGTTGAAAAGTACTCATTGGAAGAATCTCTCTGTTGGTTCATGTCCTATTTATTATACAGTGGAGTTGGAATAATGAAAATGAGATAACTTTCCTAGAGGTAAAGAAGGAAGGAAGCACAGCTTGAATACTATGTGCTATAGACTGAATGTTTATCCTCCACCAAAATTCATATGCTGAAACCTAATCCCCAATGTGATGATATTAGGAGATGGGATTTTCTGGAGGTGATTAAACCATGAGAATTGGATTAGTATCTTATAAAAAAAGACCCAGAGAGCTCCCTCACACCTCCTGCCACATGAGAACATAGCAAGAAGATGTTGTCTGAAGCAGGAAGCGGGCTCTCACCACACAGAAAATCTGCCAGTGCCATGATCTTGGGCTTCCCAGCCTACAGAGCTGTGAGAAATAAGTTTCTGTTGTTTATAAGCCACCAATCTGGTATTTTTGTTATGGCAGCCCAAACAGACTGAGATACCACAGATGCATAGGTAGCCCTCCCTCATCCCTAAGCCTTTGTTACCAGGCAGGACATGCAGTAGCTGTTCTGGGTATTTGTATCAAATAAAGTGCCCAACTTTTTGAACATGATTGCTACCCTGCTTAGAGCTAGCTCACTTGCTTGCTCTCTCGCACTCTTCCCTTTCTTTCTCTCTCTCTCTTTCTATCTCAGTCTCTCTGCCTAGGCAGGATAAATTACCCTTGAGTTCAGAGAAGGTTGTGAAAGATGGGACATGTGTAGACTCTACATGTAAGAGACAATGGTTCCCTTCTGGCCTTTCACCAAGAGTGTCACCAGCTAAGTCTCTGTTATGGACTGGGTGTTTGTGTGCCCCAATTCATATGTTGAAGCCCTAACCAGCAATATGATGATATTAGGGATGGGACCTTTGGGAGGTGATTAGGTTTAGATGAGGTCTTGAGAGTGGGACCCCATAATGAAATCAGTGTCCTTGTAAGAAGGGGAAGAGACATCAGAGCTCCTTTTATCCCCACACATGCACCAAGGAAAGACTGTGTGAGCACACAGTGAGAAGGTAGCTGTCTGCAAGTCATTAAGAGGGCTCTCACCAGAGCCTGACTGTGTTGGTACCCTGATCTCAGACTTCCAGCCTCCCAAGCTGTGAGAAAATAAATGCCTGTTATTTAAGCTACCTAGTAACTGGTGGCTCAGATGGTAAAAGAATCTGCCTGCAATGTGGGAGACCTTGGTTCAATCCCTGGGTCAGGAATGTCCCCTGGGGAAGGGAATGGTAACCCACTTCAGTATTCTTGCCTGTAGAATCCCATGAGCAGAGGGGCCTGGTGGGCTACAGCCCATGAAGCTACAAAGAGTTGGACACAACTGGGCTACTACCACACACACACACACACACACACAGAGCTGCATTTTGCTATAAAAAACTAAGCTAAGACAATCTAAAACAAAAATCCATGAAAATGGGTAAAATTGGTTCGGAGTTATTAATGCATTGTTTCACCTGTCACTGAAAATGTCCAAGTCTCACTATTTGATTTTTTTTAATTAAAAAAATCCACTTTAGCCAGCCACATGTGCATATGGCCTGAAAGCCTCAGCACTGCAACCTTGTGTTGAGGAACATGTATGACCTATTTGGTCAAAATGGCAAGACCAGGGAAGTGTAACAATTTTGAGAGGAAGTGAAAACCTTCATGCTACTCTATGTATGTGCTATGAGCTTTTCATTGAAATTCCCCTTTTGCCTACTATTTAATGCAAATAACTAACTCCCTTCTTTCAAATCCCTCCTCCTACACTTCCACGCTGCATCACTCCCAGTGCCCCCTGTAGTTTATAGAGGTGGTGTCATCTGCTTTAGAACATCTGAAGAACTTGCCCTGTTGCTGAATAAATTTGTTCACTATTTAGATCTACAGCTATCTACAACCTTAGTCATAGTGCTTACTTTGTTAGTAATCTTTATTAATATTTCATCAGTCATTTTCTTTCCAAAGGGATGAGGTTTGCACTTTTCCTGCCATGCTGGGAGGGAATGATAAAGGCAGAAAAGCTGACTGATTTACATAAAGATTGCAAACTATTATTCTCCTAGTAATTTTAAAGTGCACACAGGGCATAGCTGCATACCACTTTCTGATGCAATCACATTTCTGCCTGTTGAGCCTGACATGCATGAAATCCATAATTGGAGTTGGTTTTCCAGAGAGGGAAATCACTTCTTACAGGAGAGGTAAGGAGTACTATCTTCTAAGGCTGCTTTTCAAGGGGAGTCAATGGAGTCATCCGTTAAAGAATTCTACTCAGATATCCATTCCACTAAAACAAGCATAGACTCAGGTCAGGTGTACTTCCTCCAGCTCCCTCTCACATCCACTTCACTTCTACCTTTCCACTGTTAATTAGACTTCTTAAAGCTTCTACATCTCCTTTACCTGATGTCTGCTGCTGCTGCTGCTGCTAAGTCGCTTCAGTCATGTCCAACTCTGTGCAACCCCATTGAGGGCAGCCCACCAGGCTCCCCCGTCCCTGGGATTCTCCAGGCAAGAACACTGGAGTGGGTTGCCATTTCCTTCTCCAATGCATGAAAGTGAAAAGTGAAAGTGAAGTCACTCATTCATGTCTGACTCTTAGCGACCCCAAGGACTGTAGCCCACCAGGCTCCTCCATCCATGGGATTTTCCAGGCAAGAGTACCGGAGTGGGGTGCCATTGCCTTCTCCAATCTTGATGTCTAGGCTTGCTCAAAAATGTATCATCTACTCAAACTTCAAATCTTTACTTTCTCAATGATTATAGTTCTTCTCAAAACATTTTTTTTTTCCAACTCACATTGTTTTGAGTTTGGTCTCATGCCCCTTTTTATACTAAGAGTTTTGACATGCCAACTCCATCAAGCTACAAGCCATATTCTAAAAATCAAGAATGACCATATGTCTGTTTTCTCAGGATAGCTCTTGTTTGTGTGTTGTGTGTTAGTTACTCAGTCATGTTTGACTGTTTGCAACCCTGTGGACTGTAGCCCTCAAGGCTCCTCTGTCCATGGGATTCTCCAGACAAGAACACTGGAATTGGTTTCCATTCCTTTCTGCTGGATATCTTCCTGACCCAGGGATCAAAACTGTATCTTTTGCATTGGAGGCAGATTCTTTATTGGCTGATCCACCAGGGAGCACTTGCTATTTCATTATAATTTAACTGAGACCCTCTTTTCCTTCAAAAGTATTCTGTTTTCAGCTGTAAATTATATGGTCACTTTATCAACATCCCATTGATTCCTATACCTTAAAATCTATGCTAGGCAGGAAGCTAAGTGCTCAGTAAGTATCTGTTAAGTGTAATCAACCTTCTTTTCTTGTAACTATATTAATATTATTTATTGCCAATGCTATCTCTGAAGCTGTCTTTATATATATTACTTCTTCAGTTCCAACATCTCTGGTGAGGAGTATTATCAATGTATGTCAAATGTTCAAGCAGAAACTGACTATATGTTTGATAATTGAGTTTTGTAAAGTTAGAGCTCAACCTTCCTTTGAGTCCTGAATTGAAATATAGGCAGTTGTCAGCTACTAATAGTCATTAAAGGAAACAAATATGGATAAGACAAAGTACATTATTCAAAACCATATATTAAGTTATTGTGTTTGAAGTTTTCCCTTATACCCATCATATTTAATCTGATGCTCTTATTTTCCTTTCCCTGAGCTCACACATATTGTTCCACTCAATAATCATTGTACATGGCGATATCAAGTAAAAGTGGTATGGTCTTGAGAGAAGGAAGAAAACTAGATTTTGTCTCAATGCAGAACTTGCTGCTGCTGCTACTAAGTCGCTTCAGTCATGTCCGACTCTGTGCGACCCCATAGATGGCAGCCCACCAGGCTCCCCCGTCCCTGGGATTCTCCAGGCAAGAACACTGGAGTGGGTTGCCATTTCCTTCTCCAATGCATGAAAGTGAAAAGTGAAAGTGAAATCGCTCAGTCATGTCAGACCCTCAGGAACCCAATGGACTGCAGCCTTCCAGGTTCCTCCATCCATGGGAGTTTCCAGGCAAGAGTACTGGAGTGGGGTGCTGTTGCCTTCTCCAGTGCAGAGCTTAGGTATACTCTAATTAGTTCCTGAGCTCCCTCGAAATTTAAGGCTGTTGGATAGAACCTGCAGCCAATCAGAAGTACTTGGAAGCCTAGGAAACATTGTTTGCCCAACCACCACTCCTGTTAGGCATATAGTGAAGCTGTTTCTGAGAGGTGAGGCATCCTATTGTCACTAGATGTCCAATCCCTGTGAAGCCCCTCAGTCCTGAACAGTCTTCAGTCTGTTTAGTGATCACTCTAGGACCCTCCTCTCCCAGAGTCAGCTCTCGCTTAATCTTTCTAGTTTTATCTTTCAATATATTCCTTTCAGACATTCACTTCAGCCATGTAGCATGATCACTAAATATGCTTTCAACTCCTAAAGAGTTATGTGTGTGTTACATATGTGTGCTATTTTCCCTCTTCTATTACTAGAATATCTTCCTTTCTTATTCTCCAATCTCTCTTTATCTGAATTCTAAATATTTTTTTAGATTTAATTGAAATGTCATTTCCTGCATAGTCTTCCTTTCTAAAAGCAGTATTTCCCTCCTTTGAACTCCCCAAACACTTTAACATCCCCCTCTTTTATGTTTTTTTTAATCACCTTGTACCTTGTGTTATTTATTTGTACATACATTTTTAAAGTGAAGTATAGTTGATTTAAAATATCTTAGTCTCAGATATATAATAGAATGAATTGATATTTTAGACTATGCACAATAGAAAGCTGTTACACTATTATTGACTACTCCCTGTGTTGTACACTACATCTCTGTGCCTTAGTTATTTTATAGCTAGTAGTTTGTACCTCTTAATCTCCTTCACTTATTTTGCCTATTCCCCCACACTCCCCCAGTGTGGCAGCCACTAGTCTGTTCACTGTATCTGTGAGTCCTTTTCTGTCTTATGTGATCATTTATTTTGTCTTTTAGATTCCATTAGTCATTTTCATTTAAAGCTATTACAAAATAATGGCTCTAATCCCCTGTGCTGTATAATATATCCTTGTTGCTTATCTGTTTTATGTGTGTTAGTTTGTGTCTCTTAATCCCCCACCCTTATTTTGTCCCTTCCCTCTTCCCTGTACCCTCTGCTGACCACTAGTTTCTTTTCTATATATGTGACTCTCCCTGTTTACTGTATACATTTATTGATATTATCTTTTAGATTCCACATATAAGTGACATCATGCAGTATTTGTCTTTCTCTAGGATGACACCTTATAGGTCCATCCATGTTGCTGCAAGTGTCAAGATTTCACTCTTTTTTTATGTTCAAATAATATCCCATTATATATATACACACACACATATATGCCTACACACACATGTATATATGCATATGCATATCAGATTGTCTTTTTCCCATATTTTTATATATTCATCTGTCACTGGACGCTTAGGTTGATTTTATTTCTTGGTTGTAAATAATGCTCCAATGAACATTGGGGTGTGTATATCTTTTCAGATTAGTATTTTCAATTTATTCAGATAAATACTCAGAAGTGGTATTGCTATATTGTGTGGCAGTTCAATTTTTAATTTCTTGAGGACCCTCCATACTCTTTTTCATTGTGACTCTACCAAATTGCATTCCCAGCAACAGTGCACAAGCATTTCTTTTCCTCCACATCCTTACAGTGTTGATGAAGATGTAAAGTACTTAATTGCAGGAATAACACCTTTGTATCATCCTTAAGGTCTAGATGGCAAATATTAGGAACTTAGTTAATGGTTAATGAATGGTTTACTGTCTCCAACTCAGCATAGTCAGGATATCAGAGCTACTGTTTTCCCAATGCCTGATATGGCTATGTCCATCCATCTTATGATTGCCTAGGTATCTGTTGGTATTCATTAATGTTCTTAGATAGTTCAAGTGTAATGACTCAAAATGAATCTGTCATCTGGTCTACACATTGACAAAACAGACATGGTTCTGATCTGGGCACAGAAGTTTTATGCCAAATTGATAAATAACTCAAGTTCTCATTGCTAGAACCCTTGTTTTGCTTTATATTTTCTAATGTTTCATTAGACTGAATGCTTTTTGTAAAGTATAATTATAAATATTTTATCATAAAAAAGGTTTGAATGACATTTAATTCTTAAATCATAATGATATTTTCCCTCTATGAATTAGGAGAGCTATGATGGCCTTTGATACCAGGGTGATGCTATTGCAATTTGAATTTTGTCTATAATTCATATTTTATGACATGTATAGAACATTATTAACACCATGTGATCAGTATCATAATAAATATCTCTTATACTAATTGAAATACCATTATCTGAATGACTCTCCAGAGCTTTTCATTATAAAATTTAAAAACAATTTTATCTTAATTTTTTCTGTTTTAGAAATTCTTTCATAGTATCAGTGTACACATTTTTTATCATACAACATTACACTTCTTAGCCTAAAAAGCAGATTTAAATGCTTATATAAATAAGTCAAATTTGACTTTGTCATGTTCTGAATGATAGTAAATGGTATAGAAAAGTGTGTTTTCCTAAGTGAAGGTAATCAGATAATCTTAAAGTCAGAGAATCTCAAGGTTTAAATTAAAAATTTGGGTTATCCAATCTACCTTGCCACTTTTAAAGCAAGAATCTAAGTGATCCTGACAGGTGACTATATAGTTTCTGTCTCAAGTTGAGACACATTTGTTTCTCATGCTTTAGGGAACTTGGTAGTGAAATTTGTTTCTCCAACTTCAATTTCAGTACTATCTTATTTTTGTTTTGAGGTGACAGAAATTGCCTCTTTTCTAAGACAGTCTTCAACTATTTGAAAATGAATTTCCCTCTTAATTTTGTTCTGATTGGCATCATTGGCTCTTTTAACCATTTTACGTACCCCTCCCCCCCAAATAGATTGACTCCTAACTACTCTGGTAAACATTTCCTGAGTGCTTTCTAGTTTGTCAATACTCTTTAAAATACAGAATCCAGAACCGAATGCAATTTAATCTTTGTTGACCAGCCATTACAGAAATGTGTCAGACTATTGCTAGCATGAATAAGACCCTATGTTTCTGTTAATATAGTTGCCTGGATAGCTAGTTCACATTTTCACATAAGTTACTATCCAGTTTGATTTGCTTTGGACTATTATTAGAAAATTACTTTTTCTGAATACCTAAAAGCAGTGTGAACAATGGATGCTATTCAATGTAGCTTGTAAATACAGAACATATACAAAGGAAACCATGTAATCTAAATATATTTATTTAACTTAAGTTTATTTCATATTGGAGTATAGTTGATTTACAATTTTGTCTTAGTTCCAAGTGTATAGCAAAGTGATTCAGTGATACATATATCCATTCCTTTTCAAATTCTTTCCCTATGTAGGTTATTACAGAATGAATAGAGTTCCCTGTGCTATACAGTAGATCATTGTTGGTTATCTATTTTATATATTGTTGCTATTTGGTTCAGTCACTAAGTCAAGTCCGATTCTTTGCAACTCCATGGACTGCAACACAGCAGGCCTCCCTGTCTCTCACTATCTCCCAGAGTTTGCCCTGGTTCATGGGCATTGAATCAGTGATGCCATCCAACCATCTCATCCTCTGCCACCATCTTCTTTTGCCTTCAGTCTTTCCCAGCATCAGGATCTTTTCCAGTGAGTTTGCTCTTCGAATCAGGTGGCCAAGTAATAGAGCTTTGGCTTCAGCATTAGTCCTTCCAATGAGTATTCAGGGTTAATTTCCTTTAGGAAATAAATATTTTATATATAGTAGTGTGTATATGCCAATCCTTGTCTCCCAGTTTATCCCTCCCCTACATTCCCTTTTGATAACCTAAGTTTGTTTTCTAAGTCCGTGTGTCTGTTTACGTTGTATAAATAAATTCTTGTGTAACATTGCTTTAGATTTCATGTGTAAGTGATATCATAGGTTATGTCTTTCTCCGACTTACTTCACTTATTATGATAATTTCTAGGTCCATCCGTGTTGCTGTAAGTGGCATAATGTCATTCTTTTTTATGATTGAGTAACATTCCACTGTATATATGTACTATATCTTCTTTATTCATTACCCTGTTGATGGATGTTTACTTTGCTTCCACATCCTGCAAATTGTAGATAGTGCTACAGTGAACATTGGGGAGCATGTATCTTTTCAAATTATGGTTTTCTTCTGATATATGCCAGGAGTAGTGTTGCTGGATCATATGGTAGTTTTATTTTCAATTTTTTAACTCCATACTATTCTCCATAGTGGTTGTACCAATTTACATTCCCACCAATTGTGTAGGAGAGTTACCTTTTTTCCACATTCTCTCCAGCATTTATTGTTTATAGACTTTTTGATGATGGACATTCTGTTTGGTGTGTGGTGATACCTCACTGTCATTTTGATTGACTTTAATTAACAATGTTGAACATCTATGCATGTGCTTCTTGCCCATCTGTATGTCTTCTTTGGAAAAATGGCTATTTAAACCTTCTCCCCATTTTCTGATGGGGTTGTTACTGTTGTTTTGAGCTACATGTGCTGTTTGTATAATGTATTTTGGAGGTTAATCTCTTGTGTGTCACTTCATTTGTAGATAATTTCTCCCATTCTTTGGGCTGTCTTTTCCTTTTGTTTATAGTTTGCTTTGCTGTGCAAAAGCTTTCAAGTTTAATTAGGCCCCATTTGTTTATTTCTATTTTATTTTCATTACTTTGAAGGTGGGTCAAAAAAGATCTTTTTGTCAGAGTGTTTTTCTTATGTTTTCCTCTAAGAGTTATACAGTGTGTGGCCTTACATTTAGTTCCTTGTTCCATTTAGAGTTTATGTTTTTGTATGGTAGTAGGTAGTGTTCAAATTTCATTCTTTTACACATAGCTGTGCAGTTTTCCCAGCACCACTTATTGAAGATACTGTCTTTTCTCCATTGTATATTCTTGCCTCCTTTATCTTCATCTCCTTTATTTATCTTTATCAAAGATAATGTGACCATCAGTGTATGGGTATATAATGTTATTTTTATATACATTATAATTATTGATTTTTGGTATATTTCCTTCTACTTTTGATATTTAATTCTTAATTCTTTTTAAATTTATTTTTTAATTGAAGGATAATTGCTTTACAGAATTTTGTTGTTTTCTATCAAACCTCAACATGAATCAGCCATAGGTATACCTGTGTCTCCTCCCTCCCATCTACATACTGGTGCTCA
>SJYA01005647.1:1694512-1706247 GCA_006410615.1 Neotragus moschatus | reverse complement strand
CAATGTGATGGTATTAGGAGATGGGCCTTTGGGAGGTCCTTGGGTCATGAGAGTAGAGACTTCATGAATGGGATTACCATTCTTATGTAAGAGACTCCAGAGAGACCCCTCACTCTTTTCCTCAGGTGAGGATATAATAAGTCTGCATCCTGGAAATAAGCCCCCTGACCATGCTGGCACCCTGATTTTAGACTTTCAACCTCTAGAACCATAAGCAATAAAGGTATATTGGGTATAACCTACTCTGTCTGTGTATTTTGTCATAGCAGCCTGAATGGGCTAAGACATGTATGGATATTTCTATGTCTGGTTTTTTACTTAGCATTAAGAATGCTTCCATGCCCTTAAAATATTTCAAAAGTGGTAAGCATATGTCTTTTATTTGCAGCAATATGTTAGGGGCACTGAAAAAACTTTTAAAAAACAAGTTTTAATGATTGTTAGCATCTTATGAGAAAAACAGAATATAAGATTTTATGTATGTATAATTATAGTTTTGTTAAAAAAAGAAAAGCATAAAGCTATGAGTTAAAAGTCAGTACATCAGCATGTTAATATTGGCTGTTTCTACATGGAATGTTTGTCCATGATATTTAATTGTTCCTCTGTACCTTTGAATATTCTTTAAAAATTATAATAACATTTATTTGCATATTTTAAAAGCACTGTAATTAAACATCTTTATACATACAATTTTTCCTAATTATTATTATTTTCAGAAGAGACTCCTAAATGTAGATTGGAGTATGATATAATAAATACAAGTAGTGTCTGTCAAACTGCACTCTTTGAGTTCTGGCTGAACATTTTATAATGTTTGGGGATTTTTGGATTTCATATGTCATTCAGTGTATGATAAGATTCTGTTTGGATCATCTGCAAATTTAATCTGCATAATAAACAAAAACCTCATTTAATCACTGTTTAAAAGGAGAAGTTTGATCAAGACAGTTTAGAGGTTGGGGTTTTAAGCTCTGAGCCCAGTGGGCAGGCTATCAGGGACTATGAAATTTTTTGGTCAGTAAAAATTGGACGATTTACTTGTGCCATGAGATAAAACATCATGGATAAGATTAATTAGTTTTGATCATCTAGCTCTCCCATAATAAATGTCCCTCTTGTGGTATACACAGAAGACCTCATTATAGCGTTTTAGGAACTTATCTGGCTGTAGAGTATGACTCATGTTCAGGAATCATTTATGGAACTTTGTCCTAAATCTGAATGATCATTCAAATCATATAGATAAATATTTAAAAATAAAGATTTCAGGTTTCACTGCCTAATGATCATTGGTCAGTGTGGTTGGGGTAGAATACAGACATTTATATTTCTTAAAAGTTTGTTCTGTGACCATGATTACCAGTCATGCTTGGCAATTAGTGAACTAGACAACTTAAGCAATTGAGTAAACAAGTATACAGACTTGCCTGTGAGTGTCCAGGAGCCTCTGGCAGAGGCTTGGGTCAGCAGTGACCTGCTGTAGGGCTGGGGGGCCCTAAGTGTAGTAGTACCTGCATGGGAATTTTTGAGGGAGGTCAACCTTCACCATACTTTAGCCTCAGGTCAAACAACAGGGAGGGAACACAGCCTCATCTTTCAACAGAAAATTGGGTTAAAGATTTACTGAGCATGGCCCTGCCCATCAGAACAAGACACAGTTTCCCCCTCAGTCAGTCTCTCCCATCAGGAAGCTTCCATAAGCCTCTTACACTTCTCCATCAGAGGGAAGACAGACCGAAAACCACAACACAGAAAACTAACCAGTCTGATCACATGGGCCACAGCCTTGTCTAACTCAGTGAAACTATGAACCATGCCGTGTAGGGCCACCCAAGACAGACAAGTCGTAGTGGAAAGTTCTGATAAAACATGGTCCACTGGAGAAGAGAATGGCAAACCACTTCAGTATTCCTGCCTTGAGAACCCCATGAACAGTATGAAAAGGCAAAAAGAGGACACTGAAAGATGAACTCCCCAGTTCTGTAGGCACCAAATATGCTACTGGAGATTAGTGAAGAACTAACTCCAGAAAGAATGAAGAGATGGAGCCAAAGCAACACCACCACCCAGTTGTGGATGTGACTGGTAATGAAAGTAAAGTTCGTAGCTGTAAAGAGCAATATTGCATAGGAACCTGGAATGTTAGGTCCATGAATGAGGCAAATTGGAAGTGGTCAAACAGGAGATGGCAAGAGTGAATATCGACAGTTTAGGAATCAGCAAACTAAAATGGACTGGAATGGATGATTTAACTCAGATGAACATTATATCTACTACTGTGGGCAAGACTCCCTTAGAAGAAATGGAGTAGCCATCATAGTCAACAAGAGAGTCCAAAATGCAGTTCTTTGTTACAATCTCAAAAGTGACAAAATGATCTCTGTTTGTTTCCAAGGCAAACCATTCAATATCATGGTGATCCAAGCCTATGCCCCAACCAGTAACACTGAAGAAGCTGAAGTTGATCAGTTCTATGAAGACCTACAAGACCTTTAGAACTAACACCCAAAAAAGATGTCCTTTTCATTATAGGGGACTGGAATGCAAAAGTAGGAAGTCAAGAAACACCTGGAGTAACAGGCNATGCCCCAACCAGTAACACTGAAGAAGCTGAAGTTGATCAGTTCTATGAAGACCTACAAGACCTTATAGAACTAACACCCTAAAAAAGCTGTCATTCTCATTATAGGGGACTGGAATACAAAAGTAGGAAGACAAGAAATACCTGAAATAATGGGAAAATTTGGCCTTGGAGTACAGAATGAATCAGGGCAAAGGATAACAGAGTTTTGCCAAGAGAACACACTGGTCATAGCAAACACCCTTTTTCAACAACACAAGAGAAGACTCTACAAATGGACATCACCAGAAGGTCAAAATTGAAATCAGATTGATTATTTTCTTTGCAGCCAAAGATAGAGAAGATCTATACAGTCAGCAAAAACAAGACCAGGAGCTGACTGTGGCACAGATAATGAACTCCTTATTGCCAGATTCAGACTTAAATTGAAGAAAGTAGGGAAAACCACTAGACCATTCAGGTATGACCTAAATCAAATCCCTTATGGCTATACAGTAGAAGTGAGAAATAGATTTAAGGGATTAGATCTGATAGACAGAGTGCCTGAAGAACTATGGACAGAGGTTCATGACACTGAATAGGAGACAGGGATAAAGACCATTCCCAAGGGGAAAAAAATGCAAAAAGGTAAAATGATTGTCTGAGGAATCCTTAAAAACAGCTATGAAAAGAAGAGAACTGAAATGCAAAGGAGAAAAAGAAAGATATACCAATCTGAATGCAGAGTTCCAAAGAATAGCATGGAAAGATAATAAAGCCTTCCTCAGTGATCAATGCAAAGAAATAGAATAAAACAATAGATTGGGAAAGACTAGAGATCTCTCCCGGAGAAGGCAATGGCACCCCACTCTAATACTCTTGCCTGGAAAATCCCACGGACGGAGGAGCCTGGTGGGCTGCATTCCATGGGGTCACTAAGAGTCGAACACGACTGAGCAACTTCACTTTCACTTCTCACTTTCATGCATTGGAGAAGGAAATGGCAACCCACTCCAGTGTTCTTGCCTGGAGAATCCCAGGGACGGGGGAGCCTGGTGAGCTACCGTCTATGGGGTCACACAGAGTCGAACATGACTGAAGCGACTTAGCAGCAGCAGCAGCGGCAGAGATCTCTCTAAGAAAATTAGAGATACAGTGAGAATATTTCATGCAAAGATGGGCACAATAAAGGACAGAATTGGTATGGACCTAACAGAAGCAGAAGATGTTAAGAAGTGGTGTCAAGAATACACAGAAGAACTGTACAAAAAATATCTTCATGACCAAGATAATCATGTTGGTGTGATCACTGACCTAGAGCCAAACATCCTGGAGTGTGAAGTCAAGTGGGCCTTAGGAAGCATCACTACGAACAAAGCTAGTGGAGGTGATGGAATTCCTATTGAGCTATTTCAAATCCTGGAAGATGATGCTGTGAAAGTGCTGCACTCAATATGGCAGCAAATTTGGAAAACTCAGCAGTGGCCACAGGACTGGAAAAGGTCAGTTTTCATTCCAATCCCAAAGAAAGTCAATGCCAAAGAATGCTCAGACTACCACACAATTGCACTCATCTCACAGGCTAGAAAAGTAATGCTCAAAATTCTCCATGAATGGTGAACTTCCATATGTGCAAGCTTGATTAAGAAAAGGCAGAGGAGCCAGAGATCAAATAGTAAACATCTGTTGGATCATCAAAAAAGCAAGAGTTCCAGAAAAACATCTATTTCTGCTTTATTGACTATGCCAAAGCCATGACTGTATGGATCACAACAGATTGTAGAAAATTCTTCAATAAATTGGAATACCAGACCACCTGACCTACTTCCTGAGAAATCTGAATGCATGTCAACAAGCAACAGTTTGAACTGGATATGGAACAACAGACTGGTTTCAAATTGAGAAAGGAGTATGTCAAGGCTGTGTATTATCACCCTCATTTAACTTATATGCAGAGTACATCATGAGAAATGCTGAACTGGATGAAGCACAAGCTGGAATCAAGATTGCCAGGAGAAATATCAATAATCTCAGATATGCAGATGACACCACCCTTATGGAAGAAAGGGAAGAAGAACTAAAGACCCCTTGATGAAAGTGAAAGAGGAGAGTGAAAACTTTGGCTTAAAGCTCAACATTCAGAAAACCAAGATTATGGCAGCTGGTCCCATCACTTCATGGCAAATAGATGAGGAAGCATTGGAAACAGTGACAGACTATTTTTGTGGGCTCCAAAATCACTGCAGATGGTGACTGAAGCCTTGAAATTAAAAGACACTTGCTCCTTGGAAGAAGAGTTATGACCAACCTAGACAGCATATTAAAAACCAGAGACATTACTTTGCCAACAAATTCCATCTAGTCAAAGCTATGGTTTTTCTAGTAGTCATGTATGGATGCGAGAGTTGGACTATAAAGAAGGCTGAACTCCGAAGAATTGATGCTTTTGAACTATGGTCTTGGAGAAGACTCTTGAGAGTCTCTTGGGCAGCTAGGAGATCCAACCAGTCCATCCTAAAGGAGATCAGTCCTGAATATTCATTGGTCGGACTGAGGCTAAAGCTGAAACTCCTATATTTTGGCCACCTGATGTGAGAAACTTGCTCATTTGGACAGACCATTATGCTGAGAAAGATTGAAGGCAGGAGGAGAAGGTGACAACAGAGATAGAGATGGCTGGATGAGACACCACTGAAATACAAAGGATAATAAGAGACTACTGTCAGCAACCATATGCCAATAAAACAGACAACTTGGAAGAAATGGACAAATTCTTCAATAACCTTCCAAAACTAAACCAGGATGAAATAGAAGACCTTAACAGACCAATGACAATGATGGAAATTGAAACTGTAATCAGAAAGCTTCCAGCAAACAAAGGCCAGGACCAGATGGCTTCACAGCTGAATTCTACCAAAAATTTAAAGAGCTAACACCCATCCTACTCAAACTCTTGAAAAATTGCAGAGGAAGTTAAACTTCCAAACTCATTCTATGAGGCCACCATTACTGTAATACCAAAACCAGACAAAGATGCCACAAAAAAAGAAAACTGCAGGCCAATATCATTGATGAACATAGATGCAAAAATCCTTAACAAAATTCTAGCAAACAGCATCCAAAAACATGTTAAAAAGATAATACATTGTGGCCAAGTGGGCTTTATCCCAAAGATGCAAGGATTGTTCAGTATTCACAAATCAATCAATGTGATACACCACATTAACAAACTGAAAGATAAACCCATATGTTTATCTCAATAAATGCAGAGAAAGCCTTTGACAAAATTCAACATCCATTTATGATAAAAACTCTCCAGAAAGCAGGAATAGAAGGAACATACCTCAACATTTAAAAAGCCATATATGATAAACCCACAGCAAGCATTATCCTCAGTGGTGAAAAATAGAAAGCATTTCCCCTAAAGTCAGGAACAAGACAAGGGTGCCTACTCTCACCACTACTATTCGACATAGTTTTGGAAGTTTTAGCTACAGCAATCAGAGAAGAAAAAGANTAAAAAGCCATATATGATAAACCCACAGCAAGCATTATCCTCAGTGGTGAAAAATAGAAAGCATTTCCCCTAAAGTCAGGAACAAGACAAGGGTGCCTACTCTCACCACTACTATTCGACATAGTTTTGGAAGTTTTAGCTACAGCAATCAGAGAAGAAAAAGAAATAAAAGAATCCAGATGGAAAAGAAGTAAAACTCTCACCGTTTGCAGTTGACATGATCCTCTACATAGAAAACCCTAAAGACTCCACCAGAAAACTACTAGAGCTAATGAATGAATATAGTAAATTGTAGGATGTAAAATTAACACACAGAAATCCCTTGCATTCCTATATACTAACAATGAGAAAACAAAGAGAAATTAATGAAACAATTCCATTCACCATCGCAACGAAAAGAATAAAATACATAGGAATAAATCTACCTAAAGAAACAAAAGACCTATATATAGAAAACTATAAAACACTGGTGAAAGAAATCAAAGAGGGCACAAATAGATGGAGAAATATACCATGTTCATGGATCAGAAGAATCAATATACTACAAATATACTACATACAATATACTACAAAGCTATAGTCATCAAGACAGTATGGTACTGGCACAAAGACAGAAATAGAGATCAATGGAACAAAATAGAAAGCCCAGAGATAAATCCACGTACCTCTGGACACCTTATTTTTGACAAAAGAGGCAAGAATATAATGGAAAAAATACAATGTCTTTAACAAGTGATGCTGGGAAAACTGGTCAACCACTTGTAAAAGAATGAAACTAGAACACATTCTATCACCATCAGTTCAGTTCAGTTCTGTTGCTAAGTCATGTCTGACTCTGTGACAACATGAATTCCAGCACACCAGGCCTCCCTGTCCCTCATCAGCTCCCGGAGTTCACTCAAACTCATGTCCATCGAGTTGGTAATGCCATCCAGCCATCTCATCCTCTTCCATCCCCTTCTCCTCCTGCCCCCAATCCCTCCCAGCATCAGAATCTTTTCCAAAGAGTCAACTCTTCACATCAGGTGGCCAAAGTACTGGAGTTTCAGCTTTAGCATCATTCCTTCCAAAGAACACCCAGGACTGATCTCCTTTAGAATGGACTGGTTGGATCTCCTTGCAGGCCAAGGGATTCTCAACAGTCTTCTCCAACACCATAGCTCAAATGCATCAATTCTCTGACGCTCAGCTTTCTTCACAGTCCAACACTCACATCCATACATGACCACTGGAAAAACCATAGCCTTGACTAGACGGACCTTTGTTGGCAAAGTAATGTCTCTGCTTTTCAATATGCTATCTAGGTTGGTCATAATTTTCCTTCCAAGGAGTAAGCATCTTTTAATTTCAAGGCTGCAATCACCATCTGCAGTGATTTTGGAGCCCCAAAACATAAAGTCTGACACTCTTTCCACTGTTTTCCCATCTATTTGCCATGAAGTGATGGGATCAGATGCCATGATCTTTGTTTTCTGAGTGTTGAGCTTTAAGCCAACCTTTTCACTCTCCTCTTTCACTTTCATCGAGAGGCTTTTTAGTTCCTCTTCACTTTCTACCATAAGGGTGGTGTCATCTGCATATCTGAGGTTATTTCTATTTCTCCCGGCAGTCTTGATTCAAGCTTGTGCTTCTTCCAGCCCAGCATTTCTCATGCTGTACTCTGAAAAAGAAATTCAAAATGGATAAAGATCTAAATGTATGACCAGAAACTATAAAACTTCTGGAGGAAAACATAGGCAAAACACTCTCTGACATAAATCACAGCAGGATCCTCTGTGACCCACCTCCCATGTTAATGGAAATAAAAGCAAAAATAATCAAATGGGACCTAATTAAAAGCTTTTGCACAATAAGGAAACTATAAGCAAGGTGAAAAGACAACCTTCAGAATGGGAGAAAATAATAGCAACTGAAGCAACTGACAAAGAATTAATCTCAAAAATATACAAGCAGCTTGTGCAGCTCAATTCCAGAAAAATAAACGACCCAATCAAAAATGAGCCAAAGAACTATACAGACATTTCTCCTAAGAAGACATACAGATGACTAACAAACACATGAAAAGATGCTCAACATCATTCATTGTCAGAGAAATGCAAATGAAAAGCACAATGAGGTACCATCTTATGCCAGTCAGAATGGCTGCTATCCAAAAGTCTACAAGCAATAAATGGTGGAGAGGGTGAGGAGAAAAGGGAACCCTCTTACACTGTTGGTGGGAATGCAAACTAGTACAGCCACTATGGAGACCAGTGTGGAGATTCCTTAAAACACTGGAAATAGAACTGCCATATGACCCAGCAATCTCACTGCTGGGCATACACAACAAGAAAACCAGAAGTGAAACAGACACATGTACTCCAGTATTCACGGCAGCACTGTGTGCAATACTAGGACATGGAAGCAACCTAGATGTCCATCAGCAGATGAATGGATAAGAAAGCTGTGGTACATAAACTCTATGGAATATTACTCAGCTTTTAAAAAGAATGCATTTGCATCAGTTCTAATGAGGTGGATGATACTGGAGCCTATTATACAGAGTGAAGTAAGTCAGAAAGAAAAAAACACCAATACAGTATACTAACGCATATATATGAAATTTAGAAAGATGGTAACGATGACCCTATATGTGAGACAGCAAAAGAGACACAGATGTAAAGAACAGACTTTTGGACTCTGTGGTAGATGGCGAGGATGGGTTTATTTGAGAGAATAGCATTGAAACGTATATTATCATATGTGAAGTAGATCGCCAGGTTTGATGCATGAGACAGGGTGCTCAGGGCTGGTGCACTGGGGTGACCCTGAGGGATGGGATGGGGAGGAAGTTGGGAGGCGGGGTTCAGGATGGAGAACACATGTACACCCATGGCTGATTCATTTTGATGTATAGCAAAAATGTCTACAATATTGTAAAGCAATTAGCCTCCGATTAAAATAAATAAATTAAAAAAAATAAGATAGTTGAATGTCATCACTGACTCAATGGACATGAGCTTGAGTAAACTCCGTGAGTTGATGATGGACAGGGAGGCCTGGTGTACTGCAGTGAATGGGTTCACAAAGAGCTAGACACGACTGAGTGACTGAACTAAACTGAAACTTGTAATGGACTGATGAAGAGATACAAGCAAAAGTATAATCAGAGTGTGATGGAAATAGTTAAGGAAGGCTTATTGCAAGAAATGAATCAGGAAGTAAATTTGCAAAAGTAGTTTATTTACCATTTTCCCTGTGTATTAGACCTAGGCTCTTTTTCAAAAGACATTCAAATTTCCATAGAACTATAACTATAAATATGTGTATATATATAGCCAACTTCCATAGGTTACATAGTTCATTAACTTAAGATAAACAAATTGCAATAAAAATTCCAGGCCATAAAAAGGCCGTCTCACAACTAATACAGCTATTGATTTTCTTTCTTTCTTTTCTTTTTTTTTTTTTTTGTACAATTCATTTATTTAATAACTATCTCAGCCTACTAGACCCCAAACTCCCACTGTTTTATGTGCTTGGGCCAAACCAGCAGATATATCAGGCAAAGATCTTCACCCTCATGATGTTCATTCTAGAGGAGGAGATAAACAAAAGTAAACAACTTCAGTAAGTTAATTCATATATGATTGATGTTTAATGGTAAGTTGTGTCCAATTCTTTTGAGACACTCATGGACTGTAGCCTGCCTGGCTCCTCTGTCCATGGGATTTCCCAGGCAAGAATGCTAGAATGGGTTGCCATTTCCTTCTCCAGGGGATCTTTCCAACCCAGGGATTGAACCTGTGCCTCCTGCATTGAAGACAGATTCTTTAACCCTGAGCCACCTGAGAACCCCACACTTAATGTTAGAAGATGACAGGTATCCAGAGTGTATGGAAAGGAGTCAATTAAACAGGGTGGTCAGGGAGGCCTCCTTTTGAAGGTGAAATTTGAGTGTTGATTTGAGGAAGTTAACCAACAGATATCTTGGGGGGGGGGAATGTTCTAGAAGGAGGATATAACCAATACAAAAGTGGCATTGTACTTAGTATGTTTGAGGAATATAGCGAAGAGGCCAGTGTGGCTGAGATAAAGTGAGTGATGACAGAAGAGTAGAAGATGAGGTCAGAGAGGTAATGGGATGTCAGATTGCATAAGTCCTTACAGGCCACTGCAAGGACACTGGCTTTTATTTTAAACGAAATCTAGAGCTCAGCTCCCAGTCCATGACAAAGACTAATCTGATTTCTGGCTCAATAATTTCACCTTTTCCAGAATAGAACTGCATGTATGTATGTATATACAAAACAATATGTATGTGAATATATATTTATAGTTGTATGGAAGTATATGTACATATACAATTTTGTGTCTAGCTTCTCATAATTACTGATGTAAAATAATACTTTTTAGATTCTTCTGTGCTACTATGTGTTTTAGTAGTTCATTCTTCTTTATTGTTAAATAATTCTCACAGTTTTTCTTTAGCTGATTACCAGTTGTTGAAGATTTGGATTGTTTCCAGTTTCTTGTTATTATGAAGCTTCTATGAGCATTTGTGTAGAGGTCTTTGTGTTGGACATGTTTATATTTCTGTTGGGTAAATTGCTAGGATTGAAGCAGCAGGGTCATATGATATGTTTAATTTTGGAAGAAAGTGCCAAAATCCTATCTAAAATTCATGTATAATTTCCATCCTTACTAGCAATGTATAAGAGCTCAATTTGTTCTTCATCCTTGTCAGCTCTTGGTGTTTACAGTTTTTAAATATTAGATAAGCTGTTAAGTGTGTAATGCTCATAACTTATTTTTCTTTAATTGTGATATTCACCATCTTTTCATATGTTTCCATGCCATCTGTATCTCTTCTTTCATGAATTATCTGTTCAAATTTTGCTCATTTTAAATTGTTATTTGCCTCATTGTTGAGTTGTAGGTGTTCTTCTTATATTCTGGATACAAGTCCTTAATCTGATATGTATTTGAAAATATTTTCTCCTTGTCTGAGGCTTGCCTTTTCATTTTTATAAAGTTGCCTTTTGAAGAGCAGCATTTTTAAATTTGATTATTTCTAACAGAATTTTATATAGTTTGATTTCTCATGCATTATCTGAAACATGTAGTCAAGATTAGAAATATTTTTCTAAGCTTTCTTTTAAATTTATAGTTTTATGTTTTATATTTAGTTTATAATATACTTTTATTTAAATTTTATATATGCTATGATCAAGGCTCTATTATTTATGATTGATACATAAAATTTCCAATGCTGTCTTTTAAAGAGACTATTCTTTCTCCATTGAATTATCTTGATACATTTGTCAAAAAACCAATTGAACATATGTGTGTGTGTCTATTTCTAGATTTTCTATCCTGTTCTATAGATCCATATATCTCTACTTTTCTCAGTGTCACATGGACTTACTAATGATAGCCTTATAAGTCTTTACATTGTAAGAGTTCTTGAATTAGTTCTTTTTCAAAGTTGTTTGGGCTATAACAGGTTCTCAATTTTCTGTATAAAGTTTGTAATTAGTGTCATAATTTTTTAATGGAAAAAGTGTATTGGAATTTTGATTGGTTATACTTGCATTCTAGAGATCCACTGAAGAAGAATTGACATCTTAACATATTTTTTTCTGATCTATGACTTCAGTGTTTATCTCCACTAGT
>SJYA01005647.1:1656366-1676726 GCA_006410615.1 Neotragus moschatus | reverse complement strand
CCCCCTTACTCTAGGATATAAGTTCTAGAACCTATGTCCTAGAGCCATTTGTTGGCTTCTAGGAATCAAAACAGTAAATTAAATAGGAGAAAAAGCAAAAGCATCTGGGATTCCTCCATTTAATAAATTCCATGGAGAAGAAATCAGGGAGAAATAGTGTATGTAGTGGAAAATCAATCAAGAGCTTAGTCCCATCGTATACCCCAGTCCACACTCTATAATTCAGCTTGGCAAATAGAATTCATCATGGACTTGTCATTTTCAGAAACTATTTGGCCTGCAACAAAGCTGCTATCACATATAGGCAGAATAAAAACTGAATATGAAGGGTGGCAGGAAATCTTTCTAGTAACCCTCCCAAGTCCCCCAGTCCACACATCAATATATGAAATACCATCTTTAGAGATTTATAAATGCACAATTTATGGCACAAATTCAGGCATGATAGAGTTATTTCATATTAGTGAGAGATACCAGGTTCAGATATTTCCTTGCAGCTAGAACTGATGGGTCTCATTTTTAGGAAATTCCAAATACCAAAATTCAAGCTCGCCAAAGAAAGAATTTGAGGACACAGATTTATTTTTGTATGATGCTTGAATCTGAAACCTCAGATTTCTTCTATTAGAAACTCCTTTGCTGCATTTAAGTTTAAGAAACATTAACTGCTTGAAGTCGTGGCACAGAACAGCATGGTGAGCATTCAGAAATTATGATACAAATTTCAGAATAAGATGAAAGGAGTAAATAATTGTGTACCCAGCATCTCAAGTTAATTAATATCAGAGCTCTCATCAATAGGGGTTCCAATGGAATCCGAATCCAAAATAACCTGGGAAAGAAAAAGGAGGAGTCCTCTCCTTTTTTTAGCTGGATGCTTTTCCCAATCAGATTGCTTTCTCAGTTAAAGTCATTAGTACCCATGAATAAATACCTTCACCACTGTCCTAATCTCAAGGGCCCCAAACTAAGATTTTTGTAGATGAGACTTGTGTCGTGTCTATGGTCTCCTGGATATTTTATGCTCTTTAAAAGATATATCTGTTAAATAGTCATTAATGTGTGGCCAGGGCACTGAAGTTAAGCAGTTGGCTGGCTCCTGCAATTATGAGCAAGAGAGAATTTGATGTCTGTTTCAAACTCTTGGGAAAAGAGCTGCCTTGGGAATTCTTTCAAGGGCTCAGGCAAATGATTAGCATGTATCTGAAGTCCTTTCCCCAGCGGAGCTACAAGTTTTCATCTGAATATAGCAGGTCAATTTCTTACTAATAAATGTATACCTACAAGCAGTACTTTTGATAATCTTCCTTCCTGCCTAGACTCAAATAACGTCATTTTATATTTTGGTCAATTTCCTATAGACCAGAAGAAAATTGAAATGCTTTGCCTCTTATTTTCAGAGCACTTCCATTTCATATTACAGTTTAAATCTTCTGTTTCTTTTCTCCCCTTCCACAGCCTTTTTTTGTTAAGGAGCTCTCTTTCTCTGAATTCTCCCTTCACCCCATTTCCCTCCTCCTTCAATAGAAAGCTAAATGAAGATATTTCAAAGTGCTCTCTAAAGAGGCAGGGAGTGGATTACCCTGGAATAAGGGAATTAATCCAGAGAGTTGAGCACTCTGGCATTCAAAATCCATGTTGTATTCTATAGCAGGCAGTATTATTTAAATCAAATTGTTATCTAAAATAACATGAAGAAAATATAATGCAAAAAAATTATACCATGAAAACATTTGAAATTGCCTTTCCAAAGACATAAGAGCATTTTATTTTCTGAAACATAACACTGATTGGCTGCCATAGCAGCTCTGGAAGCTAAGCAATTAGAACACTCTGGGCTAATGTTCTTGGGTCTGGGTGACTGAAGTAGAGGAGAAAGAAACATAGAGTTATCTTTTAAAACAGCTTAAACATCTGATTCCCTAAATGTCAAAAGGTTATTGACTTAATAAAAAACTTGTCAAGACTTAATGTTAATATTTAGGCATTCTAAAAGCAAATAATTGAATGCATATTGTCACTACTAGAATTATTCCTTCAAAATACGTTTAAAAGCTGTATATGAATTTTTTAAAGCATGCATTAAAAATATAGATGTTTTCAAGTGTCACTATGAACCTGAATGCTGTCATTTAAATTCAAGGCAAACCCTCAAACCTCTAATTTGAGGGACTTTCTCATTTGGAGTGCAGGAAGGCACTGGAGAGTAAGGCACTTCAAACCAGCTGATTCTTTTTAGCTTTTAAGGAAGTCTGGCCCCCAGAACTCCCATCTTCATTTATAGATAGCCTCTGCTTTTGTCTTCTTTTAGAAAGAGCACAACAGAAAATAGTATATGTGTGGCCCCACACACCATTCTCCCTAGTAGGAATACATGCTAGGGACATAGGCTCAATGAGACAGAAGTAAGAGATCTGGTAATTAAACAGACAGACAACCTTGTAGGGTTAGGAATATGGTGGGGAAGAAGTAAAGGGTAGGTTTTTTCTTCCCACCTCTTATCCTCCTTACAGAAAGTAAAACGCTAAGTCAACAGATGTGGGAATACCAGACCACCTGACCTGCCTCTTGANTGTGGTGTTGGAGAAGACTCTTGAGAGTCCCTTGGACTGCAAGGAGACCCAACTAGTCCATTCTGAAGGAGATCAGCCCTGGTGTTCTTTGGAAGGAATGATGCTAAAGCTGAAACTCCAGTACTTTGGCCACCTCATGTGAAGAGTTGACTCATTGGAAAAGACTCTGATGCTGGGAGGGATTGGGGGCAGGAGGAGAAGGGGACGACCGAGGATGAGATGGCTGGATGGCACCACTGACTTGATGGGCGTGAGTCTGAGTGAACTCCGGGAGTTGGTGATGGACAGGGAGCCCCAGTGTGCTGCAATTCATGGGGTCACAAAGAGTCAGACATGATTGAGAGAGTGAACTCAACTGAACTGAACTGATATGATGGAGTTGTTATGAAGATTAAATGGGTTAATATATTTCAAATGTTTATAACAGTTTCTGGTACATAGAATACTTTTTAAAAGTTCGCCCTCAGTAGTATTAATATATTTAATGCTGTGTTAAGTGTTGACGAAAAAGAATAGGTAAGAAATCAATACTGCCCTCAAGGAATTGGTAGACTGCAGTAGAAGTTAGAAAAGCAAACAAAGGAGGGTGGGACTAAACCTACCTGATGGTTCAGGAAGGCTTCACAGAGGAGTTAATATTTTGAAATAAGCCTTGAAGGGTTACGATTTTGCCAGTAGGGAAAAAGATTTAAAGGTGTTTGAAGTTACGGGGACAGAATGAGAAGAGGCACAGACATGCCAGTGAATGGTTAAAAGTTTTAAAGTGTATGGCTTATATTCAGGCTACTGCAGAGAGAGGATCTGATTATTTGACGGATTCACTAGTCCCTGTCCAATATGTAATGCTTCTATTGAATAGTTGCTGTGCCCAATAAGGTTTCTTTCCCTTTTGTCCAAGGACAAATTGATTTCTGATCTGTTCTAAATGGTTTGTTCAGTGTAGTTAAGGTCAGAAGACAAAAAGCCTGGCACATTCTACGTAAAGTATCACTTTTTATGTGTCACTTTGGGTATGGTTGGTATTTACAGCATCGTGGCCATCTATTGTACATATCCCTGTAACTAGAGTCCCTGATGTCTTCCCCCACATCCTGTACCTTGTTTACATCAACCTCGGCAGCTCTGACTATGGTGAGAAGTACCTTGATCTTAATAACCTCAACCTACCAGCTCCTGGGGCCCAAGATTTGTTTGTTATCTATATGCTTACATTCCTTGTTTTGGACTGGAATTGCCCTGAGGGAGTCATACTTATTTTTTGCCCTCTAGTAACTCACTCAGATTTACTGAGTATGCAATAATGCACCAGAATCATGGCATTGCTGTCTACCATCTTTGTCTTATTTGCTATACAGCTGGTGTGACTTACTGTTTATATTAGTCAATGGCAACCCACTCCAATACTCTCGCCTGGAAAATCCCATGGATGGGGGAGCCTGGTAGGCTGCAGTCCATGGGGTCGTGACGAGTCGGACACAACTGAGTGACTTCACTTTCACTTTTCACTTTCATGCATTGGAGAAGGAAATGGCAACCCACTCCAGTATTTTTGCCTGGAGAATCCCAGGGACAGGGGAGCCTGGTGGGCTGCTGGCTATGGGGTCGCACAGAGTCGGACACGACTGAAGCGACTTAGCAGCAGCAGCAGCAATACCAAACCTTAACCAAATCAGAGGCAGTTCTCCCATCTTCTTACGTCTAATGTGCACTCATATGAACCAAGTTCCCTTCCCATAGTTCTTATACTGCTAAACTACAGATGCCCCCACCTTCTCTAATGACAAAAATGGTAAAGTTCCAGCTGGCTATGTAGCTTAGGTCATCTGAATTATCACAGAAGAGCTATAGTCAGATTAATCTATTTTCCTAAGAAATGCTAAAGAAATAGTCATAAGTCATATTAACAAGGGTATGTACACTAATAATTAGAAAAAAATAAGTGAAATGATTATTACTTGCATTCAACAAATGCTAGCAGTTTTTCAATACTTTGCTCTACAGTATTTTTTAATATGACATGTGCCAAAGGCACACAATACAGTACAGCATAGGATTATCCAAGGGTCACAAGTTTGAATCATAATACTTATTCCTGCTAATCCAATTGACTTTGAAACTTTTAGTTTTTGATGCCTTATACCCCAGTCTGTAGCTAAAAAACAGAATTATTTCTTAATTTGGTCCCAATTGTTGATCTAATCAGAATTTATTCTATGAGAAACAACTCAGGCCCTAGTACTCTTGTTTACCTGTCTTTGAAGCACATAAATCTGTAAAACCTCTGCTGAAAACATCCTTCCTCCCTCCCCACCAACAGTTTTTAGCATGCAGTAAGTTTTATAGAATTTACCTGTATCTCTTGCAAGTCACTAAACATGTTCGCAGTCAAACCTGCTTTTTCTGAGATGGCTTTTGTCAGTTGTACGTGATGATGTCAGCATGTATGACTTTAGAGTTGAGCTCTCATGTCTTTGATAAATGATCTTGAAACACGACTGATGTTACATTACAGTATGTCTTAAAACACTGATATTTTATTCATCAAACCTTTAAATGATTTTCTTTGACCATATTTGCAACCTAGTTCTGAAAATTTGGAAATTTTATAATTCAAATAATAGTAATGATGATGAAACAATCTGGCTGAACCTGAAACAACTTTCAGATCAGCTTGAAATCATGTTAAAGTTGAAGTTGTCACAAAATCTAGAGATCACTTAATGTCCACAGTTCTTTCATATGTATTTCTTTGATGCATAACTGATGGATCTGGTTTCTCTTGCACAAATAACCTGTTAGAATAAAAGAGGATGAAAAGAAAAACCTTGACATCTGCATTTAATTCTAAATTATGAATAAGAAAAACTCCGTTTAATCTCAGTTTTCAGATTTAGTATTCATTTTTAGATGCAATGTTAAACTTAAATCCCTTCACACTTCAATTCCTGTGCCTCTGTGGCCACTTTTTTTCTTTCTTTCTATTTCTACCTCGAACTCCTTGCTCCAGCCTGACTACTTTGCTGTCAGTTCCTTGGACACATTATACTTACTTGAGCCTCAGGGCCTTCAATTCCTCAGGGAGGCCTTCCCTGCCCTCAAAACTGGGTTAGAACCAGTGTAGACCTGTACTTCCTGTTTGTGATATCTCCACACCTATTTTATTTATTTAGTGTCTATCTTCTTCACTAAAGTCTGTGAAGGCAGAACTTATATTTAACTTGTTCAGTACTGTGTCCTCGGTACTGGGTCTATAGTTACATGTTTCTGGTAGGGCTTCAGGAAGCCCTTCTAGATTAACCTCTTCAGACACTTATCAGTGCTTTCTCAAGGAGTTACATATGATACACCTTCTATGAATTTCTATTTGCTTATAGTTGGCCCTGTAAGCATCATATTTTTGCCATAGAATTATTTTATCATACTAACCAGACTGGAGGATCATTGATAGGTAGAATAATGTCGTTTTCCATGTCACCCATCTTGGCGAACACTCTACTCTGACTCTGTTAAAAATGAGTGGTGCATAAAGATACCCATAAGCATGGATGCAGTAATCCCCTCTTATCCATCCTCAGTGGATGCCTGAAATCTCAAACACTATTGAACCCTATGTATCTGTTTTTCTATAATGCATACTTATAACAAAATTTAATTTATAAATTAAACACAGTAAGAGATGAATAACAATAACTATTAAAATAGATCAACTATAATATACTGCAACAAAGCTTATGTAAATGTGGTCTCTCTGTGTCAAAATATCTTGTTGTACATGCTTAAACATTTCTTTCCATGCTAACAAAGCATTTATCATGCACTATGTACATAACTTTTGCAGTTTGAAGTGTGATAGCAAGACTAGCAACAATTTATTTTCCTTCTTCACAATTTCTTGGATAGAAAATTTGTTCTTACTGTAGATCTTAGCCACCTCCCCTTGTGACTCAGCTGGTAAAGAATCCACCTGCAATGTGGGAGACCTGGGTTCAGTCCCTGGGTTGGGAAGATCCCCTGGAGAAGGGAAATTCTCTTCACTTCACTCCAGTATTCTGGCCTGAAGAATTCCATGGACTATATTGTCCATCGGGTCACAAAGAGTTGGGCTCGACTGAGGGACTTTCACTTAGCCACTTCAGGATATGATTTTTTTCTTTCCTTATCAAGTAAAGAACTTTCATCATTTCACTTAAAGAAAGCACTTTATAGCTTCTCTTTGACATATCTGAATTGCCAGCATCACCCCTCTTGAGCTTTGAGACCACTATTAAGTATAATAAGGGTGACTTGAATACAAGCACTGTGATACCATGACACTTGATCTCATAGGGGAGATGAATGACAAGTGAATAGTGGGCAGGATACACTGGGTGAAGAGATAATTGACGTCCAGGCAAGATGGAGCAGGGCAGCATGAGATTTCATCATACTACACAGAATGGCATACAATTTAAAACTTATGAATTGTTTATTTACGGCATTTTCCATTTAATATTTTCAAACCATGATTGACTACAGGTAACTGAAACCACAGAAAGCGAAACCATGGATTAGGGGGGACTATTATACTTCCATATATGGAGATAGGCATCTTATTTCCTTGTCCAAGTTGCACTGAGTCTTATTCTGGATTGAAGTAGGCTTGATTATTTTTCCTGCACCTTGTAAATCAAGCATTCAAAATTACAAGACAGAGTAAATATGTTTAATTTTAAGAAACAAACTGGATTTTATTTATAATATATATATATGTACATGTTAACTTCTTTGAAAATTATTCCTGCTTATAAACACTTGAAATGATGAGAGGTAAACTGATTTTACATCCATTGCTTCACAATCATATAGAACATTATAATCATTGGATTTATTTCCTTCTGAGCTATCAGAAATCAGACTTATGCAAACTCCATAGGATGATGTTTAAGAATGCATTTAGTATCTTATTAAGATTCAGGTATATATTAACCATATATTAGCATGCATGGACACACACACAGAGACACACAGAAACATGTACTAATATATTAATCTTGCCTGTCCTGGCCCTATTGGAATAACAGTTTCTGAAAAACAGAGTTAATAGACAAATGTTTAGGTTGATGGTACTCTATTTTCAGGTAAATATTAAGCATAAAACATAAACCTTTTCTCATTGACACCTTCTTAGGACTCAGTCTAGAACTACAGTGGCAAACTTGGTACTTTTTACATAGTTGGTACCTGGTAATATTTTCTTTAATTTATGAAATTAGTAATGCTGTACAACCATGAAGATTTGCCTTCTATTTCAGCATAGTACTCTGGGTCTGAAATTTTTATGATCATTTGGGTAGCAATAAATTGGCTCAACTGTATAGAGATATTATACACTTGTTTTAGATAAAAATGATTTTCTCTGTTGTAATTTCTCTCACTTTTTTCTGATTATTAGGTTACTGCTATAAATTAGCTTCAATTTGAAAATTGGTGTAGTGTTAAGTCATGATCATGTGACTATTACTTCTTAGGTATCTAAGGAATTATGCTTTTTTTTTTTTTGAATTATGCTTTTCTATTGTTCTTTTCATTTACTCAAGATCTAGAAGATTGCTGTGTGAAGAACTGGCTTTCACTGAAGCAATGGCTCTTAAAGTGTATTGTGCATAACGATCTGGGGTATAATTCAAGAATCTGCACTTCACAAATTTGCTTCCTCAGGTGGATGGGAGTGTCCAACAAAACATCCTTTACAGAAATACTACAATAAAATATATTGCCTGGCTGATGACAGAGAAAGTCAATTACACAATGGCATGGCAAGCCCACAAAATATAGGTTTTTTTTAATAAACAACAAATTAAGGTGTGTTAAAAGGTACAAAATGCATCCTAGTGAAGACAAATGGGACCAGTTAGGAAAGGGAATGTTTGAGGACTTACTCTGTTGTCAACAATTTTCCCTCAATAATAGCACAATTATCTGCTCATGATCCTTCAGCAATGGTGGCACATAAAAAGAAAGGCAAAAAATAAAGCATAAGGTAGTTCTTGCCATCATACTAGAGCAAAGCAGTATGGGATAAATCAAGTCTCATTGAAGAGACTCTTTCCCTAAAATTTTCCACTTGGACTGAATTTGTTTGTTCCAGACCACTTAACCAAGTTTATGGACTAAGGAAAATACCCAAGAGCTGTGTCTGGGAATTTTGCAGAGTTTCAACTTGGTTTTTAAAATGGTGGTGGGGGTGAGGAGGGAAGGGAACTTTGGTTGACAGCAAGGCCATGTGTGCATAATGGATTAATTCCAAGATGTGCTTCCTCACTGTTTACTCATAGAAGTATGCATTCATTTGGCTTGAATTGTATCTGAGCAGAAAAGACACAATCCTGAAAAAAGACACCTGTTCAAGAATTTGTTCCGACAAAGGTTCATATAGTCAAAGCTATGGTTTTTTCAATAGTCATGTATGGATGTGAGAGTTGGACTGTAAAGAAAGCTGAGCACCGAAGAATTGATGCTTTTGAACTGTGGTGTTGGAGAAGACTCTTGAGTCCCTTGGACTGCAAAGAGATCAAATCAGTCAATCCTAAAGGAAATCAGTCCTGAATATTCCTTGGAAAGACTGATGCTGAAGCTGTAATATTTTGGCCACCTGATGCGAAGAACTGACTCATTGGAAAAGACCCTGATGCTGGGAAAGATTGAATGCAAGAGGAAAAGGGGAAGACAGAGGATGATATGGTGGATGGCATTACAAGTCTGTGGACATGAGTTTGAGCAAGATCTGTGAATTGGTGATGGACAGGGAAGCCTGGCATGCTGCAGCCCATGGGGTCACAAAGAGTCAGACACGACTGAGCAACTGAACTGAACTGAAGAATTTGCTCAACCACTTTAACAATGGAATATGGGATCTGTGATATGCTGGGTAACTTCTGACAGATTTTAGACACAAATATGATGGGGCGACACAAATATTTATCTGACATAAAACAGCATCAGGAATTTGGTTATAGGAAAAATTTCAAAGTGATGTTAGAACGACTTGTATTAGTAGGAAATAAAATTTTCTAATTGAAGTTGTGTGAGACCTAAACCAGCAACTAAAAATTATAATAATCATTTGAATTATGTTATTTTGATAACTTGTAAGCATCATCCTTTCTCCTCCTCTTCTCTTGGCTCTGGGCACAGGGATGGGATGTACTGGATCGCTGTTTATTGCAAGACATGAAATCATAAGCTGTAAATCCTCCCTTAGAAGAAATACTTCAGGAGAATTGTGTTCTCGTTCAGGCTCTGCCACTTCTAGATCAGTCTGGCCTTTCATTTCACCTACTAGGCTTTGGTTTCCTCATCTATCAAATGTGGATAATCTCTCTTTACCTTTTCACAGCACTTTATATAAAATATTGTATATCAGTTATCTCTTTAGATGTTCACAACAGTTCCATGAGATAGATCAGATAGAGTCTGTACCACATGAAAGAAATATTGCAAGAAAAGGCACAGTAAGCTTAACATAAGTCTTGCATTTAGACATGAATCTACAGCATACTATCATGCAACTTATACTACAATTTATATTGTAGGCATGAGAATAGGTGAACTGTTGTCAGAGAGGAAAATATCTTGCTTAAGATATTTTGATAACTCAGAGATAGCATTTGGAATTTTTTCTTCCATCATAAAATGTATCAGTAAAAGATATATTTCTTCTTCAGGAGCAATTTCTTGAAATAAAGCAGGGAGGACTATCCAGCTTAATGAAAAAAAATTGTTACTGTTAAGCTCCAGAGCTGTTCTTTCCAACATGGTAGCCAGTAGCCACATGTGACTACTTAAATTATTTAAAGTTAGCAATTCAGTTCTATTATACTAGCCATATTTCAGGTGTTAGTAAACCACACGTAGCTAATGACTACCATATTGGATAACACAGAGATAAAACATTTTTTATAATCACAGAAAGTTATAGGATAGCACTGCTATGAAGTAATAGCTTAACCAAGTGAAGTGATTGGAACAAAACATTTACCCTAATTGTTGTTTTCCTTTGGAAAATTTTCAAAGTTTATGCCTTTAAATATTCCTCCTTTTCCTTCCCCCTCCATCTTATCAACATCTGACTTCACCCCTACTCTGTTACCATCTTGTCCTAGAGCTTTAATAGTCTTAGTAGATGTTGCAGAAACACAATCAGTTCATGAAAGGGGAAGAAACCCAAACCTTTTATTATGCTCCTTCAATCCTCAAAGAAAAATTCAATTGAAGATCAGTGTTTTGCCTTTTTTTTTAATCTAGAGGAATTTCCTGGAAGGATAGAGGAGTGAATTTTTTCCTCTTGTCCTCTATCTTCTTATCTAGCAAGTGATCAACATAATTGCTAAAATCCTTACTGCTAGGATTCTTTTTAAATTTCACCATTTAATTTTTTGTATTAAGACGTTACTTTTTTAGAGCAGTTTTAGATTCACAGCAAAATTGAAAAGGCAAAAAATTTTCCTGTATACTTCCTGTCTCCGCACATGCATAACCTCCCTCATTATTAACATCCACCACCAGCAGGGTACATTTTTTATAGCTGATTATTCTACATGGACACATAATCATCTAAAGTCTACAGTTTACATTACAGTTCACTGTATACTGTGGGTTTGGAGAAATGTATAATGATATGTATCCATCATTATGGTTTCATTACACTGCCCTGAAAAATCTTCTGTTCTCCATCCATTCATTTCTCCCGTCCTTCTACCCTTGGCAACCACCTATCCTTTTACTGTCTTCATAGTTTTGCCTTTTCCAAAGGGCTTCCCTCATAGCTCAGTTGGTAAACTTACCACCTGCAATTCAGGAGACCCTGTTTGATTCCTGGGTTCGGAAGACCCACTGGAGAAGGGATAGACTACGTACTCCAGTATTCTTGGGCTTCCCTTGTGGCTTAGCTGGTAAAGAATCTGCCTGAAATGCTGGAGACCTGGTTTTGATCCCTGGGTTGGGAAGATACCCTGGAATCTCCCTGACCTGGAGAGTTCTATGGACTGTATAGTCCTTGGGGTTGCAAAGGGTTGGACATGACTGAGTGGCTTTCACTTTATGGGAATATAAGGTGAGCTTTTTTTTTTTTTTCCCCCAAAAGTGAGAGCCATTCAAAAATGTGAGAAATGAGAGTTCCTATTGCTCCACATCCTCACCAGCATTTGGTGTTGTCAGTGTTCCAGACATTAGTGTCAATGGAGTCAGAGCCCCAAAATCTTTTCTTTAGTTTTTGCTGTTGCTTTTGTTAATGAAATCATTTCCTATTCTGCAATTGTAAAGATATTTTTGTATTTTGCTATGTAAAAGATTTTTACTTTTATACTTAATTTTTGAATCAATTTAGAACAGTTTTTTGTGTGAAACGTGAAATAGGAATCCATTATCATTTTTTAAAAAAAGATATGGATACCAACTTCCAGAGCACTAACTATTGAATAGTACATCTTTTGCTCACGTATCTCAGTGCTGAATCTGTCATATATTACATTTCCTTGTAATATATGGTCTAATTTGCTGATTTTGTCTATTTTTGCACCAAAGAAGCCATGATAGCCATGAAGTCTCTAGAGTTAATTAATTAATTAATTAATTTTTGAAGTATAGTTCACATACAATATTTATAATATATATTATAAATCAGTGTATATTAGATTCAGGTGTACATCATAATGATTCAGTATTTTTTCCAGATTATACTCCATTAAAAGTTATGACATTATAATGGCATAATAGTTACAATCCCCTGTGCTATATAATATATTCTTGTTGCTTCTCTATTTTATGTGTAGTAGTTGGTATCTCTTAACCCAATAACCCTATCTTTCCTGTTTCCCTTTTTCTCTACCCACTGGTAACCACTAGTTTGTTTTCTATATCTGGGAGTCTGTATCTGTTTTGGTACATACATTCATTGGTAGTATTTTTTAAGGTATATTTTTATATGCATAATATTCTCTAGGTTCATCCATATTTATGCAAATGGCAAGAATTTCATTTTTATGGCTGAGTTATTTTCCTGTGGGGAGTGTATGTGTATGTGTGTAGTGAATGAGTGAGTGTGAGTGACACTTCTTTATCCATTTGTGTGTTGATGGTACTTAGATTGCTTTCATATGTTAGCTGTTGTAAACAGTGCTGCTATGAACAATAAGACGCATATATCTTTTCGATATTATACTTTTGCTTTTCCAGATAAATATCTAGGAGTGTAATTGATATATAAAAGAGTAGTTCTATTTCTAGTTTTTTGAGGACCCTCCATACCGCTTTCCATTCTCAACAACAGTATAAAAGTTGCCCTTTGTTCAACATCCTTGCCATTTGTTTGTTATTTGTAGACTTTTTGATGATAGCCATTCTGACCAATGTAAGGTGACATCTCATTTTGGTTTTGATTTGCACTTCTCTAATAATTAGTGATGCTGAGCATTTTTTCATGTTGCTATTATTCATGTGTATTTTTTTTATTGGAAAAATTTCTATTCAGGTCTTCTGTCCATTTTTCGATAGGGTTAGTTTTGATATTGTTTTATCAAAATATTTGAAAAAATGTTTGTCAAATCATTTGCAAATATTTTCTGTCATTCTGTAGGTTGTCTTTTTGTTTTGCCAGTGGTTTCCTTTGCTCTGCAATCTTTTGTAAAACTGTTTGAGTCTCATTTGTCCATGATTGCTTTTATTTCTTTTGCCTTGAGAGACTGATCCAAGAAAAATGTTCCTGAAATTTCTGTCAAAGAGTGTTCTGTGTTCTCTTAAAGGACTTTTATGTTTTCAGATTTTACATTTAGATTCTGTAAATGATTTTCACTTTATTTCTGTATATGGTATGAGAGAATGCTCTAATTTCATGGTTTTACATGTGACTGTCCCATTTTCCTAGCATCACTTGAAGAGACTGTCTTTATTCCATTGTATATTCTTGCCTACTTTGTTGCAGATTAAGTGACCATAGGTGCATGGGTTTATTCCCAGGCTCTCAATTCTATGCCATTGATGTTTGTGTCTGTTTTTGTACCAGTAATATTCTGTTTTCATTACTGTAACTTTACAGAATAGTATGAAATCTGAGAGTTTTGTACTTGCAGCTTTCTTCCTTTTCTCTAAATTGCGTTGGCAATTTGGAGTCTTTTGTGGCTCCATGTGAATTTTAGGGTTGTTTTACTTATGTGAAAAATGTCATGTGTATTTTGATAGGGATTGCATTAAATCTGTAGATTGCTTTAGGTAGTATGGCAGTTTTATAAGGCGATTTTAACAATATGAATTCTTCCAATTCCAAAGCATGAGATATCTTTCCATTTCTTTGAATCATGTTCAGTTTATTTCATTAATGTTTTATAGTTTTCAGAAGACAGTTCTTTCACTTCCTTGGTTAAGTTTATACCTAAGTATTTTATTCTTTTGATGCTATTAATATTTTAAGCAGGATATTTTTGATTTCTCTTTCTGATAGTTCATTATTAGTGTATAGAAAAGCAAGAGATTTCTATATATTAGTTTTGTGTCCTGAGAATGTGCTGAATTCATTCATTAGTTCTAATAGTTTTTGGATGGAGAATTCAGGATTTTCTATTTAAAGTATCATGTCATCTGCAAATAGTGACAGTTTTACCTCTTTCCTTCAAATCTGTATACCCTTCACTTATTTTTCTTATTTGTGATTAGGACTTCCAATACTGTGTTAAATAGGAGTGGCAAGTGGTGGGAGGGCGAGGGGAACATCCTTGTCTTCTTCCTAAATTTAGAGAAAAGGCTTTCAGCTTTTCACAGTTGAATATGATGCTGACTGTGGATTTTTTGTAAACAGCTTTTGTTTTGTTGAGATTTGTTCTCTCTATACCCGCTTTGATGAGAGTTTTCATCATGAATGGATGTTGAATTTGTCAAGTGCTTTTTCTGCATCTATTGAGATGATCATGTGAATTATATTGTTCTCATGGTTAATGTAGTGTATCACATTGATTTGGAATGTTGAATCATACTTGTGACTCTGGAATAAATCCAAATTAATTGTGATGTATGATCTTTTTTACATATTGTTAGATTCACTTTCCTAGTATTTTGTTGAGAATTTCTATACCTATATTCATCAAAAATATTGGCCTAATTTTCTCACTTTTTTTGTATTATCTTTGGTTTTGTTTTCAGGTTAATGAAATTAACCTTGTTGAATGAATTTTGGAGTACTCCATCCTCTTCAATTTTTAAAAATAGTTTGAGACATTTATGTGTTAATTCTCCTGTATGTGTTTTGTAGAATTTTTCTGTGAAGGCATCTAGTCCTGGACTTTTATTTGCTTGGAGTTTTATTTTATTACAAGTTCAATTTCACTTCTACTGATATGTCTATTAAATTGTTTCTTCTTTATTCAGTCTTGCCCGGTTGTATGTTTCTAGAAATTTGTTTCTTCTAGGTCATCCAATTTTTTGACATAATGCTATTCATAGTTTTCTGTAATGATTTCTTTGGTATCTCTGTGGTATTGGTTGTTATTTCTCTTTTTTCATTTCTTATTTTGCTTATTTGGGTTCTCTCTGTTTTCTTCTTGATAAAAAACCTGGCTAAAGGTTTATCAATTTTGTTTATCTTTTCAGAAAAACAACTCTTGGTTTCATTGATCTTTCCTACTGTTTTTTTATCTTTTATTTATTTCCTCTCTGATTGTTGTTATTTCCTTCCTTCTGCTGACTTTGGGCTTTTCCTGGTCTTCTTTTCATAATTGTTTTAGGTGGTAGGTTTGGTTGTCTATTTGAGATTTTTCTTGTTTCTTGAGGAAGATTGTATTGTTACAAACTTCCCTCTTAGAACTGCTTTTGCTACATCCATAGATTTTGGGGGGATTAGATTTCCATTTTCCTTTGTCTGGTGGTATTTCCTGATTTCCTGTTTGATTTCATTAGTTTTTCAAAAGCACATTGGTTAGTATCCACGTGTTTGTGCTATTCCCATTTTTCTTTATTTTTTTTAAGTATTTAAATTTTTTTTTAATTGAAGAATAATTGCTTTACAGAATTTTGTGGTTTTATGTCATACATTAAAAAGAATCACCCATAGGTACACCCATGTCCTCTCCCTCCTGGACCTCCCTCCCATCCTACCCTTCACCCTGTCACAGAGCCCCTGTTTGAGTTCCCTGGGTCATACAGCAAATTCCCATTAGCTATCTATTTTGCATGTGGTATTGTAAATTTCTATGTTACTCTCTCCATACATCTCCCCTTATCCCTCCTCTCTGCCCACCATGTCCATAGGTCTGTTCTCTAAGTCTGTTTCTCCATTGCTGCCCTGAAAGTAAATTCATCAATGCCATCTCTTCAGATTCCATATATATGTATCATATTTATATTTCTCTTTCTAACTTACTTCACCCTGTATAATAGGCTATAGTATTGCCCACCTCATTAGAACAGATTCAACTGTGTTCTTTTTTATGCCTGAGTAGTATTCCATTGTATATATGTACCACAGCTTCTTTATCCATTCATCTGTCGATGGACATCTAAGTTGCTTCTATGTTCTCACTATTGTAAATAGCATTGCAATGAACATTGGTGTACATGTGTCTTTTTTCATTTTGATTTCCTCAGGATATATGCCTAGGAGAGGGATCGCTGGGTCATATGGTCATTTTATTCCTAGCTTTTTAAGGAGTCTTCATACTGTCTTCCATAGTGGCTATATCAGTTTACATTCCCACCAGGAATGCAAGAGTGTTCCCTTTTCTCCACACCCTCTCCAGCATTTCTTGTTTGTATACTTTTTGATGGTGGTCATTCTGACCAGTTGGAGACGGCAATGGCAACTCATTCCAGTACTCTTGCCTGGAAAATCCCACGGATGGAGGAGCCTGGTAGGCTGCAGTCCATGGGGTCACTAAGAGTCAGGCATGACTGAGCGACTTCACTTTCACTTTTCACTTTCATGCATTGGAGAAGGAAATGGCAACCCAGTCCAGTGTTCTTGCCTNCCCACTCCAGTACTCTTGCCTGGAAAATCCCACGGATGGAGGAGCCAGGTAGGCTGCAGTCCATGGGGTCACTAAGAGTCAGGCATGACTGAGCGACTTCACTTTCACTTTTCACTTTCATGCATTGGAGAAGGAAATGGCAACCCAGTCCAGTGTTCTTGCCTGGAGAATCCCAGGGATGGGGGAGCCTGGTGGGCTGCCATCTATGGGATTGTACAGAGTTGGACACGACTGAAGTGACTTAGCAGCATTCTGACCAGTGTGAGGTGGTATCTCATTGTAGTTTTGATTTGCATTTCTCTAATGATGAGTGATGTTGAGCATCTTTTCATGTGCTTGTTAGCCATCTGTATGTCTTCTTTGGAGAAATGTCTGTTCAGGTCCCTTTCCCACTTTCTGATTGAGTTGTTTGCTTTTCTGGTATTGAGTTATATGAGCTGCTTATATATTTTGGAAATTAATTCTTTATCAGTTGTTTCCTTTGCTGTTATTTTCTCCCATTCTGAGGGTTTTCTTTTCACCTTGTTTGCAGTTTCCTTTGCTGTGCAAAAGGTTTTAAGTTTAATTAGGTCCCACTTGTTTATTTTTGTTTTTATTTCCATTACTCTGGGAGGTGGGTCATAGAAGATCTTGCTTTATGTCAAGTGTTCTGCCTATGTTCTTCTCTAAGAGCTTATTAGTTTCTGGTCTTACATTTAGGTCTTTAATCCATTTTGAGTTTATCTTTGTGTATGGCATTAGGTAGTGATCTAATTTCATTCTTTTGCACGTAGCTGTCCAGTTTTCCCAGAACCACTTATTGAAGAGGCTGTCTTTGCCCCATTGTATATTTTTGCCTCCTTTGTCAAAAATAAAGTACCCATAGGTGTGTGGGTTTATCTCTGTGTTCTCTATCTTGTTCCATTGGTATATATTTCTGTTTTTGTGCCAGTACTGTTGTGGTCAGAAAAATGCTTGGTATAATTTCTACCCTCTTAAATTTGTTGAGGCTTGTTTTGTGGCCCAGTACTTGATTTATCCTGGAAAGCTCTCCCGTATGCACCTGGAAAGAATGTGTGTTCTGTTGTTTTTGGATGTTGTGACCTGTATATACCTCTCAGGTGCAACTGGTCTATTGTGTCATTTAAGACCACTGTTGCTTTATTGATTTTCTGTCTGGATGTTCTGTCCTTTTATGCAGTGGAGGATTAAAATCCCCTATTAGTCTTATATTACTCTGCATTTCTCCCTTTATGTCTTAGTATTTGTTTTATATTTTAGCTTCTCCTATATTGGGTACATATATATTAACAACTTACTGACTGGAAACGTATTAATCTGTCTTTTGTTACCTGCTCATTATTAACTGGAGATGTTTCAATATTCACTTACATAACAAATTGCTGGCCACAGATATTAGTTTCTGCAAAAATCCCCCAGTCAGTAATGTATAAACAGGTGTAATATCCTCTTCTGGTATTGATCTCTTTATCATTATATAGTGCCTATCTTTGTCTTTTGTTATCTTTATTTTAAAGTCTATTTTGTTTCATATGAGTATTGCTACTACTGCTTTCTTATCATTTCCATTTATATGAAATATTTTTTTCATCCCCTTACTTTCAGTCTGTGTGTGTCTTAACTCTGAAGTGAGTCTTTTGTAGGTGGATCTTGGTTTTCTATCCAATCAGCTATCATATGTCTTTTGATTGAAGAATTTAGTCCATTGATATTTAAAGTAATTATTGATAGACATACACGTATTGCCATTTTATCGCTTCTTTTCTGCATTCTTTGTATTTCTTCTGTTTAATTCTTCTTTGTTCTTTCTTCTTTTGTGGTTTGTTGGTTTTCTTTAGTATTATGCTTGTGTTCCTTTCTTTTCCAGCTTTTGAGTATCTATTTTAGCCTTTTGATTTGTGTTTACCATAATGTTCATATATGTTGATGCATAATTTTTGTACTTATTTTAAACTGATAGCCACTTAAGGCCAAAAACATTCTAAAATTTCATTTTTCACTCCCCTCTTCCATATTTTGTGTTTTTGATGCCGTATGTTACATCTTTGTGTTTATCCCTTAACCATTTTAGTTATAGTTTCTTTTTCAATTTGTCTTTTAATTTTTGTGGAGCTTTATTAGGGTGGATCCTCAGTCTTCACCATTACATTTGCCTTTTCTAGCAGGATTTCCCCCATTTCTATAAATTCTTACTTCTGTCCCACTTAGAGAGAAGATTATTTAACATTTCCTTTAGAGTAGGTTTAGTATTGATCAACTCTTTTAGTTTTTGCTTCTCTGAAAAGTTATTTATCTGTTCTTTGACTCTAAATGATAGCCTTTCTCAGTAGAGTATCCTAGCACATTTTTCTCTTTCAGCACTTGGAATATAACATGCCACTCTCTTCTGACCTACAAAGTTTCTGCAGAAAAATAATCTAATAACCTTATGGGGGTTCCCTTATATGTGACTCTCTTTTTCTTTTTCTGCCTTTACAATTCCACTTTAAATTTAACCATTTTCATTATGATATGTTTTTGTGTGGATGTGTTTGTGTTCATCTTATTTGGGACCCTCTATACTTTATGTGGGCTTCCCAGGTAGCACTAGTAGTAAAGAACCTGCCTGCCAATGCAGGAGATTTAATAGATGTAGTTTTGATCCCTGGATTCAGAAGATCCCCTGGAGGAGGGCATGGCAACACACTCCAGTATTCTTGCCTGGAGAATCCCATGGACAGAGGAGACTGGTGGGCTATAGTCCATAGGGTCACAAAGAATTGGACCCGACTGAAGTGAACTAGCATGCATACACGTGCTTTTTGTACCTGGATATGTGTTTCCTTTTTCAAGTTTGGGAAGTTTTCAGTTATCATTTCCTCAAATACATTTTCAATCTCTTCTCTGTTTCTCCTTCTTCTGAGACCCATATAATGAAAATGTTGTTATGCTTATTGTTGTTCCAGAGATCCCATAAGCTGTTCTCATTTCTTAAACTTATTTTTCTTTTTGCTCTTCTGATTGAATTATTTCAATCACTTATGTGGTCTCCAAGATCACTTATGTGGTCTTCTGTACCATTTAGTCTTGTAGTCATTCCTATGAGTGTTTTTTTCACTATTGAATTATAAATTTTTGATTGGATTTTTTATTTTATAGTTTCTTGTAAAAGTTCTCCTAGTGTTCATCTCTTCTTTTCCCCAGTTCAGTTAACATTCTTATTACTAATGCTTTGAATACTTAGTCTGATAAATTATTTTTCATTATTTTTTCAAGTTTTTTTTTCTCTTGCTATTTTGAGACCAATTCTTCTGCCTTTCATTTGCTTAGGTTTCTCTGCTTCTGTGAATTTAGGTGAAACAGTTACCTATTGTGGTCTTGAAGGGTTTCTGTCATGTTGGTACTTCTCTATATAGATTGTGTTTCCAATGGCTTTAGTGGGAGAGCATATTTGATGTTGATGCAAGTCATATCTTTTCTCAGGGTCTGCTTGTAGGTATCACCATGACAGGGGGTATCGCTAGAGATGAAGGGAAAGAGCTGTTGCTGTGTTTGAAGTGGGACTGCCTCTCTGTTCAGTGGTTGTCACCACCCAATTAGGGGCTGGGTCTGATCCCAAGTTGCTAGAACAGAAGCCCTGAGAGTCAGACTCAAGCTAGCTCTCTTCCCTCTAAGTGTGTGTTTTCCCCTCTCTCCACACCAGGGTCCTTGCTCCAGCGAGGGGGAATGCTGAAGCAAGGCAACACCATGTGGACTCTCAGCTCATTTCAGTAGCAGACAGATATCTGGGCTGTCTCTGAACTCCGATGCACTACTTTGC
>SJYA01005647.1:1615717-1633255 GCA_006410615.1 Neotragus moschatus | reverse complement strand
TTTTCTGTCTGACTTCACTCAGTGTGACAATCTCTAGGTCCATCCATATTGCTGCAAATAGCATTATTTCATTCTTTTTAATGGCCGAGTAATATTCCATTGTATATACGTACCACATCTTTTTTATTCATTCATCTGTTGGTGAGAATGTAAATTGGTCCAGCCACTCCAAACAGTATGGAGTTTCCTTAAAATAAGCTCTTAATAAACTAAAAACAGAGCTATCATATGATCCAGCAATCCCACGCCTGGGCATATATACAGAGTAAAACATGGTTCGAAAATATACACCTCCTAGTGTTCATTGCAGTACTGGTTACAATAGCCAAATAAACATTTGATTCATTTTAGATGTTAACTTTATATTTTTGTAATAGATGCAAATAGATAACATATTGCATTTTTTATATATCACTAGATTCAGTCTGATAATATTTTGTTTTACACACACACAAATAAAAAAGGTAGGCTTGTAATTTTATTTATGTGATATCTTTTTCATATTCTATAACAAAGTTAAACTGGTCTCCTAAAATGAAGTGAGTAGTAATCCCTTTTTTTCTCTTCTAACAATTTGTATAACATTAACTTTATAATTCCTGTGAGCCTAGAATTGTTTTCAAAAGAAAGTTTTAAAATATGGATTCAATTTCTTTATTTTAGGTATATATTCAGAACATTTATTTATTCTTCCGTTGGTTTCTTTAAATGGTGTTTTCCCAGGAATTTGTCTCTTTTATTTGTATTTACCAATTTTGGGTTTAATTTAGAACAATGATTTTTAAGGAAAATTGGGAAACCAAGTAAAAATGTAAAGCAGTGCTGTTTAATGTGTTATAATGCTGCTCACTAATTCTAAGCAAACCATCAAGAGGCACAGAAAATTGTTGCCAAGTTTTTTCACTTATGCAGGACATTTCTAGAAGTGCTTCAAGGAGAAAGGGCAGCTTATTGTATGGAAGGGTAAAAGGAGAACAATTTTTCTGCACAGAACCTCTCAATTCCTATTGTTCAAGGGTTTTGTATGGAGAGGAACTACTTGTAGTTTGAAATTACATCATCTGACTCCTGTGCAATAAGTCAGATCCTCTGTTGAAAAGTCTGATATTTCATCCAAAATATATAAGTGGTGATAATTCAACACAGATAATATTTGAAACCAGAGGGACACAAAACGATGTTAGTGAGAGACTGATAAAGTGCCCATAGTTTCTGCTCAGTACTTTAATAAGAATAGATAATATTTGTATTTTAATTGGAGTATATAATTCACTTAAATTTAATGTAAGTACTAGTATATTTGGCTTTACTTATTGCTGTTGGTTTTCTAATGGTAAAAATATGCATTGTGAATTAATCATTGCATTGTTTCATTTTACTTTTTTTTTTTTTATTTCACAATATTGTATTGGTTTTGCCATACATCAACATGAATCCGCCACAGGTATACACGTGTTCCCCATCCTGAACCCCTCTCCTTCATTTTACTCTTTTAGCAGAGTACAGCTTATACATTCTTTTCCTATTCTTTTAATGGTACCCAGGAGATTACAGTATGCATCCTTAGCTTACTTTAGTATAATATGTTAGCATATTTACTATTTTCTAGATAATGAAAGAATCTTAGAGCATTATAAATTAGTTTTTCTCTTTGTGCTATTTGGTGTACTTTAATGCATATATATTATATATGCTGTATATATGCCACATATAACATATGTACTATACATGCCACATATAATATATATCTTATAATCAATATACATTTATATTTTCCCACATATTTACTCTTATCTTTGCTTTTTATTACTTCTTGTTTCTCCGCACTTAGGAATAATATTTTTTTCCTGCTTGAAGAACTCACTTTAACATTTCCTTTAGTCCAGGTCTGTTGATGTGTTCTCTTAGTTTTATTAGTCTGAAAATTAATTTGTCTTCATTCATGAAGGATATTTTCCCCAGTTGTAAAATTCTGCATTGGAAGTTATTTTCTTGAGTCAATTTGAAAATAACTTCTATGATTAATATTTGTGTTGAGCATTCAGTTATATTTTAAAAACTTTTTAAAATATTTTATTATTTTGATGTTTTCATTTTACTTTATTTCAATTTTTTGGTAACTTTTAGTTTCTTTGAAAGAAAGCCTAAATATTTATTTCATATAAACCAATATATATGGGGCTTCCCCAGTGGCTCAGCGGTAAAGAATCTGCCTGCAATGCAGGAGACCTTGGTTCAATTCCTGGGTCAGAAAGGTCTGCTGGAGAATGGATAGGCTATCCACTCCACTTTTGGGGCTTCCCTGGTGGCTCAGCTGGTAAAGAATCTGCCTGCAATGTGGGAGACCTGGGTGCTATCCCTGGGTTGGGAAGATCCCCTGGAGATCTTAGTTTCTTTGAAAGAAAGCCTGAATATTTCATATAAAGCAATATATATTTACATATTTAGAAAAGAAAAGGAACAGTGAAATCACAATCAATATAACAATATAGGAGAAGGGAAAAAGAAAACCAGTAAGCAAATATAAAAATATCTATTCTCCCATCTATACATCTGTATACCTATGCACCATCTATATCAATCAGTTCAGTTCAGTTCAGTCACTCAGTCGTGTCCGTCTATATCAATAATTGCCTTTTAAAAGACCTGAGCACAGACTTTACTTCCAAAACTACAGCTATGTGGTGATGGAAAGAAAGACAACTAAATACAAAAATATGAAGATAACTGACAATTCAGAAATAAGTACACACATGCCAAGAAAATAGTAACAATAAAATCAGTTGTCACTATGTTAATATGAAGCAAGCTGGAATTTAAAATATATTTAAGGAGGAAAGAGACCTTCTTCATATTGATAAATGCTACACCAGGCCTGTATAATTGTGATCTCTATACATCATTTAACAAATCTTTTTAGTATAGAAAGCAAAAAACAATAGAAATGAAAAATAGACAAATCCACATTTGAATTGTAAGCCAATATATAGAGTTCTTTGAATATTATAACTAAAAAATATTCTTTTAAAATTTATATAAACTGTATGCTCAAAGGAAAAATGAATACTCTATTCATACCTTTGATACACTGCTGAAACTTTTCTGTGTAATCTGGACACAAGATTTGCAACATTTTTGCTCCAAAGCAGAAATCAGGCAGGACACATTTGTAGATCATGATGCAATAAAATTAGAAATGAACCCAAAGCTATCTATATAATTGGGATATTTTTAAAAATCTATACTCTCATTTCTAAATGTTTTGTATTAAAGATGCAAACAAACTACATTTACTATATAGAAGGAAACAGCAGTGAACACACAGCCTACTCAGCCTGGTGGGGGAATGTCAGCTCCCCTGACTACTCTCACTGAAGCACATCCACAAGTCACTACTAACTGAGAAATTTTTAGTTGTTATTTCTTCAACTACTACTTGTGCTTCATTTCTTTTTAATCTTTATGTGGTGTAAGCAATATAAATGATTGATTTTTTCACTCTTTTTCATGAGTATTTCAAAATGCTTTTGTTCTCCATGTCTCAGTCTATATATTGTCTTATGTGCTATCTTCAAGTTAATCTAATTATATCTTCAGTTGTGTTGAATCTATTAAATCTGTTCATTGATATTTAATTTTATTGTATTTTTTCAGTTTTGAATTTCCTATTGCTGTATTTTTCATGTTTGCAGAGAACTGCAAATAATTTCAGTCTTTTTTTTAAGATTTTTAGTTGGAGGATAATTGCTTTACAGTATTGTGTTGGCCTCTGCCATGCAACAACGTAAATCAACCACAAGTACACATATGTTCCCTCCCTCCCGAACCTGCCCCCAATCCTCCATCCAATTCCACCCCTCTAGGTCATCACAGAGCACTATGTTGAGCTCCTTCCCATTAGCTATCTGTTTTACAAATATATGTCAGTGCTATTCCCTCAATTCATCTCACCCTCTCCTTTCCCTGCTGTGTCCAAAGACTGTTCTCTGTGTCTGTATCTCTATTCCTGCTCTGCCAATAGGTTCATCAGTACCATTTTCTAGATTCCATATATATGCATTAATATACAATATTTGTTTTTCTGACTTACTTCCCTCTGTATAACAGGCTCTAGGTTCATCCACCTTACTAAACTGACTCAAATGTGTTCCTTTTTATGGCTGAGTAATATTCTATTGTATATATGTACCGTAGCTTCTTTATCCATTCATCTGCTAATGGACATCTAGGTTGCTTCCATGTCCTAGTTATTGTAAATAGTGTTTCAGTGAGCATTGGGGTACATTTGTCTTTTTCATTCATGGTTTTCTTAGGGTATATAATCAGTATTGGGATTGCTAGGTCAGATGGTAGTTGTATTCCTAGTTTTTCAAGGAGTCTCCACACTGTTCATAGTGGCTGTATCAATTTACATTGCCAATTTTCAGACTTTATACTTAATTTCTTGGATATTTTAATCAAACGATTTAAAACAGTGACTGGCAAACTTTTATTTTAGAGGGCTGTATATTAAATCTTTTCAACTTTGATGGGCATATGATCTCTGTTGCAGTTACTTAGCTGTGCCATTTTAGCACGAAAATGACTATAAACACTATGCAAACAAATGAGCAAAGATATTTTCCAATAAAATGTATTTACAAAATCAGACAGCAGACTAGATTTATTCTATAGGCCACAGTGTCTGGAAACATAATTTAAAGCCTGTTCGTGATAGTTTCAATATCATATCTGGATCATCTGTCCATCTGTTTCTACTGTTTTCTATTGTATTTGGTCATTTTATTGTAAACTTTAGACCTTGTTATTTTGATAGATAATTAGACACTGTATATAATAGTTTATAAACATCCTTTGGGATTCTACTTGATATTATCTTGCACAAGAAATGACTTATACTTGCTTCTCACAGGCATTTGAGGGTAAATCAGTTTAATCCAATCAGGGATGGGGGTAATTAAAACTTAGATTCCAGTCTTTGTGTACATTAGCCTTTGTTATAGATTATCCTTTAATGTAAGTTGCATTTATCAGGGTCTCATTTGAAAACCTGAAGTGTTTTCTATTGTTCTTCCTCTTTGGTGACCCTTGGACTCCAATGCTTGCCCTTTAACCCCAAAACATACCTGAAATGTCTGATCAGCTTCTCAGTTAATTAACTGCCACTTTCAAATCAGCAAATCAGTAAAAAAGCTTATGGACATGTTGCATTCTCCTCTTGGACTTTCTTGTTTTCTAGAAGCTTAGTTCTGCAAGTAATCATGGCCTTGGTATCTCTCCATTGTTTTCAAACAAATATTTCTATATGTAAATATATGTGTATGTGTATTTTATCTATCAGCCACAGCAGGAAGTTTGATCTGAAGCCAATGAGGCATTTATTTAAGTAGAAACTTGAGTTTTTGTTGGATACTTGAATTTGGAAGTGATCTAAAGTCAGTATTTGAGTACTGTATATATTCCATGTATGTGTGAAAGCAGAAAATTCAGGAGATATGAATGAATCCTGGGAGAGCAGATAAAAGAAACCGTAGTTCCTAATAGCTTTTCAGTTATTATCCCTGATGTTTGGCTAAATTTTTGTCTGTGCCTGTGTGCTCAGCCACTTAGTTGTGTCTGACTCTTTGTGACCCCATGGACTGTAGCCCAGTAGGCGCCTTTGTTCATGGGATTTCCCAGGCAAGAATACTAGAGCAGGTTTCCTTTTCTTTCTCCAGGGTATCTTCCCAGCCCAACGGTTGAACCCACATCTCCTGCTTCTCTTGTATTGGCAGGTGGATTCTTTACCACTGAACTACCTGGGAAGCCTGTTTTTAGTCCTTAGTTCTATATTATCTCTGTATCCTTTTAACAAAAACCTCTCCCCTTCTTGTTAACTTTGAGAGGGACCCTGTCTTTGCAATCAAATTGTCACTAACACATTTCTCCTGAAATGTTGAATTTTGGCAGGGTTTCATCATTACCACACTTTTTTCTTTATCCAAATGTTCTTCCTGAGTATTCACTCCCATGCTGTCAATTGCCACAAATGCTTATGACTAATAATCTTTATATCCAGCCAAGGCATATATCCTAAGCTTCAGCTGCCTATTCCTTTTCTGCTTCTGGATGCTCCACAGTTATCTCAAACTCAACACATCTAAAGTCTTGTCATCCTCTCTTTTGCTCTGTCTATAATGAACAGCTCCCAGATGACTGAACATAAACAGTTTTTCAATAACATATGCCTTTGCTTATATTGCTTCATCTACCTGTAACATGTTGTCTTTCACTTCTGTTCATGTTCTACTGAGGTCATTCAACATGCATCTTCCAGATCAGTTCCTCTATGTTGATATTCTGTTATATTTCATTACATACCATAGAATTTATATCATCTGAATTCCATTTTTTCCTCTATCAAGCATTTTTTTTTATTTTTTTCTATCAAGCAATTTTTAATACATTATTATGCTTATATGGTTATATTTATGGAAGATGCCCTGGACTGACTAAAATGGGGATATGGTTGTCATGTATGTGGAGTTAAATAGTATATTAATCTGTTTAATTATTGAGTTTTAAGTCAGCTGTTTTACTCTCTTCATTGAGAGGCTTTTTAGTTCCCCTTCACTTTCTGCCATAAGGGTGGTGTCATCTGCATATATGAGGTTATTGATATTTCTCCTGGCAATCATGATTCCAGCTTGTGCTTCATCCAGCCTGGCATTTTGCATGATGTACCCTGTGTATAAGTTAAATAAGCAGGGTGACAATATACAGCCCTGATATACTCCTTTCCCTCTTTGGAACCAGTCCATTGTTCCATGTCCAGTTCTAACCGTTGCTTCTTGGTCTGGCGTTCCCATCTCTTGAAGAATTTTCCACAGTTCGTCATGATCCACACAGTCAAAGGCTTCAGAGTAGTCAATGAAGCAGAAGTAGATATTTTTCTGGAATTATCTTGCTTTCTCTATAGTCCAACAGATGTTGACAATGTTGTCTCTGGTTCATCTGCCTTTTCTAAATCCATCTTGTGATCTGGAAGTTCTCAGTTCATGTACTGCTGAAGCCTAGCTTGCAGGATTTTGGACATATCTTGCTAGCATGTAAAATGTATGTAATTGTACAGTAATTTAAATATTCTTTGCCATTGCCTTTCTTTGGGATTGGAATAAGAACTGACCTTTTCCTGTGCTGTGACCACTGCTGAATTTTCCAAATTTGCTGACATATTGAGTGCAACACTTTAAAAGATGATGAGTGCAGCATCATCTTTTATGGTTTTAAATAGCACAGCTGTAATTCCGTCACTGCTACTAGCTTTGTTTGTAGTGATGCTTCCTAAGGCCCACTTGACTTCACACTCCAGGTTAATTGGCTATAGGTGAGTGACCACACCATCATGGTTATCCCAGTCAAGCAGGAGATGGTGAGTGAACATTGACATTTTAGGAATCAATGAACTAAAACTGTGATCATAGTTTAGGGCAAATTATGAGCTCTAGAAAAGCCTGAGGAGTAGTGGGATTTATAATTTAGAATATATTGTTGACAAGAACACAACTTGCATATATAAATAGTCCCTCCCATTTATTTTTCTGAGATACTAGAGAATAGAATGATTTTTAGAGTGATTTGTCCCGAAATTAAAGAAGGATGAGTTAGTAAGATAACACATTGCATTCATTTTGTTGGCCTTAGTTTGTACTCATAAGCTGAGAAGTTATTATAATTTTAAAGTTATATATATAACATTCCTCTTTCAAAGAGTCATTTTCTTGAGAGTCTGGAACACGTCTAATTCAGTTTTGCATTATCCATGCCTAAAGTGATTTCTGATAGGTATAAGGTCCTAACAATGATTGAGTAAAAAACGAATGGATAAATGTTGGAATATTGAATGAATTAAAGAATGACAAATACAGAAGGATGATACAAGAGGTATATTCTCTATGTATGGATATATAAGCTCATCCTATTCCCACATCATAGGCTTCCCAAAAGACGTCACAGAAACATGAAAACAAATTCAAAGAGAAGATGAAGTTTTTAGTGAGAGTCACCTAGAACATGTCATCTCACAGCCTTTTTATGCCAGAGAAGGAGAGGGCACGTGGATTGACTATATGCTCATGCACAAGTAACTGTCAAAGAGACAACTTGAGCTATTTGCAAATTAAATTCCACAGTTACTGATGACAGTTGTTTGTCTTAGTTGGTTAAAAATACCATTTCAAAACCTAAAATGTCTTCATTGTGCCCGAGGGTGCCACATTATTGATGACTGTGTTTTTCTCTTCTTTCTCTCACAAATCATCTCATTCTGTAATTAAAAAACAAACTAAAACAGATTTCAATCAAGTACATCAACTTGTATGAAGCTGCTTCAAGGAGTTAGCAGTGATATTAAATAACATAGCTTGATTCTTTTGCAAGAGCTTTATTCCAACCAAAAGGCATATTACAGGCTCCAAATGAAGGTCAAGATGTAATAAGTATGCTTCTTCCATCCAGTTGATTTTCCTGCTTCCTAATTTCCAGAGAGGATTAATATCAAACACTTTCATACTAGAATACCAGTGTTTCAATTGGCAGTTTGAGTCACTTATTTACGTACAGTTCACTCACAGCATATCCATTCAGCTCTGCCTCCCAACATCCAAAACACACATATGAAGCTGTAATTAAAACTGATGCATCTGTTTAATTCCTGCACTAGATTGTGAGCAAAGTGAGGGCAAGGAATATCTTATTAATTAGACTGTCACTATGATGCAAGCAGAGTTACTGCTGTACTATGAGTGCTCAAGAGATGTTTTTTTTTAAAGTATTATAAAATTAGGAAACAGTAAAGGATCTTGGGTTTTGGAGCAACATTGTCCTGAGTTCCAATCCTAAATGTGCCACTTTCTATATATTTTATTTTAGATGTGTCATTAAAAATTGTTAGGTCTCAGAATCTTACTGAAATAAGGATAAGCATTTCACATTCTTCCAACTCAATTGCAAAATGTATATTATGAATGTAAAACAACTAGAATGCACCCTGGAAAATACATTCTAATTATTTATCATCACCCACTACAGTACGCTTGCATGGCAAATTCCATGGGCAGAAGTAGGCTACAGTCCATGGGATTGCAAAGAGTCAGACGTGACTGAGTGACTAACACTTCCACTTATTAAAGAAAGATCAATGTGTACTTGGGTGATCTAGAAATACTTCATTGAGAAGGGAGTTTTACCATTGGATAAAGGAGGAACAAGAATCTATCAAGCTGAAAAAATCAGAAAAAAAATGTTTTAAAATGATGGGAATAATTTCTGCTTAAAAAACCCAAATACATTTATTACCTTTTTCTTAAAAAATGTTTAACAACAAATGTGTATGTTATTTCATCATGGGTTAAGCAAATTACAAAAGCAGTGGTTCTTATAACAGAGAAATTACAAACTTGTTCAGACAATGAACACATAGAATGATTACATAGAAAATGAGACAATACATGATTAACTATGAAAAGTGGTTGCTAAAGCAACAAATTAAGAAAAGATCAGGATTGGAACAGCTGCCTCATTGGAAATAAGTCCCTGGTGCTGGGAAGGATTGAGGGAAGAAGGAGAAGAGTCCATCAGAGGTTGAGATGGCTGGATGGCATCACTGATCCAATGGACATGAACTTGGGCAAACTTTGGGAGATGATGAAGGACAGAGAGCCCTAGTATGCTGCAGTCCATGGATTCGCAGAGTGAGACAGGACTGGGTGACTGAACAACAACATCAGGATGGACTAATGTAGTAAGGAAAATGCTTCATAAATGTGGTTGGACTTAAACCATAATTGTAAGGTGGATTTAAATATGAAGATAAAAAAGAATAGTGTGTTCTCAGCAGAGGGAACAATAATGAATAAAAGAAAAGCTTCTCCAATTTGCACAAGATGTTAAGCCAGTAGTGGCAAATTGCCTTCCTAGAAACAAAATATTCAGATTGAGAAACAATAGGAGATATGGTTGAATAAGTAGGATGATACTTTCCTAAAATCTCAAATAAGGTTATAAATGTATAGTGAATTCTGACATAGCCTAGAGACAGCTAAAAAGAGAAAAGAGGAATCAATTAGGATCAATAGTAGACAGCAGAAAGTCATGAGACAGTTATTGGACAAATAATTGGGTCAAAGGAAATAGAACAGTGGATCGTGGAGTACCAACAGGTTTGCTGAGAAGGAATCAGAATGGAATAATGGTGAGGTTAATTTCATGTGAGATTAAGTATATAATTGGTTGAAAGTTTAAACAATTATGTAAATCTAAGAGTTTAAAAAAAATTTTGAAAGGTACTTCTTATTGTGATGAAAATAAAATCTCTTTAGTAGTTCTATAAAATCCCTTGAACTTAACTGATACCCATGTCAAATAGTTCTTCTAATCAACTTTTGGAACTGCAAATCTGCAAATTCTACTTTCTAAGATTTATTTGCTTCAAATTTTTCTGTTTTTACTCATTCTAAAATTTCTCCCTTGGCATTAACAATCCTTCACATAGTTTCAATTCTCCAGAGTGAATCCATCTTTAAGTATTAATAGGTTTGGATCTCAAATTTTGTCTCCAGACTTAAAATCTCTCTTGTGCCATCAGCTCTCTTTTCCCATTGCCTGGTGAACATTTCCACATAAATATCTGTAGGGTGGTAATAGTTGCTAAGTCATATCTGACTCTTTGCAACCCCATGAACTGTAGCCCACCAGGCTCCTCTGTTCTGGGATTTCCCAGGCAAGAATACTGGAGTGCATTGCCATTTGCTTCTCCAGAGGATCTTCCTGATCCAGGAATTGAACCCAGATCTCCTGCCTTGCAGGCAAATTCTTTACCAACTGAGCTATGAGGGAAGCCTACTGGAACCAATTTAAAATGTAAAAATTGACCTCATAATTTTCTCTGCCAGATGTCCTCAGCTACTTCCCTATCTGGGTAACACTAATAGTCACATCCTTGTTTTATTAGAAAAGCCTGAGCATTTGAGGAAGCAGTTGCCTCTTCTAGCTTTTCCAGACTCACTTCAGCAAGGAAACACTGTCACCTGTCAGCATGGCTAACTCTGGATGGGTGAGCCACCTGGTAGCATCTGTAGGCAGGAGCAGCTTACTTTCTGGTACTATCAGGAGAAGCTCATGTTCTGAGGTTGGGAGGGATCACTGACTGGGCTCTTCGGCTGGTTGGTGCCACTGATTGTTCTCCACAATTGGTCAGGGCTTCAGGATGTGCTCCCTGGCCAGGTAGTCCCATTGGTTGGACTGCATTGTGGCTGTTCTTCAGGGTTGGCCACACCCCTGGAGGGGATCTCAAGTTCCATGGCTAGATGATGCCTCAGTCTGGATCTCATGCTTGGGTGCTGCCATAGGCTGTTTTCCATAGCTGGGTGGGACTGCAGACTGGGCTTCGTGATTGGACAAGCCACTGGCTATGCTGCATAGTTGGGCTAGATTGTTGGCTGGCTTTCCTGGTCAGGAGGGGCCAGAGGCTACACTCACATTAGGCAGTGGTGTTTGCTTACTCAAGCTAGGCCATATTATTATGGGCTCTCTGGCTGGGCCAGACTGCTGGGTACCCAAGCCAGGAAGAACTAATGGTCACCATGCCTCCTAGCCAAATGGAACCATTGGCTTAACACTGTGAGTGAGCTGAGCTCTCTGGTCTTGTGCAGCTACCATCAGGAACCTGGTCTGCCAAGATCCCTGCACTGGTTGCTTGAGCCCTGTCCATTTCTTTATTTCTACTTGACTCCTGGCCGTCTAGTCCTACTGATTACCCTGTGCTGTGAAACCAAAGTAGTCTCCCAGGAAGTGCCCCAGATAGTTGGAGAAGCTGGATGTGTGCCTTAGGTTCTCTTTTCGCCACTGGTAAAACCATAGACCGAAGGGAAGCTTCTCTCTGTGGCTCTGTGTTGGCCTGGGGAAGGGGTTACATGGTCAAAGTGAAACTACTCCTCTTATCTTCTAATGCAGCTTTTCTGGGTTTCTTTGGTTGCTGTTGCTTATTTTATTTATTTATTTTTTCATGTGGCACAAGGCGATGATTCACGTTCACCCATGGATTCTGGGATTTTCACAAAAGCGTTCTTATCTGTGGATAGTTTCTAGGCTTTCTGTGAAGGGAAATAATGCCAAGGACTTCCTGTTCTACCATCTTCCTGATGTTGCTCCAGAAAGATTTTGGTAGAAATTGGCAACTAGAATAAAAAAAAAAAATTGTAGAGAAATCAACAAAACAGCAAAAATGATTCTGACAACTAAAACTAGAGGACTCCTCCTAATTGCTTCCAAAAGTAAAGCTAAATTAATTGAGGCAGCATGATATTGATATAAGACCAGATATGTAGCTGAATGTAAAAAAAAAGAGTTCAAAAATAGACCTACACACTGTACAGCCAATTGATTTGCAACAAAGGAAGTTCAGTGAGGTAAGGGAAAGTCTTCAACAAATATTCGGACATTCACTTGAATAATCATGAACCTTGACCATTGCCTCATACATACACAAATACACAAAGGTTAACATAAAAAGATCATGTGAGAGCAAAAATTTTAAGGCTTCTTGAAAAAAACACTGGAGAGAATCTTCATTAGTTGAAATTAAGTAAATATTTCTGAGAAGGCACAGAAAGCAATTTCAAAAGAAAGTAATTATAAATTAGAATTCATCAAAACTATAAACTGCTGTGCTTTGCAAGATGTTAAAGAAGTGAAAATATAAGCCATGGGAAGAAAATATTTACAAAACATCTGATAAAAGATTTACACTCAGAAGATAAAAGGAACTCAGTACATATAAGATACAGATGCCAACTTTTCAAAACAAAAAATTATTTGGACACTTTATAAACTATAGAAGAATGTCTAAAAAGAAGAAAGTCAAAGAAGCACATAAAACACGCTTATTATTAATCCTAAAGTATCTCTACACTTATTGTGCTTTCAGCTATCTTTGGTGAAATGTCTCTTCAAGACTATTATTCACTTATTGCCTTTTATATTATTGAATTATAGACATTTTTATATATTCTGAATAAAGTCCTTTGTGAGATACATACTTTATAACTGTATCATGACTATACATTTACATTATGATAACATTTTTATAAGCAAAATTTTTGTTGAAATGTAATTTAGTATATATTTTATGGTTAGTTCTTTTTACTAATCCCAAGGCAGTAAAGATATTCTATATTACCTCCTAAAACTTTTCTAGTTTTAGATATTGTGTTTAGATTTATATGTGTGAATGTGCACTTAGTCATGTCCAGCTCTTTGGACCTTGTGGACTATAGCCCACCAAGGGTGGAATTTTCCAGGCAAGAATATTGCAGTGGGTTGCCATATCATACTCCAGGGGTTCTTCCCAACCCAGGGATCAAACCTGTCTCTTTGTGTCTCCTGCATTGACAGGCAGATTCTTTACCACTGCTCCACCTGGGAAGCCCTATTTAGATTTATGAAAATGTTAATCGCTCAGTCATGTCCAACTCTTTGCGACCCCATGAACTGTAGCCGATCAGGCTCCTCTGTACATGGAATTCTCCAAATAAGAATACTAGAGTGGATTGCCATTTCTTTCTCCAGGTTGGGATCTTCCCAACCCTGGGATTGAACCTGGGTCTCCTCCATTGCAGGTAGATTCTTTACCATCTGAGACACCAGGGAAACCCATTCAGATTTATAAAAATAATCAGATTTATAAACCACTTTTATTTAAAATTTATATATAGTATAAGAAAGAGTTCAATGTTTCACATATACAGTATTCTACTACCATAAATTGTTCTATCAATCAAATGTCTATCTTTATACTAATATCACTATTTTGATTACTGTAATTTTGTAAGTTCTGAAGTTCCAAGTTTAAGTAACCCAACCTTATACTTTGCTAAGAGTTTTGGGAATTCTATGCTTTTTGCATTTTCAAACGCATTTTGTTCGGTTGCAAAGTCGTATCTGACTCTTTGCAACCCCCATGGAATTCAGCACACCAGGCTTACCTGACCTTTACTACTATCTCCTGGAGTTTGTGCAAATTCACGTTCATTGAGTTGGTGATGCTATCTAATCATCTCATTCTCTGCTGCCCCTTTCTCCTCCTGCCTTCTATCTTTCCCAGCATCAGGGTCTTTTCCAATGACTTGGCTCTTTGCATCAGGTGGCCAAAGTATAGGAGTTTCAGCTTCAGCATTAGTCCTTTTCATGAATATTCAGAGTTGATTTCCTTTAGGATTGACTGGTTTGATCTCAAATATGTTTTGAAATCAATTTATTTTTAAAATAAGTTTGGTGGGTATTATGATGTACTTCTTATTTTGCTTCTACAGATTGATTTGTGAAGAATGACAGCTTAAAAAATATTAAATCTTCCAATCCATGAGCATGATCTAGCCCTTAATTTATATCAGATCTCCTATAATTTGCTTCAGTGGTTTTTCTGACTTTTCAGTACAAAAGTCTTGCATGTCTTTCACTTTATTTAGTCCTATATATTTCATGCCTTTGATTCTATTGAAAACTATATTTTCTAATTATCTCATTTTCCAGTTTGGAATATTACCACTATTTCTCTTTTTTAAAGATTATTTGTACTGTTATTACAAAAGTACTTCATAGTTATTTTATACACGGTAAGTGAATAGTAAACTTCATGATAAGTTGAATGTCTGAAAATGACTTCATTTCTCATGGTTAATTTATGATTCAGTATGATGTTGAAAACATGCTATAATACCTGCTACAATCCATTTTTACACAGAGGAATCATATGCTGATCTAATTGTTTCTTTGCAGCAGAACATCTTTTTTTTCCCTAGAAATTTTTAGGATCACTTCTTTGTACTTAGTCTACTGTATTCACTGTAAAAAAACAGAAACAATATTGTGTTTATACTTCTTGCCATTCAGTGGATCTTTCCAAGTTGAAGGCACATGTCTATCTTCAAATCTGTTCATTTTTCTTTAATTCTTTATTATTTCTTTTTTATTATCCTTCTGTGACCCCTTACTAGATATTGAACCTCCTGACTTTATTCTAAGTATATATTATCTCTACTCTCATATGCTCTATCTCTTTGCATACTTTCATTTTATTCTGGGAAACACCCTTGACTCCATCTTTCATACCCCCTTTTTTAATATACTTAATTTCAAAGTATTCTGGGTTATTCCTTGATTCTTCTTTAACATGCTGTGTTATGTGTGCAATATCTTCTTAAAACTTGTACAGTATTTATAATTCTGTGTGTATGTTTGGGGAAACTTCACATATTTTCATTTTCCCTATGGTCAGTAATTTCACTTGTTTACTTTGGCTCTCTTTCATGCCACTAGATTTTTTTTAATCATATAGTATTTCTTTGTTGCCAATTCATATTTAGGAATAAGGGAACAGGCTTTCTTTTTATTTATTTTTAAAATTTATTTTAATTGGAGGTTAATTACTTTACAATATTGTATTGGTTTTGCCATACATCAACATGAATCTACCACAGGTATACACGTGTTCCCCATCCTGAACCCCCCTCCCTCCTCCCTCCCCATACCATCCCTCTGGGTCATCCCAGTGCACCAGCCCAAGCATCCTGTATCATGCATCGAACCTGGACTGGCGACTCTGTGTCTCTTTTGCTGTCTCGCATACAGGGTTATTGTTACCATCTTTAGGTTTTCTTATATAAGTAACTGAATAGGTTTCCTTTGCATGTGTGGAGTCTGCTTTTGCCTAACAGGTTTCTCCAACGGGAGAGCTAATGCCAAGCTCTTTGAATATCAACAGAGCATGTCAACTGACAGGATTTATTTTACTGTGTGTGTGTATATGAATCTAGCAGGCAGAACACACAGATTTAATATCTCAAACACTAAGGCAAGGACAGGAAGGTTGTTTTATATGAGTTGTCAACACCAATGCTAAGAGCTTTAGTTTTCCAAAGGTAACAGTTATTTATAGATTAAATCTCCAGTTATATTCTGAGAGTTTATATATAGCATACAAAGGAAATTGTGGCATAAGTTAATTCTCACTGATTTTCTGTAGATAAAACTTCAATAATTTACCGTTACTTATGGCCTCTAGCTAATCTTTATTAATTTTCACAATACTGTATTTAATTTTGGACCATCTTTGTGGTTTTGCCTCCAAGGAATAAACAAACCCACCTCTACTTTTGTCTTTTGTCAGTTTTTAGATTGGACACTCTTTTTGACATGATCTAAGTGATTTAATTATATTTTAAATTTTTTGAAATTCATTAAGATCTTCTGTCTAATGATATCTAAAAATAATAATAGATCTCACACGTTTTCATTAACAATCCTTTTTCCCCTCTAATTTCAATGAGTCTTCAGAAAAAAAAAATAAGAGATATGTGCTTAGTCTACCATCTTGTATCAGTAGCCTGCATGTGAATAATATCATACAGTATTTGTTCCTCTCGGACTGGCTTATTACACTTAGTAATGTCCCCTAGGTCACAAATTCCAGGATTTTTTCCTTCTTTTAAAGTCTGAATAATATTCAGTTGTGTATACATATATCACATTTTCTTTATCCATTCATCTGTCCATAGACATTTTGGTTGTTTCCATATCGTCACTATTCTGAATAGTGCTATACTAAACATGGGAATAAGGACATCTCTTTGAGACAGTAATTATTTTCTTTGGATATATATCCAGAAGTGAGATTGCTGGACCATATGGTAGTTCTATTTTTAAATATTTGACTAACCTCTATAATTGTTTTCCATATAGTAGTTCTATTTTTAAATATTTGATTCACCTCTATATTGTTTTCCATAATTACTGTACCAATATACAAAAGATGATGCTGTGAAAGTGATGCACTCAATATGCCAGCAAATTTGGAAAACTTGGCAGTGGCCACAGGACTGGAAAAGGTCAGTTTTCATTCCAATCCCTAAGAAAGGCAATGCCAAAGAATGCTCAAACTACCCACAATTGTACTCATCTCACGTGCTAGTAAAGCAATGCTCAAAATTCTCCAAGCCAGGCTTCAGCAGTATATGAACCGTGAACTTCCAGATATTCAAGATGGTTTTAGAAAAGGCCGAGGAACCAGAGATGGAATTGCCAGCATCCACTGGATCATTCCAGAAAAACATATATTTCTGCTTTATTAACTATACCAAATCCTTTGATTGTGTAGATCACAATAAACTGTGGAAAATTCTGAAAGAGATGGGAATACCAGACCACCTTACCTGCCTCTTGAGAAATCTGTATGCAGGGTCAGGAAGCAACAGTTAGAACTGGACATGGAACAACAGACTGGTTCCAAATAGGAAAAAGAGTACATCAAGGCTGTATATTGTCACCCTGCTTATTTAACTTATATGCAGAGTACATCATGAGAAACACTAGGCTGGAAGAAGCACAAGCTGGCATCAAGATTGCTGGGAGAAACATCAATAACCTCCAATATGCAGATGACACCACCCTTATGGTAGAAAGTGAGGAAGAACTAAAGAGCCACTTGATGAAAGTAAAAGAGGA
>SJYA01005647.1:1599720-1610075 GCA_006410615.1 Neotragus moschatus | reverse complement strand
TCCGTAGTGACACATTTAATTTTCATGACAGCCCATTGGGGTCGCTACTGTTACTGTCACCATTTTATATAGGAGTAAACTAAGACACAGAGAAGTCAAATAACTTTCCCAAGGACTCACAGTGAAATTGTAGTAATGGGTCTAGATGTCCTGATCTTAGCTTTTTTTTTTTTTTTTTTTTAAATATTTAGTCTTAAGCTGGCTTGTTCACTCGCCTCTTTCACCCTCATCAAGAGGCTCTTTAGTTCCTCTTCGTTTTCTGCCATTAGAGTGATACCATCCACGTATCTGAGGTTGTTGACATTTTCCTGCCTATCTTGATTCTAGCTTCGAACTCATCCAGCCCAGCATTTCTTATGATGTGCTCAGTGTACAGGTTAAACAAACAGGGTGACAGTAGGCAGCCCTGTCATACTCCTTTCTTTATCTTGAATCAATTGTTTGTATACCTAAATAAAATTAAATGAGCATAGGATATAAGCAACTAATTTACTAAATTATATTAAAACTTTATAAAGTAAAATTGGGTTGTTCAATCTTTTCAGTAATCAAATAATTGCAAAGTAAATCACCAATTGTACAACATTTTGCTTCTGAAATGATAATGGATGAATAATTGGTAATAGTGGAAATGAACACTCTTATATACTGCTTATAAAAGTAAAAATTATTACAACATTTCTGGAAATCAGTTTTTAGCTCTCAGATCCATATACCCTTTAATACGTATCTTGTATAACATTTAAAAACAGGAAATGTTTATATATAAAATGTTAATGGTAACACAATGATAAAAATTGGAAATAATTCAAAATACCAAAACATCATTCATTTACTCATTCATAAATTCAGTCACAATTATTTGTTCAGTAGCTACAACATGCCAGATACTGTATGAAACCCAGGATATACAGTAGAACTGAGACACACAAAATCATATCTTTCAAAGAGTTTGCATTTTATTGGAGGGAGACAATAAACAAAAAGAAAAAACGCAAAGAAAGAGAAAAGCAAACCAAGTACTGATAAGCCCTATAAAGAAGAAAACATGAGTTGATGGAGAGAGACTAGGGACTACTTTATATGGTTAGGTGATGGCATTTAAATTGAGATCTGAGTGAAGAGTTTTCTATGTTGAAATAAAAGTCCAAGACAGAAAAAGACTTAAAATTTATGAGTAACAGAAAGACACCTGGTTCTATGCAATCAACTAAAAAGAGAGGAAGATTTACATTGGACATTGCAACAACTCTAAGGAATGTGAATTTTATTCTAAATGTGTTGAGAAGCTAGTGAAAGAACTTAACAAACACATGAAAAGATGCTCAACATCACTCGTTATCAGAGAAATGCAAATCAAAACCACAATGANGCTGGTGCACTGAGACGACCCAGAGGGATGGTACCGGGAGGGAGGAGGAAGGGGGATTCAGGATGGGGAACACGTGTATACCTGTGGCGGATACATGTTGATGTATGGCAAAACCAATACAATATTGTAAAGTAATTAAGCTCCAATTAAAATAAATAAATTTATATTTTTAAAAAAAGTACTTGAAGAGAATATAGCAAACTGATTATATTTTAATAGTTCACTTTGGCTACTTTTTGGAGAATGGTTCACAGGGAACAAAATAAGAAGCAGAATACTTATTTTGAAAGCTTATAATTGTCTAGATGAAAATAATGCCTTAGGGCAGTAATGTAGACTAATGGAAGTGAAGAGATTCCAGATGTATTTTGCAAATAGATGTTAGAAAGCAAGTTGGCAATTGTATAGAATGATGTTTTTAGGTTGAGGAAGTTGAAGCAGTGTTGGAGAAGACTCTGGAGAGTCCCTCGAACTGCAAGGAGATCAAACCAGTCAATCCTAAAGGAGATCAACCATGAGTATTCATTGGAAGGACTGATGCTGAAGCTGAAGCACTTTGGCCAATGAAAAAAGTGAAAGTGAAAGTCANAATTGTATAGAATGATGTTTTTAGGTTGAGGAAGTTGAAGCAGTGTTGGAGAAGACTCTGGAGAGTCCCTCGAACTGCAAGGAGATCAAACCAGTCAATCCTAAAGGAGATCAACCATGAGTATTCATTGGAAGGACTGATGCTGAAGCTGAAGCACTTTGGCCAATGAAAAAAGTGAAAGTGAAAGTCACTCAGTTGTGTCTGATTCTTTGCAACGCTATGGACTGTGCAGTCCAGGGAATTCTCCAGGCCAGAATACCGGAGTGGGTAGCCTTTCCCTTCTTCAGGGGATCTTTCCAACCCAGGAATTGAACCCAGGTCTCTTGCATTGCAGGCGGATTCTTTACCAGCTGAACCACAAGAATACTGGAGTGGATAGCCTATCCCTTCTTCAGTGGATCTTCCGACTCAGGAATTGTTGGGGTCTCCTGCATTGCAGGTGGACTCTTTACCAACTGAGTTATCAGGGAAGCCCAGTTTGGTCAATACTTTGTCCAATACTTTAGCCACTTGATGCAAAGAGCTGACTCATTGGAAAAGATCCTGATGCTGGGAAAGATAGAAAGCAGCAGGAGAAGGGGATGACAGGATGAGATGATTGGATAGTATCACTGACTCAATGAACATGAGTTTGAGAAACTCTGGGAAATAGTGAAGGGCAGGGAAGCCTGGCATGCTGCAGTCCCTGTGACTACAAAGAGTCAGACACAACTGAGTGACTAAACAAGAAGATACTATTATATATGGCAACAGTAGAGGTCATTAGTGGTCTTCCTTTGTGTCTCAGAAGGTAAAGAATCTGCCTGCAGTGCAGGAGTCTTGGGTTCGATCCCTGGGTTGGGAAGATCCCCTGGAGAAGGGAATGGCAACCTACTCCAGTATTCTTGCCTGGAGAATCCCATGGATAGGGGAGCATGGCAGGCTATAGTCCATGAGGTTGCAAAGAGTTGAACATGACTGACCAACTAATACTACTACTTTTTTTCAAAGTGATTATGACAATAGAAATGCCTTGGTAGGAGTTATGGCCTGGTTGAGGAAAAATGCTATATGAGAAAGAAAGATGGTTAAGTGCATTGTGGTACCCTTATAGGCTGCTGATATTTAAAATGAGTTGCTCAGTCATGTCCGACTCTTTGCAACCCCATGTACTGTAGCCTACCAGGCTCCTCCATCCCTGGGATTTTCCAGGCAAGAATACTGGAGTGGGTTGCCATTTCCTCCTTCCCGACCCAGGAATCAAACCGAAGTCTCCCGCATTATAGGCAGACGCTTTACTATCTGAGCCACCAGGGAAGTCTTAGGGTAGATCTATTTCAAAAGCTGATATTTAACCTCGTAAATATTTTTGAAGACTGTTTTATATGGTGAATATTTTCAAAGAGCATTTAATGTTTTTTAATCATGCTCAAAATAAACTTTTAAGAAAAAAGCAAGATTAAAAAGTGTAAATAGATCTTAATTTTGCAAATAAATGAGCATAATGGTTCCATGACATTTAAGAAAACATTGAGAAAACCACTATATAAATTTTCCATAAATATACTTAAAACTATGAATAGACAATATCGTAGCTATATTGGGATAAAAATAATGGTTTCTGGTAGATTAATCCAAAAGACAAAATAAATTTTATTCCAAACCAATTATATGCAATGGCTATTCAAGGTTTCGTGAGAATCATTCAAACAGTGACAAACATCATATATCTAAATTGGTGGGATGATTTGGGAGAATGGCATTGAAACATGTATAGTATCATAAGAAACGAATCACCAGTCCAGGTTCGATTTAGGATACAGGATGCTTGGGGCTGGTGCACTGGAATGACACAGAGGGACGGGATGGGGAGGGAGGAGGAAGGGGGGTTCAGGATGGGGAACACGTGTACACCCACGGTGGATTCATGTTGATTTATGGCAAAAGCAATACGATATTGTAAAGTAATTAGCCTCCAATTAAATTAAATAAATTTAAATTAAAAATAAATAAATAAATAGATTGTTCAAATCTTCTTTTGTGTCTTTTGGATACTTTTCTTCAAAACTGTTGATTCATAATTTTTCTGGGTATATGTATATTGTGTTAATACTGTGTATAAGACACTTATTTTAAAAAATTATATTAGAGTATAGTTGATTATTAATGTGTTAATTTCAGGTGTACAGCAAAGTGATTCAGTTATGCATGTATCTGTTTTTTTCAAATTATTTTCCTTTTTAGATTATTACAGAATATTGAGCAGAGTTCCCTGTGTATACAGTGGGGCCTTGTTGGTCATTTATTTTATATATAGCAGTGTGTACATGTCAATCTCAAACTTCCAATCTATCCCTCCCCCACTCTCCCTCCTGGTAACCGTAAGTTCATTCTTTAAGTGTGTGAGTCTTTTTCTGTTTTGTAAATAAGTTCATTTATATCTTTATTTTTTTTAGATTCTGCATATAAGTGATATAATATGATATTTGTCTTTATCTTGTTGGCTTACTTCACTTAGTATGATAGTCTCCATGTCCATCCATGTTGCTGCAAGTGGCATTATTTACTTCTGTTAAATAGATGAGTATTATTCCATTGTATATATGTACAACATCTTCTTTATCCACTTATCCTTTGATTTACTTATGGAAGTCCCTTAAAAAACAAAAATAGAGCTACCATATATCCAGCAATCCCACTCCTGAACATGTATCTGGAGAAAAACTTGGTTCAAAAGGATGCATACACCCTAGTGTTCATTGCAGCACTGTTTACAACAACAAAAACATGGAAGCAACCTAAAAAACATTTACTTTTAATGAAATACAGCCTGTGGGAATATTTCTTTCAAAGATCATACATTTGGTATTGTGTCAGAAAGTTATGCCTAACCTCAGCTCATCTAAAATTCTCCCTATGTTTTAATTTTTGAGGCCTTCTACATTTATGTGTTGTTACCTTTATGTCTGTGATCCATTTATCCTTCAGTATCGTGGTGACTGTTCTGAGTCTTTTACCTCTCTATATCAACTTAAGAATCAGTTTTTCAATATCCATAAAATAACTTGTCAGTATCTTTATTGGAATTGTATTGAATCAATAGGTAAATTTGGAAAAAAACTGACATTTTGACACTATTGATCCTTTATCCATGAACATGGAATATCTCTGTATTATATTAGTTCTTCGATTTGTTTAATCAGTTTTATAGTTTTTCTCATATATATCTTGTACATTCTTTCATTAGTTTCATACTTAAGTATTTCACTTTGGAGGGGAGGTTAATGTAAATGGTATTGTGTTTTAATTTCAAATTCCATCATTGCTGATATTTAAGGAAACAATTGAATTTTGTATCCTGAAACTTTGCTATATTGCTTATTAGTTCCAGGATTTTTTTTTGGGGGGGGGCCTTCTGCATAAACAGCGATGTCATCTATAAAGTTTTATTTCTTCCTCCCAAATGTGTATGCTTTTCATTTCCTTTTCTTATTGGACTAGCTAACCTTCTAGTATGATGTTGAAAACAAGAGGTGACGGGGACATATCTACCTTGTTTCTTTTTCTTTCTCTTTTTCTGCCTTCTTTCTGATCTTAAAAAGATTCAAGTTTCACACTGTCAAGTATGTTATCAGCCATAGGATTTTTGTAGATTTTTAATAATCAATATGAGGAAATTCCCCTCTATTTATAATTTACTGAGATTATTTTTATCATGAGTGGATATTGGATTTTATCAAATGTTTTTCTGCATCTGTTGATATAAGCACATAATTTTTCATTAGAATGTTAATATGATGCACTTAGATTCACATCAGTTCAGTCACTCAGTCGTGTCCAACTCTTTGTGACCCCATGGACTGCAGCACACCAGGCTTCCCTGTCCAACACCAACTCCCGGAGCTTGCTCAAATTCATGTCCGTTGAGTTGGTGATGCCATCCAAACATTTCATTCTCTGTCATCCTCTCTCTTCTGCCTTCAATCTTTCCCAGACTCAGGGTATGTTCTAATGACTCAGTTCTACACATCAAGTGGCCAGAGTATTGGAGTTTCAGCTTCACCATCAGTGCTTCCAATGAATATTCAGACTGATTACCTTTAGGCTTGACTTGTTTATCTCCTTGCAATCCAAGAGACACTTGAGTCTTCTCCAACATCACTGTTCAAAGGCATCAATTCTTTGATGCTCAACTTTCTTTACGGTTCAACTCTCACATCCATACATGACTGCTGGGAAAACCATAGCTTTGACTATATGGTCAGTAATGTCTCTGCTTTCTAATATGCTGTCTAGGTTGGTTGTAACTTTTCTTCCAAGAAGCAAGTGTCATTTAATTTCATGGCTGAGGTCACCATCTGGAGTGATTTTGGAGCCCCAAAAATAGTCTGTCACTGTTTCCATTGTTTCCCCATCTATTTGCCATGAAGTGATGGGACAAGGTGCAATGATCTTCGTTTTTTGAATGTTGAGTTTTAAGCCAGCTTTTTCACTCTCCTCTTTCACTTTTATCAAGAGGCTCTTTAGTTCTTCTTTACTTTCTGCCATAATGGTGGTGTCACTTGCATATCTGCATTTATTGATATTTCTCCTGGCAATCTTGATTCTAGTTTGTGCCTCATCCAGTCTGGCATTTCATATGATGTACTCGGCATAGAAGTTAACTAAGCAGGGTGACAATATACAGTCTTGGCATACTCCTGTCCTAATTTGGAACCAGTCCATTGTTCTATGTCTGCTTCTAACTATTGCTTCTTGACCTGCTCACAGATTTCTCAGGAGGCAGGTAAGGTGGTCTGGTATTCATATCTCTTGAAGAATTTTCCACAGTTTGTTGTGATCTACACAAAGCTTTAGCATAGTCAATAAAGCAGATGTAGATGCTTTTCTGTAATTCTCTTGCATTTTCTATGATCCAACAGATGTTGGCAATTTGATCTCTGGCTCCTCTGTCTTTTGTAAATCCAGCTTGAACATCTGGAAGTTTACTGTTCATGTACTGTTGAAGTTTGGAGAATTTTGAGCCTTATTTGCTAGTGTGTGAGATCAGTGCAATTGTGCAATAGTTTTAAGATTCTTTGGCATTGCCTTTCTTTGGGATTGGAATGAAAACTGACCTTTTCCAGTCCTATGGTCACTGCTGTGTTTTCCAAATTTGCTGGCATATTGAATGCTACACTTTCAAAGCATCATCTTTTAGGATTTGAAATAGCTCAACTGAATTCCATCAACTCCACTAGCTTTGTTTATAGTGATGCTTCCTAAGGGCCACTTGACTTTGCACTCCAGGATGTCTGGCTCTAGGTGAGTGATCACACCATCATGATTATATGGGTCATGAAGATCTTTTTTTATACTTCTTCTGTGTGTTCTTGCCACCTCTTAATATCTTCTGAGTCTGATATGTCCATACCATTTCTGTCCTTTACTGTGCCCATATTTGCATGAAATGTTCCCTTGCTGCTGCTGCTGCTAATTCGCTTCAGTCATGTCCAACTCTGTGTGACCCCATAGATGGTAGCCCACCAGGCTCCCCCGTCCCTGGGATTCTCAAGGCAAGAAAACTGGAGTGGGTTGCCATTTCCTTCTCCAATGCATGAAAGTGAAAAGTGAAAGTGAAGCCCCTTAGTCGTGTCCGACTCCTAGCGACCCCATGGACTGCAGCCCACCAGGCTCCTCCGTCCATGGGATTTTCTAGGCAAGAGTACTGGAGTGGGTTGCCATTGCCTTCTCCATATGTTCCCTTGGTACCTCTAATTTTCTTGAAGAGATCTCTAGTCTTTCCCATTCTATTGTTTTCCTCTATTTCTTTGCATTGATCGCCGAGGAAGGCTTTCTTTCCTTGTTATTCTTTGGAACTCTGCATTCAAATAGGTATATCTCTCCTTTTCTCCTTTCCTTTTCACTTCTCTTCTTTTGTATTTGTAAGGCCTCCTTATACAACCATTTTGTCTTTTTGCATTTCTTTTTCTTGAGGATGGTCTTGATCCCTGCCTCCTGTACAATGTCATGAACCTCCATCCATAGTTCTTCAGGCTCTATCAGATCTAATCCCTCCAATCTATTTTTCACTTCCATTGTATAATTGTAAGGGATTTGATTTAGGTCATACCTGAATGGTCTAGTGGTTTTCTGTTTACTTTCCTCAGTTGAAGTCTGAATTTTTCAGTAAGTAGTTCATGACCTGAGAGCCACAATCAGCTCCCTGTCTTGTTTTTACTGACTGTATAGAGCTTCTCCATCTTCAGCTGCAAAGAATATAATCAGTCTGATTTTGGTATTGATCATCTGGTGATGTTCATGTGTAGAGCTGTCTCTTGTGTTGTTGGAAGAGAGTGTTTGCTATGACCAGTGCATTCTGTTGGCAAAACTCTGTTAGCTTTTGCCCTTCTTCATTTGGCACTCCAAGGCCAAACTTGGCTGTTACTCCAGATGTCCCTTGGCTTCCTACTTTTGTATTTCAGTCCCCTATAATGAAAAGGACATCTTTTGTCTTGTAGGTCTTCATAGAACTACTCAACTTCAGCATCTTCAGTATTATTCGTTGGGGCATAGACTTGGGTTACTGTGATACTGAATGGTTTGCCTTGCAAACGAACAGAGATCATTCCGTCATTTTTGAGGTTGCATCCAAGAACTGCATTTCAGACTCTTTTCTTGACTATGAGGGCTGCTCCATTTCTTCTAAGGAATTCTTGCACACAGTAGTTGATATAATGTTCATCTGAATTAAATTTGCCCATTCTGGCCCATTTTATTTCACTGATTCCTAAAATGTCAATGTTCACTCTTGCTATCTCCTGTTTAACCACTTCCAGTTTACCTGGCTTTATGGACCTAGCATTCCAGGTTCCTATGAGATATTGTTCTTTACAGCATCAGACTTTACTTCCATCACCAGTGACATCCACAACTGGGCATTGTTTTTGCTTTGGCTCAGCCTCTTCATTCTTTTCTGGATCTATTTCTTCACTCATCTCCAGTAGCATATTGGGCACCTACCAATCTGGGGAGTTCAACTTTCAGTGTCCTATCTTTTTGCATTTTCATTAATTTATATTAATTGCTTTCAAATGTTGAATCAACCTTGCGTGCCTGAGATAAATCTCACTTTGTCTTCATATACAATTTTTAATACATTGTTAGATATGATGTACTAATTTTTAAATTACTTTTCACCTCTGTTCTTGAGAGATCCTGGTCTATATATTTCTTATGTCTTTTTCTGATTTTGGTATTGGGTTAATATTGGCCTTATAGAATGAATTAGGAATTATTCCCTGCTGCCTTCCATTTCTGGAAAATGTTGTATGGAATTGGTATAATTTCTTCTCTGCAGATTTTGATAGAATTCACCAGTAAACCTACATGGTCCTATTCCTTTCTGTTTGGGAAAGTAATTATTGATTCAGTTTATTTAATATAGATCTGTTCAGATTGTCTATTTTTCTTTTTGTATGAATTGTGGCAGACTGTGTCTTTGAGGAAATCAGTCCATTTCATCTAGGTTACCAAATTTGTGGGCATAGACTTGTTCATAGTTTTCCTTTATATGTAATTTGCTTTTCTCTTTTTAGTTTCTAAGGTGGAAGCTTAGATAATTGATTTTTGATCTTTATTTTTTACTAATATATTCACTCAATGCTATATATCTCCCCCTGTAAGCACTACTTTCACTGTATCTCACAAATTCAGATAAATTCTGTTTCCATTTTCAATTGCTTCAAACGATTTTCATTTTCTTAAAATATCTTTTGTGACTCCTGTGTTATGTAGAAGTGATTTAAGCTCCAAGTATTTTGGGCTTTCCCAACCATCTTTCTATTATTGATTTCCTTAATCATTGGCCTGAGAAATTGTATGACTTCTATTCTTTTAACTATTCTGAGGTATATTTAATAGCCCAGAATGTGGTATATCATGGTAAATATTCCTATGAGTTGAGAAAAATATGTATTCTGCTATTATTAAAGTACTCTGTAGATGCCAATTATATCCAGTTGATTGACGATGTTTTTGAATTCAACTATGTTCTTACTCAACATTCAGAAAACTAAGATCATGGCATCTGGTCCCATCACTTCACGGGAAATAGATGGGGAAACAGTGGAAACAGTATCAGATTTTATTTTGGGGGGCTCCAAAGTCACTGCAGATGGTGACTGCAGCCATGAAATTAAAAGACGCTTACTCCTTAGAAGGAAAGTTATGACCAACCTAGATAGCATATTGAAAAGCAGAGACATTACTTTGCCAACTAAGGTCCATCTAGTCAAGGCTATGGTTTTTCCAGTAGTCACGTATGGATGTAAGAGTTGGACTGTGAAGAAGGCTGAGCGCTGAAGAATTGATGCTTTTGAACTGTGGTGTTGGAGAAGACTCTTGAGAGTCCCTTGGACTGCAAGGAGATCCAAC
>SJYA01005647.1:1584270-1599454 GCA_006410615.1 Neotragus moschatus | reverse complement strand
TGATGCTAAAGCTGAAACTCCAGTACTTTGGCCCCCTCATGCGAAGAGTTGACTCATTGGAAAAGACTCTGATGCTGGGAGGGATTGGGAACAGGAAGAGAAGGGGACGACAGAGGATGAGATGGCTGGATGGCATCACTGACTCGATGGACATGAATCTAAGTGAACTCCGAGAGTTGGTAATGGACAGGGAGGCCTGGCGTGATGATTCATGGAGTCGCAAAGAGTCGGACACGACTGAGTGACTGAACTGAACTGAACTGAATGTCCCTTTTTATTCCTAATAACTTGTGCTGTCTGAAATTAATATAGCCACTTGTACTTTCTTTGGATTAGTCTTAACATACTCATCATCCATTTGCTATCAATATGTATGTGTTTTTATACTTAAAGTTTCTTGTAGGCAACATATAGTTGGATCTTATTTTTTCTTTATCATCTATAACACTATTTCCTATGTGTATATTTAGAGTCTTGATGTTCAGAGTGAAGTAATGTGATTATCTTAGAATAACAAAATAATCCTAAATTTCCCTTTCCATGCCTTGTATCATTACTGTCAATCATTTCATATATAGTGTACAAGCATATACCATAAACACACATAAATACATTTTTTGCTATTATTATTTTGAACAAACTGTCATCTATCAAATCAATTATGAATAAAAAAAAACAAAAGTTTTTATTTTACTTTAAGTAACGTCCTTCTCTGATGCTCTTTCTAAATTAACGCCCAAAGTTTCAGACCTATATCATTTTGTTTTCTCTAAATTTTTTTTGAACATTTCTTGCAAGGCAGATGTACTGGCAACAAATTCCCTCAATTTTTGTTTGTTTGAGAATGTCTTGACTTCTCTTTGACTTTTGAAGGACAATTTCATGCAGTACAGAATTCTAGGTCAGTGTTGTTTTTCTTCTCTCAACACTTTAACTATTTTACTCCAGTCTCTTCTTACTTGCATGATTTCTGAGTACAAGTCAGATATAATTGTTACCTTTGCTCCTTTATAGGCTTTTCCCCCCTATGTGGCATCTTTTGGGATTTTTTTCTTTTCCTTTGACTTTCTGAAGTTTGAATATGCCTTGATGTAGTTTTGTAAACATTTTTTCCTACTTGGTATTCTCTGAGTTTCCTGGTACTTTGGTTTGATATCTGACATTAAATTCAGGAAATTCTCATTCATAATTGTTTCAAATATATCCTCTGTTCTTTTCTCTCTTCTCCTTCAGGTATTTCCATTACATGTTGGTTACAGCTTTATTAGGTGTCCCCAAATTATTAGATATTCTGTTTTGTTTATTTCAGTCATTTTCCTCCTTTTCAGTTTTGAAATTTTTTTATTGAGTTATCCTCAAGTTCAGAGATTATTTCTTCATAGCTATTAGCAGCTATATTCAATCTACTAATAAGCCCATAAAAGACATTCTTCAGTTTGGTTAATGTTTATTTTTGTCCCTACCATATCTTTTTTGGTTCTTAGAATTGCCATCATGCTAATTACTTTGCCCATTTGTTTTTGCATGTTGTGCATTTTATTCATTAGAGCCTGCAGCATATTAATCACAGCCCTGCTATATCTGATTTTAGTCCCAAGGTTTGCTCTGTCCTTTTAAAGTGTGTTTTTTGCCTTTTAGTCTGGCTGGACATTGTTTTCTTTATATCTTAACATGTTTTGAGATTGAAAGAACTGCTATAAATAGATATTACTATTGTGGTGGTAAGGTATGGTAGAGGGGGAAGTGTTCTATAGTCCTATTTTAGCTCTCAATCTTTTAGTGAGCCTGTTCCTCTGCACTGTAAACTTCACACATGATTCTCAGGTTTCTCCTTTCTTTTAATTGAGATGGGATGACTGGAAAATGCATGTGTGGGTTGAATATTTCTCTTCCCCCATGTGGAAGGCTAGAGCTGGCTGGAGTTTGGGTATTTTCCTTCCCCTAGGTCAATTAAGTTAAAATCCCAGTAAGTTAAGTTCTGGTTATATAGTTTCTTCTGAAGACAGAACTTATATAGAGAATAGAACACTGCATTGTGTTTTAAAATGGTTTCTTTCCCCCTTTTCCTGACAGAAATCTGAGGGGATTTTTTCACTGGTATTTGCTACAAGAACCTGATTAAGCTCCTAGAGGTAGAACTCATAAAAGTGTGCTCCTCCTCCAATGACTGGATTTTCTTAAGATTTTTTTTCCTCAGACTTGCCTACACTGGGCCTCCAGCAATTTTTCAATTATAGTTCATGTTTTCCTACCCTAACATTTGTTCCCACAGGGACCTCTGCTTATAGGTTTTGCACTGGCAAGTGTGATTCTTTGGATTTTCCTGTTGTCTCTCGAATTTTGGGTGCCATGATTTGTTCTGTGACCTTATTTCACTTATAGATCTAAGAGGAGTTGTTGATTTTTCAATTTGTTCAACTTTTTACTTATTAGGAAGAACTGGGCTACTTCCAAGTTCCTTATATATAAAAATTGAAACCAGATGTCTTATTGATTTTTTTCTACATTTATTTCAGTATTGAATAGTGAGCATAGAAGACTTCCTTTTCTTATTCTTTTAATTCATCTAATAATCATGGAAATAAAACAGTTTTTAAGAGCAAAGAATATTCTTGCCTCCTTTGTCAAAGATAAGGTGTCCATAGGTGCGTGGATTTATCTCTGGGCTTTCTATTTTGTTCCATTGAGCTATATTTCTGTCTTTGTGCCAGTACCATACTGTCTTGATGACTGTGGCTTTGTAGTAGAGCCTGAAGTCAGGCAGGTTGAATCCTCCAGTTCTATTCTTCTTTCTCAAGATTGCTTTGGCTATTCAAGGTTTTTTGTATTTCCATACAAATTGTGAAATTATTTGTTCTAGCTCTGTGAAAAATACCATTGGTAGCTTGATAGGGATTGCACTGAATCTATAGATTGCTTTGGGTAGTATACTCATTTTCACTATATTGATTCTTCTGATCCGTGAACATGGTATATTTCTCCATTTATTAGTGTCCTCTTTGATTTCTTTCACCACTGCCTTATGACCCAGCAATCCCACTGCTGGGCATACACATCAAGGAAACCAGAATTGAAAGAGACACATGTACCCCAATGTTCATTGCAGCACTATTTATAATAGCTAGGACATGGAAGCAACCTAGATGTCCATCAGCAGATGAATGGATAAGAAAGCTGTGGTACATATACACAATGGAGTATTACTCAGCCATTAAAAAGAATACATTTGAATCAGTTCTAATGAGGTGGATGAAACTGGAGCTGATTATACAGAGTGAAGTAAGCCCAAAAGAAAAACACCAATACAGTATACTAACACATATATATGAAGTTTAGAAAGATGGTAACGATAACCCTATATGTGAGACAGCAAAAGAAGCACAGATGTATAGAACAGTCTTTTGGACCCTGTGGGAGAGGGAGAAGGTGGGATGATTTGGGAGAATGGCATTGAAACATGTATCATATCATAAATGAAATGAATCACCAGCCCAGGTTTGATGCATGATACTGAGTGCTTGGGGCTGGTGCACTGGGATGACCCAGAGGGATGGTATGGGGAGGGAGGGGAGGGGAATTCAAGATGGGGAACATGTGTATACCTGTGGCAGATACATGTCNGGGAGAAGGTGGGATGATTTGGGAGAATGGCATTGAAACATGTATCATATCATAAATGAAATGAATCACCAGCCCAGGTTTGATGCATGATACTGAGTGCTTGGGGCTGGTGCACTGGGATGACCCAGAGGGATGGTATGGGGAGGGAGGGGAGGGGAATTCAAGATGGGGAACATGTGTATACCTGTGGCAGATACATGTCGATGTATGGCAAAGCCAATACAATATTGTAAAGTAATTAACCTCCAATTAAAATAAATAAATTTATATTAAAAAATAAGAGCAATAATACAGAAATTATTTGAATATTAAAGCAATAAAAAGAAATAAAAAGAAAGGAAAAATGACATGTTAATTAAACAGTATGTCCCTTCCATGCAGTCTCATGTTTGTGTACCTGGAATGTTCATGTGAGGAAATGGAAGGAAAGAGTCATTTATTTGTGTTAAAAATGTATTTTGAAAAATCTTCAGTTCTTTTACTATGCTTGAAAGGATGAATTATGGGTGGAATATCTCTGTAAAACTTAGGTTAAAATATTAAGCAGACTTCCACAGGAAAGCAATGGGACAAAACTTGCAGTAACTTTTGTTGTTGTTGTTTAAATTTTACCCTAGTTATAAACAGGTAAAAATGTAAATGGACATTCATGGCAGTCCTGGCACAAATGTGAATAATGAGCAGTTCATCTAAATTCGGAAATAAATTTCATGGATGAAGTTTTCCATAAAAGAAAGTAAATAATTTAACTCATTATTTATTTATTGACTAATTGGCCTCCAGTTCTAAGCCTCCCCCTTTACTAAGTTCAAAACTTGAAATGGGTGAGTTTATCTCTCTGAGAATAATTTTCTTCAATTTTGAAGTAAGGGGATTAGGTTTTATGCCTGCCTTTTTGATATTTAATAAGAATCAACTATGTGGCAAGCAGTGTGCTAGAAGCCATTTCACAGATTTCATTTAATCTTGTCTATAACTAAGTGAGGTAGGGTTTATCATCATCATTTTACAAGTAAGGCAACAGACATTTTGTTTTAAGTACTTTAAGTTCTCCTAGTTTTTATCTAAAAGACTACTAGTAAACAACTCTACAACTTTCTTTGAATAAATAAACTCAAAAAGATGTTAGAGTTTGTGCTCAACCAGTCCTATCACACTACTAGAGTATATGATTCTTGCTACTCTAACCTGCTATTCTAGCTGATTATCAATTTTACCACTTCCTGTAGGTAAAAAATAATGGTGAAAATATCACCTAGATTTAATATTCAAATTTTAAATAAAATCAAAATTATTAAATTCAAATTATAAAATCATTAGTTAAGCTTTCACTTTTCCATTATGAAGTCTTACCAGGCAGAGATTACTGAAGAAAAGACAGAATGTTCCCTCTGTGAAAATATTTAATAATTCACTTCAAAATAAATCCCAATTTGTTGGAAAATCCGAATTTATTGAAAGAGATCCTTTGGAAAATTGAGATTTTTCTGCAGATGATCTGAAGTTAATTAGATATTCAAAAGAGAAAACCAAAGGAAAATTTTTGAAACATGTTTCCCTGTAGCAACATAGTAGCAAGGTAATAGAAGAAACTTCATTGCTTTAGGTTGGGTAGATGACTAAAAACAATTTGGATTGTAGAAACAAATCAGTGTCTTAAATAGCAGGATATATTTTTCTATAACTTTCAAGACTAGGTTATTTTGGGTAAAAACAAAATAACATTGGGGTGGTTTACTATATTGTGGTGTTGGAGAAGACTCTTGAGAGTCCCTTGGACTGCAAGGAGATCCAACCAGTCCATTCTGATGGAGATCAACCCTGGGATTTCTTTGGAAAGAATGATGCTAAAGCTGAAACTCCAGTACTTTGGCCACCTCATGCGAAGAGTTGACTCATTGGAAAAGACTTTGATGCTGGGAGGGATTGGGGGCAGGAGGAGAAGGGGACGACTGAGGGTGAGATGGCTGGATGGCATCACTGACTCGATGGACGCAAGTCTGAGTGAACTCCGGGAGTTGGTGATGGACAGGGAGGCCTGGCATGCTGTGATTCATGGGGTGGCAAAGAGTTGGACACGACTGAGCGACTGAACTGAACTGGACTGGGGATGCTAATATTGTATTTTTCAGAAAAGTAGTGATCATATCTTAAATAGGAATTTTTCATATAGATGTCCTCCACAAAACAGTTGTTTCTGAGAACATGTATTGCATAATGTTAAATGCAGTTTGTAACATAGTTTTAGGTGATTATAAATCTTCATTATTTTCCTCATGAAAGGTAGGTTCTCACAGTCTGCTTATGTTGGAATTTCATTTTTTAATCAAAGAAAATATATACTTACAAAAAAATATTTCCCCTATACTAGAGTTTTGGTCACAGGAGAAAAATTCCAGTTACAAAAAATTGAATATTCAAGAGTAAATGAAAGTCTATATAACTGTAGACTGATGCGTCTCAATTTCGACTACACACTGGAACCACACAGAGCATTTTAAAAAAACTCCAATGCTCAAAATGCATATAAAGCAAATTAATCCAGTGTCTCTGGGGGAGGGAGCCAGTCCTCAGTACTTTTTAAAGCTCCTTCTCTGTTACTTGTAGGTAGCCAAGTTCCAGAATAGCTGCTCTAGGCAGTTATGATCAGCCTCATTTATTTCCTCTAGGGCCTAACTCCCACCATTGTAACACATTAGTCACTTAGGGGAATTTTCACTATTCCTGAGGGCTGCATTGTCTCAGTTTCAAGAGTCAGTTTAAAAACTAAATTGGGAGAATTTTTTGAAGGCCCATAAACTGCTACTAATTTCTTGATTCTGTGTTGGATATAACAGAACTTGGAAAATTCATATAACAGATTTCCAGCTTGCAATGTGATTAAAGAAACAAGACTTATACACATCATAATGGTGAAGAATAAATGAAAGCAGTTTGTAGGGATGTCCCAATTGGTTATCATTTATTAGGGAGAAAGTAAGTACACAGAAAAAGCAAGAGATTCTTGTGGCATTTTGCAGCTAGAGCTTTCACATACAAGGTGAAATATCGGTTAGGTATTGCTTGGAGGACAGATGTAGACTGCTTAAATAATAATCAGGACAACAAAGCTTTTCCAAAGCAGTTTGTGCATATAGTCTAACAGATTTGTTTGGTACATCTCTGCTGCCGTAAGCATCTGTACTCATAAAGATTTTAGAGTTTCCAAAGCCACTCCAAAAGCAGGAAAATTGCTGACTTTTTCCCTCAAGATGATTGTTGATAGGTGCTATGGTAGTGATGTCTGTATTGTATTATATTGGTGATTGGATAAGCACAGCTTGAGGCTCCCATGTCCTGTTGGGTTTGCTCTTCTGTGAGGGGTATGTGACTCTTACATTGCTAAAGAGTGGTGATGACTTGGATTTATATAGTTAGGCTTCTTTTTCAGGGAAATAAAAATACCCTGCTCCCCAAATTTCAGTAGCCTATATATGCCTCTTCTCTAGATATGTATTGTTCTCAGTCACTCAGTTGTGACCAAATCTTTGCAACCCCATGGACTATAGTGTTCCAGGCTCCCCTGTCCATGGAATTTTCCAGTTAAGAATACTGGAGGGGGTTGCCATGCCCTCCTGCAGGGAATCTTCCTGACCCAGAGATTGAACCCACTTTTCCAACTTTGGCAGGCAGATTCTTTACCACTGTGCCAGCATTTACAAATTGTTTGCAAAAATTACTTATTTTGGAAGAATGTAGTAAAGATGGAAACTCTCTGGGGGGTATAAAAAATTTTGAATATAAATACCTTGTTATAAGATATTCTTCTCACTCATTTTTTGAGCTATAAATGAGACTAATTCCAAATTCTGATATAATAGATAATGTTCTGAAAATTAAATTCCAAAAAAGAAGTTAAATAAGTGGAAATCTCTTAATAAGGACGCAGTTTTATGTGAGGAACCATCTATCCATAAAGAAGATAAGGTTGACTCTCAGTGTCTGTCCTCACACATCTTAGCCCCTAAGATGTATCTGACTTTTTGTGACCCCATGGACCCCTGGCTCCTCTGCCCATGGCATTTGCCAAGCAAAATACTGGAATGGGTTGCAATGTCCTCTTCCAGGGGATCTTCTGACCCAGGGATTTAATCCCTGTCTCCTGAATTGGCAGGCTGATTCATTACAACTGAGCCATCTTGGAAACTGTCCCCACCAGTACATATCCTGAATATTCTGACTTAAGGGAAGAATTCCAGCATGGATAGGTAGCATAGATGCCAACAATGTTTTGTTCCAAATGATGCTCAAGAGTCTAAAAAGAATCGACATAGATGACTTAAGACCAGGTGGAATCTGGAGATAAAGGAAAAATCAATCTTATTTTGTACTTGCCTGTCTGTTTCCTGTGTTCTTCCCTGGCTTTTGATGCTGCTTCAAGCTATGTATACTCAAAAACCAAAGTGATGACAGAATTGAGTCATTAGTATCATTAGCACTTGTCATTAATCAGCCTAGAGAACAAAGTTAGCCCTGATCTCTTTGGATAACACCACAGTGATTTTGGAAAACATGAAGGCAGAGCTTAGGAAAAAGTTCACATAGTTAACCATGAGGGTAAATGAAGTCATTGTCAAAGAGGAACAGTGTAAAATCTGAAGATAAACATGCATGAAAATTGTAGGAAAGGATAAGAAAGAACCGATAATATTTATAAAGAAGATAAATTTTCAAATCTAAAATTTATATACATTAAAGAGCATTTCCCTTTTTCACCATTTATCCTGGGAATATTTATTTGACTTTTTGATTCTATTAATTTAACTATGTTAGATACCTGATACTAATAAAATTATATAGTATTTTCATTTTGTGACTGGCCTATTTCACTTACCAAATTTCCCTTAAGCTTTATCCATGTTATTGCATATAGCAGGATATCATTCCTTTCTAAACCTATGTAATATTTTACAGCATTTGTATACAATATTTGTTTTTCCATTATCTATTAATGGACATTTGGGTTGATCCTACCTGTTTGCTATTGGAAATACTATCCGATAGCATCATGAATAGAAGTGGCATCATTGTTTTGCTCCTGGTCTTAGAGGAAAAATATTTAGTCTTTCACTATTGAGTCTGTGCAGTACTAGGGTGACATTGAGGAGATGCTCTATGTCTAAGGGCAAAGGAAAAGCCCCAACAAGATGGTAGGAGGGGTGAAATCACGTTTAGAATCAAATCCCCTACCCGCCAGAGACTCTCAGAGGGCTCAAGCAAACCTCGTGTGCACCAGGACCCAGAGATCCCAAAGAGACTGAGACAGAACTGTACTTGGGTGCCCCCTGCAAAGGTAAGGGTCAGCAGTGGACTGCTGCAGGGGCTCTGGGTGCAGTAGACCTGGGTGTGGCATAAGCCCTCTTGGAGGAGGTTGCCATTAATCCCACCATAGAGCCTCCAGAATTTACACAGAACTGGGAAACAGACCCTTGGAGGGCACAAACAAAGCCTTGTGTGCATCAGGACCCAGAAGAAAGGAGCAGTGACCCCACAAGAGACTGACCCAGACTTGCCTATGAGTGTCCAGGAGTCCTTGGCAGAGATGTGGGTTGGCGGTGGCCTACTGCAGGGTTGGGGGCACTGCGTGGAGGAGTGCAGGCATGGGACCTTTTGATAATGGCCTTTTGAAGCCATTATCTTCATTACCTCCACCACAGTTTGGCCTCAGGTCAAATATCAGGGAGGGAACATAGCCCCACCCTTCAACAGAAAATTGAGTTAAAGATTTACTGAGCTTGGCCCTGCCCATCAGAACAAGACCCAGTTTCCTCCTCAGTCAGTCTCTCCCAACGGGAAGTCTCCATAAGCCTCTTATCCTTCTCCATCAACAAGAGACTGAAAACCATAATCACAGAAGACTAACCAATCTGATCACATGGACGACAGCCTTGTCTAACTCAGTGAAACTATGTGTCATCCTGGGTAGGGCCACCCAAGATGGACTGGTCATGGTGAAGAGTTCTGACAAAACGTGGTCCACTGGAAAAGAGTATGGTAAACCACTTCAGGATTCTTGCCTTGAGAACCCCATGAACAGTATGAAAAGTCAAAAAGATAGGACACCGAAAGATGAACTCCCCAGGTCGGTAGGTACCAAACATGCTACTGGAGATCAGTAGAAAAATAACTCTAGAAAGAATGAAGAGACGGAACCAAAGCAAAAACAACACCCAGTTGTGGATGTGACTGGTGATGGAAGTAAAGTCTGATGCTGTGAAGAGCAATATTGAATAGGAACCTGGAATGTTAGGTCCATGAATCAAGACAAATTGGAAGTGGTCAAACAGATGGCAAGAGTGAACATTGACATTTTAGGAATCAGCGTAATAAAATGGACTGGAATGGGTGAATTTAACTCAGATAACCAGTATATCTACTACTGTGGGCCTTTAGAAGAAATGGAGTAGCCATCATAGTCAACAAAAGAGTCTGAAATGCAATACGTGGATGCAATCTCAAAAACTATAGAATGATCTCTGTTCATTTCCAATGCAAACAATTCCATATCACAGTAACTCGTCTATGCCCTGATGAGTAATGCTGAAAAAGCTGCAGTTGAACAGTTCTATGGTGACATACAAGACCTTCTAGAACTACCACCCCCAAAAGATGTCCTTTTCATCATAGGGAACTGGAAAGCAAAAGTACGAAGTCAAGAAATACCTGGAGTAACAGGCAAATTTTGCCTTGGAGTACAGAATGAAGTAGGGCAAAGACTAACAGAAATTTTCCAAAAGAATGCACTAGTCATAGCAAGCACCCTCTTCCAACAACACAAGAGAATCTATACATAGACATCACCAGTTGGTCAATACTGACATCAGATTGATTATATTCTTTGCAGCTGAAGATGGAGAAGCTCTGTACAGTCAGCAAAAACAAGACCGAGAGCTGACTGTGGCTCAGATCATGAACTCCTTACTGTCAAATACAGACTTAAATTGAAGAAAGTAGGGAAAACCACTAGACCATTCAGGTATGAACTAAATCAAGTTACTTACAACTATACAGTGGAAGTGACAAATAGATTCAAGGGATTAGATCTGATAGAGGGCTTGAAGAACTATGGATGGAGGTTCATGACATTGTACAGAAGACAGTGATCAGGACCATCCTCAAGGAAAAGAAATGCAAAAAGGCAAAATGGCTGTCTGAGGAGGCCTTACATATAGCTGTGAAAAGAAGTGAAAGGCAAAGGAGAAAAGGAAACATATACCCATTTGAATGCAGACTTCCAAAGAATGGCAAGGAGAGATAAGAAAGCCTTCCTCAGTGATCAATGCAAAGAAATAGAGGAAGACAATAGAATGGGAAAGACTAGAGATCTCTTCAAGAAAATTAGAGATACCAAGGGAATATTTTACACAAAGATGGGCTTGATAAAGGACAGAAATGGTATGGACCTAACAGAAGCAGAAGATATTAAGAAGAGGTGGCAAGAATACACCGAACTATACAGAAAAGTTCTTCATGATCCAGATAATCATGATGGTTTGATCACTCACTTAGAGCCAGACATCCTGGAATGTAAAGTCAAATGGACCTTGGGAAACATCAGTATGAACAAAGCCAGTGGAGTTGAGGGAATTCCAGTTGAGCTATTTCAAATCCTCAAAGCTGATGCTGTGAAAGTGCTGCACTCAATATGTCAGCAAATNTCCTGGAATGTAAAGTCAAATGGACCTTGGGAAACATCAGTATGAACAAAGCCAGTGGAGTTGAGGGAATTCCAGTTGAGCTATTTCAAATCCTCAAAGCTGATGCTGTGAAAGTGCTGCACTCAATATGTCAGTAAATTTGGAAAACTCAGCAGTGGCCACAGTACTGGAAAAGGTCAGTTTTCATTCCAATCCCAAAGAAAGGCAATGCCAAAGAATGATCAAACTGCCACACAATTGCACTCATCTCACACACTAGCAAAGTAATACTCACAGTTCTCCAAGTCAGGCTTCAACAGTATGTGAACCATGAACTTCCAGATGTTCAAGCTGGATTTACAAAAATCAGAGGAACCAGAGATCAAATTGCCAACATCTGTTGGATCACTGAAAAAGCAAAGGAGTTCCAGAAAAAATCTACTTCTGCTTTATTGACTATGCCAAAGACTTTGATTGTGTGGATCACAATAAACTGGAAAATTCTGAAAGAGATGGGAATATCAGACCACCTCACCTGCCTCCTGATAAATCTCTATGTAGATCAAGAAACAACAGTTTGAACTGGACTTGGAACAGACTGGTTCCAAATAGGGAAAGGACTACATCAAGGCTGTATACTGTCACTGTGCTTATTTAACATATAGGCAGATTACATCATGAGAAATGCTGGGCTGAATGAAGCACAAGCTGGAAGCAAGATTGCTGGGAGAAATATCAAACACCTCAGATATGCAGATGGTACCACCATTATGGCAGAAAGCAAAGAAGAACTAAAGAGCCTCTTGATGAAACCTTTTGAAAGAGGAGAGTGAAAAAGTTGTCTTAAAGCTCAACATTCAGAAAACTAAGATCATGGCACCCTGTCCCATCATTTCTTGGCAAATAGATGGGAAACAATGGAAACAGTGAGAGACAATTTTCTTGGCATCCAAAATCACTGTAGATGGTGACTGCAGTCATGAAATTAAAAGGCGCTTGCTCCTTAGAAGAAAAGTTATGACCAACCTAGATAGCATATTAAAAATCAGAGACATTACTTTGCCAACAAAGGTCTGTTTAGTCAAAGCTTTGGTTTTTCCAGTAGTCATGTATGGATGTGAGAGCTGGACTATAAAGAAAGCTGAGTGCTCAAGAATTGATGCTTTTGAACTGTCTTGGAGAAGACTCTTGAGAGTCCCTTGGACTGCAAGGAGATCCAACCAGTCCTTCCTAAAGGAAATCAGTCCTGAATATTCATTGGATGGACTGATCATGAAGCTGAAGCTCCAATATTTGGCCACCTAATGTGAAGAACTGACTCATTTGAAAAGACTCTGATGCTGGGAAAAATTGAAGGTGGGAGGAGAAGGGCATGACCGAGGATGAGATGGTTGGATGGTATCACCAACTCGATGGACATGAATTTGAGTAAGCTTTGGGAGTTGGTTTTGGACAGAGAAGCCTGACCTGCTTCAGTCCATGGGGTCACAAAGAGTCTGAGTGACTGGACTGAACTAATTGAGTATAAAGTTTTCTATGGACTTTTCATAAATGCCCCTTATTATGCTGAAGTAGTTTATGCCTTTTACTTTTTTTTTTCCTTTTTCTAATTTGCTCAGTGTTTTTACTGTTAAAATGTTTTGAATTATTTAAAATACTTTTTCTTCCCCAATTGACATTATCATTTTGTTTTGGCCTTTATTTTCTTAATGTGGTATATTATATTGATTTTCATATGCTAAACCATCCTTATATTTCAAAACAAATCCCATTTGATCATGGTACATAATCTTTTTAATGTGCTGTACAACCTCGTTTGCTAGTGTTTTGTTGAAGATTTCTGCTTCAGAATGCATCAGGGCTACTAGAGTGTAATTTCACCTTTTTATAGTCTATTTGTCTGGTTTTGATATAAAATACATACATATATACATATGAAAACCATAGAGACTGGTTTTTCTGGGTTTGATATATATGTATATATGTTTTTATTAATCTATCTAAGTTTTGTTAAATTTTTTCACCTTTACAAAAAAACCAACTCTTATTTTTGGTGTTTTTTGTCTATTGTGTTTTCTATTCTCTATTTCATTGGTCTCTCCTCTAACATTATTTACCTCCTCCTTCTAGCTTTGGTTTAGTTTCTTCCTTTTCTACTTTGTTGAGTTGTAAATTTACTTGTTGAATTGAGATATTTCTTCTTTTTAAATGTACACACTTACATGTCTAAGTATTCTTAGCACTGCTTTCACTGCACCTAGCAAATTTTGGAACATTTTGCTTTCATTTTCACTTTTCCCAAATTCTTTCTAATTTCCCTTTTGACTTCTTATTGAGCTACTGGATTTCAAGAGTGTACTTTATAATTTCCACATAATTGCAGATTTTCCTGTCTTCTTTGCCCTGTGGACTTAATCCAACCCCCCCCCCCTTCATATGTTGAAACCCTTGCCCTCAATGTGCTAGTATTTAGACATGGGACCTTTGGAAGATAATTAGATTTAGATTAGTTCATGAGGGTGAGACCCTTACTATGGGATCAGTGCCCTCATAAGAGGTAACAGGAAGCTTGCTCTCTTTCTCTCTGCCATGTAAGGACACAAAGAGTAAGTGGCCATTCTGGTAAAACCCAGAATGAGTTGACTCATTAGAACTCATTAGAACTTGACTTTGCTGGCAGTCTGATCTTGTATATCCACCCTTCAGAACTTTTATAAAATAAAATTTGCTTTTTAAAGCCACTCTGTCTATAGAATTTGTTGTGGCAGTCAACCGAACTAACACAGATTTTGATACCAAGAGTGGAGTGCTGCCATAATATACCTAAACACATGGAGGTAGTTTTGGACTGGGTAATGGGTAGAGGATGGAAGAGTTTTGAAGTCTGTGCTAGAAATATGGACATTAAGGGTGATTCTTATAAGGTATTAGATGGATTTGGAAGAAAGGTAATCCTTGTTATAAAATGGCGAACAGTTTGTCTTAATTTTGTTCAAGTGTTTGTGGAAGACAGAATTTGCAAGCATTGAAATTGGATATTTAGCTGAGGATATATTTGATTCCTCTTGAATGTTTATTGTAAAATGCAAAAGGAGAAAGGTGAATTGAGAAAGTAATTGGTAAGAAAAATGTAAGCAGAACTTGAAGATCTGGAAAATTTTCTGCCTCTTCATACTGTAAAAAATGAGAATCATGTTCTGGAGAGAACACCAAGGGTTAGACTGGACTATTGCTCAATGAAGAACTTAAGAAATCATCTGAACAGAACCACTAATCTTTTGAACTGAAGGGGATGGAGATAGAATGAATTGAAGCAAAGTGTCAGACTTCTTGGATTGGATAGGATGGAACAATAGAACCATTCAGTTGTGTTCATGTACTAATTTTTAAGAAGATAGAAGAATAATCCTATGGATGATTCAGGGATTATCGGTACCATTGCTTCAGTTTGAACAGGCCAGAATAATGGCCTCTGGCTTTAATCTTGGGAGTGAGACTGTAAGGCAGAGTCAGGAAGGCAGGACCACCAGTGGAGCTTTGATGGCAAGACTACCCAACAAGACTCTAATCTGGAAGCACTTTAGAGTGCAAGATCCCTTTCCAGAGTTGTGGAAGTGATGCTGCCACCCCACTGGACTTAGAAGTTGGAAGATCAAGCTAAAGAGGATTATTCTTAAGCCTTACAATATAATGGAATTTACTTTGCTAGGTTTTGGACTTGCTTGAAATCCATCACACCTTTCTTTCTTCCAAATTCTGAGATAAGAATGTTTATCATATGCCTATCCTTCCATTGTATTTTGGAAGCACATAATCTGTCTCATTTCACAAGTTCATACCTGCATAGAAATATTGCTACAGTATAAATCATACCTGAAGTTTCATCC
>SJYA01005647.1:1525755-1543093 GCA_006410615.1 Neotragus moschatus | reverse complement strand
ATCTGTGTCTCTTTTGCTGTCTCGTATACAGAGTTATCATCACCATGTTTCTAGATTCCATATATATGAGTTAGTATACTGTATTGGTGCTTTTCTTTCTGGCTTACTTCACTCTGTATAATTGGCTCCAGTGTCTTTTCAAATGAGTCAGCTCTTCACATCAGATGGCCAAAGTATTGGAGTTTCAGCTTCAGCATCAGTTCTTCCAATGAACATTCAGGACTGATTTCCCTTAGGATGGACTGGTTGGATCTCCTTGCAGTCCAAGGGACTCTCAAGAGTCTTTTCCAGCAAAAGTATCAATTCTTTGCTGATCAGCCTTCTTTATGGTCCAGCTCTCACATCCATACATGACTACTGGAAAAACCATAACCTTGACTAGACAGATCTTAGTCAGCAAAGTAATGTCTCTGCTTTTTAATATGCTGTCTAGGTTGGTCATAACGTTTCTTTCAAGGAGTAAGCATCTTTTTATTTCATGGCTGCAATCACTATCTGCAGTGATTGTGGAGCCCTAAAAAATAAAGTCTGTTACTGCTTCCACTGTTTCCCCATCTATTTGCCATGAAGTGATGGGACTGGATGCCATGATCTTTGTTTTCTAAATGTTGAGCTTTAAGCCATCTTTTTCACTCTCCTCTTTCACTTTCATCAAGAGGCTCTTTTGTTCTTCTTCACCACCTATAAGGGTGGTGTTATCTGCATATCAGAGGTTATTGATATTTCTCCCAGCAATCTTGATTCCAGCTTGTGCTTCATCCAGTCCAGCATTTCACATGATGTACTCTGCATAGAGGTTAAATAAGCAGGGTGACAATATACAGCCTTGACATACTCCTTTTCCTATTTGGAACCAGTCTGTTGTTCCATGTCTAGTTCTAACTGTTGCTTCCTGACTTGCATACAGATTTTTCAAGATGCAGGTCAGGTGGTCTGGTATTCCAATCTCTTTCAGAATTTTCCACAGTTTATTGTGATCCACACAGTCAAAGGCTTTGGCATGGCACATTGAATTACCCTAAATTGTAATTTTCTCCTAAAATTTCAAATTTTATCACTGGTTGCAAATTCTATGTTGTTTTCTTTGAGATAAAACAATGTTTACTTTTCCCTGATGTGATTATTCTAGAAGCACATACTGAGATAAGGTTTTTGTCAGCCTGAGTCTCAGAGTAACCATGATGACAGAGCTCTGCTGCCAGTTCTCAATGGACAAGTGAGATAGAATCAAGCTATTAAAAAATTATGGTAAAAATACACATAACATAAAATTTATAGTTAATGACATCTAGTACACACACACACACATTCATACATTTATACTGTTGTGAAATCATCACAAATCTCTAGTTGTAAAATGTTTTCATTACCCCCAAAGGAACCCCTAAACCCATCAAACAGTCACCCCCATTGTTCTTAGTCTTGAAGTTCTGGAAACCACTGATCTGTTTCTGTTTTTAGGGATATGCTTACCTGGATAGTTTATGTAAATTGAATCATACAGTAAGGGGCATTTTTTGTCGAGCTTATTTCATTTAGCAAAATGCTTTCCAGGTTCATCCATACTATAGGCACATATCTGTACTTTAGTCCTTTTGTGGTTGAATAGTATTCCATTTATGCATGTATCACATTTATTCATTCATCAGTTGATAAACATTTGAGTTATTTCTGCCTTTTAGCTATTGTGAATAGTATTGTTATTAACATTTGTGTACAAGTATTTGTTTGAATATCTGCTTTCAAGTATTCTGTGTATATACAGGATTGAAATTGCTATGTTATATATTATATACATATGTAACATTTTGAAGAAAAATCCAACTTTTTTCCACAATATAGCATCATGGGAAATGTATTACTGTTCCAATTTTTCTATGTCCTCACCAATACTTGCTATTTTTCATTTTTTTAATTACTGCAGACAACCTACTAGATGGGAAATAGGATTTAATTGTAGTTTTGATTTGCATTTCCCCAATAGCTACTAATGTTGAGCATCTTTTCATGTGTTTGCTGATCATTTGTATATTTTCTTTGGAGAAAATTTTTTTGCCTATTTTTAGTCAGGTTGTGTGCTTTTTTTACTATGGTGCTGTTGGAGTTCTTTATAATATTCTGAATAGTAAATTCTTCTGATATATAATTTGAAAATATTTTTCTTATTATATAGGTTTTATTTTCAATTTATTGATGATATCCTTTGACACGAAACATTTTACAATTTTAAGTCCAACTTTTTTCTTTTGTTAACCATAATTTGTAGGCATACTTAAAAATCCATTCTCAAATATATGTGAATAAAGATTTAATCCTATGTTTTCTTCTTAAGGTTTTATAATTTCACCTATTATCTTTACATCTTTGTTCCATTTTGAATTAACTTTTGTCTATGGTGTGAGTCAAGTAACCAATATCATTATCTATAGGTTGTTTTGGGGAGCATTGCCATCTTGACAATAGTAAATCTTCCAATCAATCCATTAACTGAATTTCTTTCTGTTTATTTAGGTCTGTTTGTTTTCCTTCAGCAACGTTTTGGAATTTTTGGTGTATAGGTCTTGCATATCCTTGGCTAAATTTATTCTTAAATACTTTATTCTGTATGATCACTTTGTGATTTGAATTGTTTTCTTAATTTCTGTTTTGGATANCTAAAAAGTTGGCCTGTTTTCCAACTTATTTATTTATTTATAAAATATTTATTCATGTATTTGGATCTGCCAGGTCTTAGTGGTATGCGGGATCTTTCTTTGCGTCATGTGGGCTTCTCTCTAATTGCAGTGTGCAGGCTTAGTTGCTCTTAGTATGTGGGATCTTAGTTCCCCTACCAGGAATTGAACTTGAGTACTTGAGTCTCATGCATTGTACGGCAGGTTCTTAACCCCTGGACCACCAGTGAAGTCTGTTGGCCAACTTTAGGCAAAGGTTACCTAGATTTTCACTGAGTTAACTTTGAGATTTTTCACAATTAAAATGTTAGTTACAAATGTGTACTTAAAATCGTGTTGTTTGAAATACCTAGGCAACAGATACTTGCAACACATTATTTGTATTCTGAGGATTTTTCTAGTCAAAGAAAAATCTATTTATTTATCAAGAGCCAGACATGGTGGTTATATTTAAACATTCCTGGTAATGAAAAATCAAGGATTTTTCTAAGTATACAAAAGACAAGAGGAACAAGTCCTCTTTTCTTGAAATCTTCAAGTTAAACATTTAGCAGTGTAATCATGCTCTGCTTTTGAAGAGTCATTTTGTAACTTTTTTCGTGATAATAAATGACATATATACTCATAAAAAATTGGAAAAATACAGTAAGTATAAAGAAGAAAATAAAAGCATCTATTGTCTCACCTCCTAAAGGTAACCACAGTTATCATTTTGGTATATTTTCTTTCAATCTTTTTACTTAACACTTATCACTATGTTTACATTCTCCTGAATCTGACAAACTAAAAGAATTATAATAAAATGCTTTTTTTGCCCTGTATTTATATATAATTTAGAATTTATTATTAGTGATTTGTGTGATAGGATTTATTAATTCTTATAAAAGTTTGGTGACTAAAACAACTTTGAGATATTTAAAGGAAATGTAAATAAAACGGTTTGATGAAACCAGGTAGCAATGATTTCTGCATAAAAACTTCCTTATCGGTTGTGGCTGACTTCAGGGAAAAGGCTGTATAATTTTCTCATCATTATGAAATGCTTCCACTTTCTCTGACTGTTGCATGAGTGACCTTGATTATTGCCATATGTTCCGCTGTTTATATAATACCTTTCTACTTTGGAAAAAATATATATTACTTTCAAAAAGTAAGAACTCATTTCCTTCCTTTTTTAAAATAACACTCATTGTGATAGCATTTTAACCTTGTCATAGTTCTTACTGTTAGTTTTCAGAAGCATTAAATTGGTTTCATTATTGTCCGGGCACTATTGTAGAAATGATAAAACTTAATGAGTACAGAAAATACCAGATTAGGTAATAAGGGTATCAGAGCTCTGCATTACTATTGTAACCTTAGAAAATCTTAGAAAAAGTCATCCAGTGAGTTCTCCATGCTTTTAGTCACTTTGGAATTATTTTTGACCACCTGTTAAATCATGAGTATATTAAATTTTTCCCCTTCCTTTTCATTTCCTTTTTTTTAGTCACTGTTGTAATAGCCATCTTACCATTATTCTCTTACAGTTTATAGTTTTCTGCTTAAGTTGTAGATCTGATTATGCCATTTTTCTATTCAAACAGTCCTGGTAAATCTCCATCCCATAAGAGAGCTCAGTTACTTGTGTATGTTTATGTGCTCAGTGTATTATAAGCTCCTTAATTTACTCATCTTAACATCTTCCTTGCTACCTCATTGCAGTGTATGCATATAATCAGTGTGCAACAAATATTTGCTGAGTTGAATTGCTTATTTATTTATCCCCCTCTGCTTGCCCCCTACCTCAAGTTTGATCTTGTCTTTGGAATTGTATGCTTTAAATTGTGATTCTTTCACTTAATTTATATGTGGGCTCTCTTATTTATATGTGAAAATATAAATCTTACAGCTCTTCTGTCTACATAGTCATTCAGCTTTATCTGGTGTACCTACTTCTGTTTATAATCTTTCTTACTGTTAGCAAAAATCAGTGTTATATCAGTGTTAAGCAGAATGCACCAGGGCTTCCCTGGTGGCTCAGAGGTTAAAGCGTCTGCCTACAATGCTGGAGACCCAGGTTCGATCCCTGGTAGGGAAGATCCCCAGAGAAGGAAATGTAACCCACTCCAGTATTCTTGCCTGGAGAATCCCATGGATGGAGAAGCCTGGTAGGCTACAGTCCACGGGGTCATAAAGAGTTGGACACGACTTGAGCGACTTCACTGGATAATCACTGGATAAGCAAAATGCATGTGAAGATTAAAAACAAAAACAAGTATTACATATAAAAAAGAAAACTAGTAACTCTTGATTAAATGGTTTTGTGGTACATTTTTGGACAGCCCTGCTGGCTCAGCTTTCTTTTACATCACAAGTTTAAGTGATCTGGTTAGGATATACATATATAAAATGATATATGTAGGGCTTGCTAAAGTTCTTAGCAAGTTGAATTTTCTAACTTTTCCATATCCAAAAAAGATACTCTTTAACTTGAAAATCACAAAATATTTTCATTTGAATTTAAAATGTGTGTGGGTTCTCAGTTATGTCTGACTCTGTGACACCATGGACAGTAGCCCTCCAGGCTCCTCTGTCCATGGAATTTTTCCAGGCAAGAACACTGGAGTGTGCTGCCATTTCCTTCTCCAGGGGATCTTCCCAACCCACGGATTGAACCCAGGTCTCCTGCAATGCAAGCAGATTTTTTACCATATGAGCCATCAGGGAAGCCTTTGAATATAAAGTACCAAAGCATTAAAATCTAATTATAAAATGGAGTTTACAAAGCATCTGTGCTTCTGAAAGAAAGGAAATAGCAGTGAGATGAACAATAAGACTATTAAGGTCATTCAGCCTAGTTGTATTGAGAACTCAAACTAAGGTAGAGAAAAAAGAAATGAATAGTATCTGGGTAAACTATAGAGCAAGAATTGACAGGAATTGGTACATAGTAAGATGTCAGGAATTAGACATACTTGTTAGAGGCAAGTCAGGCAGTACTTACTTCTAGACAGTTGCTTAATGTCACTCTCAGTATTGCCCAAGATTTCCCACCTCTGTTCCTTTGTTCACATCATCTCATTCTGCATGTTCAGCTTCCCTAGACTAAATCTTACCCATCCTCTAAGGTCCAGCTTATATTCTGTCTATTCAAAAGTTACCTTCAGGTGCTCTCTAGGTGGGGGAAACGCTAAACTCTTACAATCTATGTCTAATTTTTTATTATTGTTTATTACCTCATATTTCCTTTGTTGTGCATTTTTTCACTTTTAACTAGTGCCTTATATGTGATTAATTTAAATTGAGCTTTTATCTTCAATAGATTAAAAAAATCATGATTCAGTATCAAGTTAAATAAACTGCTTTCCCTATAACTTACTCTAGGTTAAAATAAAAAAAGCTGTATTTACCTACTGTTTTTGAAAACTGCTCTTTTTATAATCTTTAAATGTAGACCTGCATCAGTAATGGTTTGAAGGGAAATGATCATAGCACAAATGCTTACATTTTTAGGATGGTAGGTACATGGGCCTCGGCAACGCAGTTCTCGTCAACTGTATGATTTTGTTCCAGTTTCCTTTTGTACTTTACTGGTAAGTCCTTGAATTGTGAAACATAAAGGGACTGGTCCTTCTGTTCTTTGAGGTACTGACATCTAAATGGTGAAACTGTTTGCATAATGTTCCAGAATTCATTGAAGAAGTTTGTACCACAGCCATGGAAATGGTTACAGTCTATAAATCAGGGTCCTAGAAAGCAGTGCTTATGTGAGGTTTTCTTTAATCGCCCAAATTAGACAGTTCAGAGAAGCTTTTACACAAAGTGTTTCAGCTAGTGTTTACATGTGACTAGCATCTCAATGCTCTTTTAAATGAACTGTTCCTTGCTTTTTGAATGAAGAATTTATGTCCATGACTATATTTCTGTGACTCTTAAAATACTGAAAACTTGTTTATTTATTTATGGTAACATATGTAGTTTTCTTTAATGGTTTTACTGTAAGGTTTTTTTAAATAGAGTAATGTTAATATTTCAAAATTTGATCAGAGATGCCAAAAATCCAAAAATGTAAGCGATTAAACTTGTCAGATTAAGTCATAAGCATAGTTTCAAATATTTGATAATATTTTTGAGCTCACTCCAGTAAGGAAAGCAGTTGGATTATAGTGTAACACAGTGTTTTAGAGCATCTTCATTATAAACATTGTCATTGTTAGACTATCACATACTTAACATTTATTAAGTCTTTACTAGGCACTGGGTACTACATACAGTATATCAATTAATCTTTAACAAAATAGATTGTTAGGTTTATAATTATTATATCAAATTGGCAAGGGAATTCCTCCTGAAAGTCACTCAGCTAGTCACCATGATCATCCTGGTAGTAGGAACCAGAGCCATGACTCCACAGCGTTTGCTTGCTGTGTGAGGTATAAGTAAGACTGCGTATTTCCTGAGGGCTGGAGCTCTGTTTGCTTCTCATTTTATACCCGTGCATAATGTAATGCCTGGCACGTCGTGGATGATTCATAGTAAATATTTGTTAGATCCATTTGCCTCTCATAGAACAATAGCAATGACAGAAACCCCCAACAGAGCAAGGCTTATTCCTTGTAGCTTACCTGAATGTATTCCAAAGATCTCACATTGGAACTCTACAGTTTTTTTTTTTACAGAGAAATCATATTAGGTGTGGCTGGAAGGTTTATGATTTCATTCTGAGAGTTATATAGGTCTTTGTAAACTAATCTGTGAGTTTGACTGCCCTTGAATAGTGTGGCTTCAATGGGAAAATCCTTTTTAGATAATTTTCAAATGGACTTTGGGAATAAAGCCTATTGGTAAGTAGGTTGGAGGTTGTGACCATGTGAGGAATATGATAAAATGAACCTTCTCTTGGTAGCTCAGAGTCACCATTATGAGTATGAGTGATAGTTTTTAAGCCCTCCATGTATAAACATCGAGAAAGGTTGAGCTTCTTAAGGCATGTAGAGATGGGGGACCCTGAACATGCCTCTTGTAGCAGCATTGTTCAAATGAAGAACTTTAGGTTTAGAAAAATTAGGTGATCTAGTGAAGTCATACAGCTGTTTCAACGGAACAGCTAATTTGTGGCAGAGGACTAGGTGTGATTTTCAGCATTTAGTGCTTTCCAGCTGTATTATGCAGGTCAGGAAGCAACAGTTAGAACTGGACATGGAACAACAGACTGGTTCCAAATAGGANCCATCTGGTCCTGTGGTTCCCACGCTGGGCTCCCTGGGGAAGCCCCTGCGTGCTCTCCACCCCCGCAGCCCGCCAGCGCCCTGGGCTTGGAAGTGGGAGGGATGATGAGGGAGCTAATTAATTAGGTTTTCCATTTTTATTAACTAAAAACTACACAGTGGCAACGCATCATACTCCTATTTAACCTGAGTGAATTCAACATTATGAGCTTGCCAAAAACCAAATACACAGGAAGCCAAATTTCTGTTTCTTTCTTCCATGTTAGAAATACGACAACATTATGTTTTGCACATGAATTTTATACCTCCCCATACCCACACACTCATACTTATTATTCACATATGATATTTTGTCAGCAATTTAAAAGCTTTACTGGGTTCATTTGAAATCTCAGACTAAGAAGCCACTTTCCAAGTAGGTGGTATCTACCACCAGCAAAGCGGGTATTTCCACGTGGTACAGATGAAGAAGCTAAGACTCAGGGAGGTAACATGACTTTGCAAAGCAGAATGTAAATGTTGCAGAGTCTTTATGGGCTCAGGAAGCCCAGGTAAGAAGGTACTGTGTAGACCACAGAAGATACCGCCAAAGCTGGGGCTCACCCACCATCCCCAGGAAGCTGGAGGCGCAGCTGAGACTAGGGGCCGTTGCTCACCCTCTTGCATTTGTATGAGCCTTCCCCGACTTGTCACCGCCCTTGACAAAAACCCAAAGTCCTCATCAGCCTATGAGGCCTGGCGCAGCCTGGGCCTGCCCCCTCTCATACCAATTCCTGGGCCCTCTTGCCTTTCCCATGCTGCGGACACAGTGGCTTTCTTCTCCTGGAGTGAAACTCTCTCAGCTTGGGCTCTCCACCTATGACACATCTGTCCTGCCTGGTCCCAGGTTACTTATCCAGCATTGGGTCTCAGTGAGAGGGCTACCCCAACCCCTAACCTGCTATGGATCATGTCCCCGTGTGTTATGCACAGCATAAACCCCAGGGACTGTCTGTCCCCTCCAGAATACCAGCCGCAGGGAAGCAGAGGTCCAGGCTTGTCCTCTGTTGAATCTCGGTGCCTAGGACTGTGTCAGGCACAGAGTAGGTGCTCACTAGATCTTTGTGGCCGGAGAAGGCAATGGCACCCCACTCCAGTACTCTTGCCTGGAAAATCCCATGGACGGAGGAGCCTGGTGGGCTGCAGTCCATGGGGTCGCTGAGAGTTGNCTAGAGTATGGAAATACAGCTGATTCTCACATTTATTTTGTACCTGAGAACTTTGCTGAATTTGATTAGTAGCTCTAACAGCAGACAAGGCAACGGCACCCACTCCAGTACTCTTGCCTGGAAAATCCCATGGACGGAGGAGCCTGGTGGGCTGCAGTCCATGGGGTCGCTGAGAGTTGGACACGACTCAGTGACTTCACTTTCACTTTTCACTTTCATGCATTGGAGAAGGAAATGGCAACCCACTCCAGTGTTCTTGCCTGGAGAATCCCAGGGATGGTGGAGCCTGATGAGCTGCCGTCTATGGGATCGCACAGAGTCGGACATGACTGAAGTGACTTAGCAGTAGTAGCAGCAGCTCTAACAGGTTTTTGTGGATTATTTAAGATTTCCTATGGAGAGAGTGCTGTTATCTACAAACATAGTTTTGCTTCTTCCTTTCCAATATGAATGATTTTTTTTTCTTTTTCTTACCTAGTTGTTCTGGCTAGAATTTCTAGTACTGTTTTGAATAGCAATAGTGAAAGTAAGTACCCTTGTATTGTTCTGAGCATGATGTTACCTGGGGATTTTTCATAAATGTCCTTTCTCATTTAAGAAAGTTCCTTTCTTTTCCTAGTTTACTCTGTGTTTTATCATGAAAGAATGTTAAATTTTGTCAACTACTCTTCCTGTATCAATTAAGATGGTCATGTGGTCTTTTCCCTTCATTCGATTACTGTGTATTACATTCTTTGATTTTTCATATGTTGAATCAGTCTGCATTTCTGGGATGATAAATTCCACTTGATCATCATAATTTGGTATTATTTTTAGTTGAGGCTCATTTCATCTATTGATAAGTGATATTGGCCTATGGTTTTATTTCTGGTGATATCTTTGTATTTTCTTCTGGAGTTAGTTGGTAGTTTATATTTTGGAATTTGTGCATTTCATCTAGATTGTCTAATTTATTCATGTACAATTATTCATAATATTCATGCCTACATACCATTCAGAATGTGGTCCTGCCATCCAAGCAGCGCCTCAAAATTCCCCAATTCCCACTCAATGGCTCGGTGTTCTGGATCACTTTTGGCACATTATTAAATCTTCTGGGAAGCAGACACCAATATTAAGTTGGAAGTGCAACATATTTATGGGGAGAGGAGGTAAATACTGTAAAAAATATAGTGGAGAAAGACCAGGAGAATTAAGAGGAAGTTTCCCCACCACAATGCAGATCTAACACCAATGAAAAAGAGAAAGGAAAGGGAGAATAGGGTAGAAAGAGTCTCATATTTGTTGTATTCTGACAGAATGTTGCCAGCCCAATGGTGAGATCCATTTTAAAGATTCTCCATACAGCAGTCATATACTGGCCAAAATCTAAACCCTTTCTTCACCTCTTTGCTCAGTCAATGGCTGGATACTGCTTCATATACGTAGCTTCAGCTCAAAATTTTGACATATATTGGAAATAGCCAGCTAATGGAACATCATTTGCCTGGTGCCCACTTCATGGGAGATTGGAAAGGTACATCTCTATGGCTGACAGAATGAATGACCTTAACATAAGAATATCACAGGCCAGTTATTTGTAGGATGCCCTTCCCCAACTGGAGCTTCACTAGCATTTCTTAATGACTCAATTCAGCATATCCATCCTTGGCAGGAATATCTCAGAAGTAATGTTGAGTCCTTCTGACTACATCCTATGTGGCGATGAATAATTTTAATTTGTCCCATTACTAATGTGAACAACAGACTGGTTCCAAAAAGGAAAAGGAGTACGTCAAGGCTGTATATTGTCACCCTGCTTAGTTAACTTATATGCAGAGTACATCATGAGAAACACTGGGCTGGAAGAAGCACAAGCTGGAATCAAGACTGCTGGGAGAAATATCAATAACCTCAGATATGCAGATGACACCACCCTTATGGCAGAAAGTGAAGAGGAACTAAAAAGCCTCTTGATGAAAGTGAAAGGGAGAGTGAAAAAGTTGGCTTAAAGCTCAACATTCAGAAAACAAAGATCATGGCATCTGGTCCCATCACTTCATGGGAAATAGATGGGGAAACAGTGGAAACAGTGTCAGACTTTATTTTGGGGGGGCTCCACAATCACTGAAGATAGTGATTGCAGCCATGAAATTAAAAAATGCTTACTCCTTAGAAGGNGCATCTGGTCCCATCACTTCATGGGAAATAGATGGGGAAACAGTGGAAACAGTGTCAGACTTTATTTTGGGGGGGCTCCACAATCACTGAAGATAGTGATTGCAGCCATGAAATTAAAAAATGCTTACTCCTTAGAAGGAAAGTTATGACCAACCTAGATAGTATATTGAAAAGCAGGGATATTACTTTGTCAACAAAGGTCTGTCAAGTCAAGGCTATGGTTTTTCTAGTGGTCATGTATGGATGTGAGATTTGGACGGTGAAGAAAGCTGAGCACCGAAGAATTGATGCTTTTGAACTGTGGTGTTCGAGAAGACTCTTGAGAGTCCCTTGGACTGCAAGGAGATCCAACCAGTTCATCCTAAAGGAGTCCTGGGTGTTCACTAGAAGGACTGATGCTGAAGCTGAAACTCCAATACTTTGGCCACCTCATGCGAAGAGTTACTCATTGGAAAAGACCCTGATGCTGGGAGGGATTGGGGGCAGGAGGAGAAGGGGACGACAGAGGATGAGATGGCTGGATGTCATCACTGCCTTGATGGACATGAGTTTGAGTGAACTCTAGGTGTTGGTGATGGGCAGGGAGGCCTGGCGTGCTGTGATTCATGGGATCACAAAGAGTCGGACATGACTGAGTGACTGAACTGAACTGAACTGATCTGAATGTGCATTTTGATCATTTGATTAAGATGATATCCGCCAAGATGTTCCACTCTAAAATTATTCTTTATCTCACTGGAATTAGTAGTCATTTTAGGGGGAGGTACTTTGAAATTATGTACATAAACTGCTTATCAGAAAATTTCAACTTATTCATTTACATTTAAATGAAATCATGGTTTTCTATTTTATTCCATTACTACTCTTATTTACTTCAATATTCAAATTGCCTCCAGTTTGGCCAGTGGGGACCTATTCAATCTAATTTCTATGTCCTTATGCTATAATCTCATTATTCTTTGAGCACTTCTTTTGTTTCTGGTCCAAGAAGATGTTCCAGGTACATTTGTACCTTCTGTAGCCAATGAACCAGCTGTTCCTCTAAGAAGCCTTAAATTCTTTCTTTTTAATTTTTTAATTGGAGTATAATTGCTTTACAATGTTTAATTCTTTTAGTAAAAGATAGTACATGGAAGATCTGGGAATGAAGTGTGCTCACTGTTATTAGGTGTTTCTGTGCCCTGGTTCTCTTAGTATTCAGAGCTGTGGAATATATGGATATACACATATGTAATATATATACATATACAAACACAACATGTAATTTATGTATATATAATGTATATATTATATATACATATATATATATACACACATATATATGTATTTGTCTATATGTACCACTAATTCCGTGGAGTAGTAAATGGCAGCCCACTCCAGTATTTTTGCCTGGAAAATTCTATAGACAAAGGAGCCTGGTGGGGTACAGTCCACGGGGCCACAAAGCATCAGACACAACTGAGCATGCATACACATCACCAATTCCAATCCAGTATCAGACAGTTCATCCAAATTCTCTCACTCCCCATATTTTTAAGTATTTCCTCCAGTGGTGAGAAGCTGGGCTTTCATTATCCTCAACATATTTACTTATTTGATTTGTTATTTATAGTAACCAGTCTCTCTTTTCTTCCCCTTTCGTTTACCCTATCCAAATATCATGTTCACCCTGTTGTAGTTGTCTCTTCAAGAGAGGCAGATCCCACACTTTCATTCTTCCTCACAGTGCCCTGGTTCTGATGTCTCAAATTAAAACACTTTCTCCTGTGCTGCCCCTCCCCCAACTGGCCATGGACATTCTTATCCTGTGTGGTCCCCATAACCCATACTGGGGCACTCTCATTCTGCCAGTCTCATGTGCTACACCTTGCCAGCCCTATGTATGGATACCATCCTTAACTGTTTCTGGTTCTAGCACTGTACATCTGGCTCTTCCACCTCATGGAAACCCTCCTCATCATTCTTAAACTCTAACTCTCCATGGCCCGTCTCATCTCACTTGGGCTATCACACTCAGTGCTAAGTCACTCCTCAATAGGGATATCTTGTTCATTTAATTGATGATCTGATGCCCAGCACTGGTCTACCATGCACCCCATGACACAAACTACCAACATCTATGCCTATCCTGCTCTGCCCATGTAGTAGCTTTAAATCTGAATTGTTAATGGAAAGAAAGAGAAGTGTAGAGAAAGAAAGGGAACAGAAGAATAGAAGGGAATGAAGGGAAAGGAAGGAAGGGAAAGAGAAAGAAGTCTCCCTATTATCATTCAGTGAATTGGCAATTGAAATTTTTATTTACCCATTGATCAAAAAAAGCACACATTTTATTGAGTGAGTTGTTGGTGTTTTAGACATGGATTCACATTTTATAGTGATACTTGTAGATAGCTGGAGGCTGTATAACTTCTGGTCTCTGAAATTTATGATAAATACATGAATGTCCTTTATGTACTTGAAAAGAATGTTTATTAGTCAAAATTTTATATATACAGTGTAAATAATTATATTTTTCAATAACTATATTTTAATTCTTAATGTCATTTTAATTTTAAACTATGTATTTAAATCATCCTCTATTGATTTGCCACTTCATCTTTAGATTTTTTAAATAGTGTTTTAATACATGTATTTTGGTCCTTCATTAATAAACAATGACCCTCTGTCTTATTTAATGCTTCTTATAATAAACCCTACTTTCTATGACATTAATATTATGATGCCTTTTTTAGTTGTGAATTTTAAGCATTTTGAGGCACTTTGTTTTAGGTATTGTTCTTGTACAGTACAAATTTTTAATACCTATTTGAGTCTCTATATTTTAATAAGGAGGTTCAACTATCTACAATCACTGTCACAAATTATATTTTCAAGTTTGCTTTTAAACTTTTTATTTTTGAATTTAGTTAAATATATTTTCTACTCTTCTGTTTTATTTGTTACTGTGTTGACAGAGAAATTGTTTCTCTAACTGCAAGATTAATTATGTAAAAGACATATTCTGCTTTAATTGAGCAAGGGGCTTCCTTGGTGGCTCTGATGGTAAAGAATCTGCCTGCAATACAGGAGATACAGGTTTGATCCCTGGGTCAGGAAGATATCCCGGAGAAGGGTATGGCTACCTCACTCCAGTATTCTTGCCTGGAAGATTCCATAGACAAAGAAGCCTGGCGGGTTACAGTCCATGGGGTCACAGAGAGTTGGACACGGCTGAGCAACTAGCATTTTCACTTTTAATTGAGCATAGAGTGTTTGAATTCAATTATTCTGTTTTTCTTTTAAGAGAAACTTAAATCCAAGTAAGTTTTCAAAATCTTACCTATCAATGTCAAAAATTAAACAGTATCTATGTATTCCTATTTCACAGGATAAAAAAATTAGCTTTTATTGATATTTTTCTTCTTTTTCCACTTTTAATCTATTATTGCTATATTAGTTTTTCAGCATCTCTTAAAAATTTTGGTCATGAGAATTTAATTTACTAATCATGCTTACAGCTATTGGTTTTACACATTTCTTCAGCTTTGCATTTTTATTTCTAGAATTTTCATGATTCTTTTTTGTTCCCAGCTTTATTGACATATAATTATCATATAACATTGTATAAGTTTAAGGTATATATTGTGATTATTTGAAACATGTATGTATTACAAAATGTTTACCACAATAAGATTAATTAACACATCTTTCACCTCACAGAATTATTGTGTATTGTTTTGTTATGATGAGAACACCAAAGAGCTCTTCTCATAGAAACTTTCAAGTATACAATACATTATTAATTACAGTCACCATGCTGTACATTAAATCTCTGGAAGTTGCTTATTTTATAATTCAAATTTTTTACTCTTTGACCAAAATCTCCTTATTCTGCCACTCCTAAGGGCCTAGCAACCACTATTCTACATTGTTTCCAGTAATTAGATGTTTTTAGATTCCACATATAAGTAAAAACATAGTTTTTTTTTCAATCTGATTTATTTCACATACCATAATGCTCTCTAGGTCTATGTTTGTCACAAAACAGGATTTCATTTTCTTTTACTGCTGAATAATGATCCATTGTGTGTATATGTGTAAATATCAGCTTGGCCAAAAAGTTCATTCAGGGTTTTCCATGACATCTTATAGAAAAAGCTAAACAAACTTTTTGGCCATCTATACATATATGTGTGTGTGTGTGTCTGTGTGTGTGTGTGTGTGTCATTTTAATTTTGAATCCTGCCACCTTACTGAATTAGTTCATTAGGTCTGAGGATTTTTTGGTGGAGTATTTTAGATGTTTTATATAAAAGATGATGTCATGAGCAGAGCCAATTTTATTTCTTCCTTCCCAATTTTGATGACTTTTATTTACTTTTCTTTCCTAATTGCTCTGGCTTGCACTTTTAGAATGATGTTGAGTGAGAGTCGTGAAAGTAAGCACCTTTGTCTAGTTTCTGATCTTAGAGGGATCTCACCATTGAGTGTGATGTTAGCTGTGGGTTTGTCACATATGGCCTGTATTATGTTGAGATATATCCTTCTTTTTTAAATATAAATTTATTTATATTAATTGGAGGTTAACTACTTTATGATATTGTATTGGTTTTGCCATACATCAACATGAATCCGCCACAGGTGTACAGGTGTTCCCCATGAGGGTGGTTCAGGATGGAGATATATCCTTTTATACCCAATTTGTTGAGAACTTTTCATCATAAAGGAATATTGAATTTTGTCAAATGCTTTATTTTATATATATCTTAATCTCTATGGTGTACATTTTATTTTCAGGGAAGAGTAAGTTGGAGAATATGTTTCATGTATAAAAGTAGAAAGTTTACCAAAAATACCAAAAGTTTACTCAGTTGATGAGGTATAAACAGATATAAACTTATCAAAATTCTGCCTCTCATTTCATTCTATTGTTGCATTTAAAATCTCCAACTGTTTGAGATCAACCTAACTTCCTTCATTATAAGTAACTTTACTCTTCCCTTGCCTGAGTGTTTATATATTTTTTCTTCATCTAAAATTTTCTTGTATAATGAAAGGTACATATCACTATTAATTTTGCATGGTATATGAGTCTTATCAGTTTATAGAGGCAGATATTTCTTGATCAAGTATCATTTAACATTTATCATTTATATTTGCTATGGTCTTTTTCTTCATAATATTTTTCTGTAAGTTGTAGCTTCTTTCCCCATCTTCTATATTTACTGTTCTTTTTGTTAACATTTTCATTCCTTTTTCTTTGAGTTCTGAGAGAGGCTCATATATGTCCTCCACCTCACTTGTTATTTTTTCCATCATATTGCTACTACTCAATGATTTCAATATGTTTCAAATTCTGCTATAGCATTATTGATGTCTTATCTCCTTTGAGGTATCTGCAGGCATATTTTATAACCATTGTATAGGCTTTAATAAGATAATGTCATATTTTACCACATAGTCTGCATGGAGTTCATTTTTTCTGATGTTTTATTGATGGAAAGAAACTGATATTGTCCAAAGCATGCTTCTTTTTTTTAATTGCATTTTTATTTAAAAATTCATTTTATTTGTCAAATACTGTTTCATTTGCCTTGTTTTATGTTCCATAATTGTTTCCATTCTTTATTAGTTAATGAGGCTTGTACAGATTCTCCCTTTTTAGACAATGAATATTTAAAAATTTATTATAATGCTTGTATAATGCTATTTTAATCTTTATCTCAAATTTTACTCCAAAGGACTTGTGATGGAAGTTCATTCCATCATCAAAATGATCTAAGGGAATTTAAGCAGCTATGTTTTGCCTAAGAGAAGTTGTCTCAATTACAGAAAAAAAGAACAGTGAAGAACTGTGCAGAGTTACTCTGCACATTCAATCATAGCTGCTTCCGTTCCCTTAGATCATTTCTATGTTCATGGCATAAAGCATGTCTGATCTTTTTTCTGGTATGAATTCAGGCCTTATCATGGAAGAACTTACCATGTCATAAAAACCTCTGATCAATTTTAGTTTTATGTGGCTATCTTTGAATTGCTGCTTTCAAATAGTATTGTGGTAAAAGGAATTAAAAATGGAATACCTACAGAAGTTGCTCAGAAAAAAATT